>JARHVA010008284.1:130000-521891 GCA_037957365.1 Torreya grandis | reverse complement strand
TTTAAAGTATGTAAGTAAAATGTTTTCATTCATTGAACCCCATATCCTTGACTACATAAAGTGGTATTAGAGATGGTAAATAAATTGGGATGAGTGAGATAATTTTTTTATTCTATTAATAAATAAAGGGTAGAGGGATAAAATTTATATAAAGGAGAGTGTTTTTCCATCTTATGAATGTGGGTAGAGAACTAAGGGGTACATCCTCTATTGAGTTAAAATTGGATAGAGGGTGCATATATTTTTCTCCATCTTATGTATGTGGTTAGAGAATAAATAGTTGAAAGAGAGGTATTTAGAGTTACATGAACACTAGAGGATTACAATAGAAAGGTTAAATATTTTTTTTTATGAGTTAATAAATTATGAAATAGATCACTGAAGGTGAGTTGAAATTCGTAGTGATGGCAATAGAATCTGAGGAAAAAAAGAAGAGGAAGGGTGGTTATATACAACTAGTTTTATATATTTAAGAGATGAATAAGGATTTATATATTTTTACAAGACATGATATACATCATGGAAGAGGATATTACTACTAAATTTGAGGAAAACATAAGGTAGAGAGTATGGATCACACCATGTGTTAAAATAATAGAGAATAAGTCTTCTTTAAATAATAAAAATTTGAATCTAATTTAATAATACTTAGTCAAATAAAGATAAATAAAATCATGTATTTTTAATGAAATGAATGTGGAGATACATGGAAGCATAAGTGTATGCACATGACATGGACATAGAAAAAACATTGAGTGAATTATAACATGATATTCCAATAGAGGAAAATGAGAAAATTATAACAAGTGAAAATGTGATTGTTGAGGTGGTGGTTCATGAAGGTCTACTTCTTGACAAAGAGGGGAGTATAAGAGAATATCTTGAAAAATAAATGAGAGTGACTGAGGTAATGTTTCATTCCATTAAGTATGATTTTTGGAAGGTAATAAGGGAAGTTAAAAAAAATAATAAATAGATAGAATATGTGTTTCTATCATATTTATAGACACATGAGGATGAATATTTCATTGAAGAGTACCTTTTAGGAGAGGATATTACTTATGGGAAATAGAGGCCTACCCTATGTGGTATACAAAATGAAGATAAAAAGGGAATACATATTTAATAGTATGGTCTTATAATGGTTTATAATAAATTAATAATTTAAGGAACACAAGGTGTTATATAACTTTGGGAGAAACCCATATTAGACTTGGGGAAGAAGAGAATGAGAAGATGGTGTTATAAGCCCAATAAAGTATAAAATAGGATGAGATTGTAGTAGATGATGAATAAGGTAAATAAAAATTGAAGGGGAAAAAATTAAAAAGTGATATGAATGTAATATTTGAGGACATTCTAAAGGCATAAATAATAGAGGAAGATATTGTTATGACAAAGGTAGTGTAAATTTTTCATATAAAAATTAAGGAAACATAAAAGGATGACTTGAAGACTATATTAGATGTATTAATGAATGTTATGGGTAATCATTTTGATTCCAAAAGATGTAATTAATTCCTTAGAAAACATTAGGAGGAACAAGTATATGTTGAGATATACTCTTTGGATAAAAGATTGTGATAATGGGTGTAGAGGACACTTGATGGAGGAATATGAATAGTGGTAGGAAAAGTACCACTCAAGGCGAGAGAGAGAGAGAGAGAGAGGAGAGGAGAGAGAGGAGAGAGGAGAGGAGAGAGGAGAGAGGAGAGAGAGGGAGAGAGAGAGAGAGAGAGAGAGAGAGAGAGAGAGAGAGAGAAGAGAGAGAGAGAGAGGAGAGAGAGAGAGAGAGAGAGAGAGAGAGAGAGAGAGAGAGAGAGAGAGAGAGAATGTTTACATGAGGATGGTTTTTGGTTTGAAATTCTACCACAAATACTTGAAATAACTCACCTAGTGGAAGGTGATCATTGTATTTACACAACAACTCAAAAGGATCATTCCAAAATTTTATCCAAATTTATGAGAATTATACTCAATAACACTTATCCCTTAGTGTATGACTAAGGATAATTAATAAAATTTACATTGGAAAAAATATAAAGTAGTGTCTGTGTGCATTTATGCGTAATTAGGAATAAAAATATGATATTTAATGATTCATAGCACCTTCAAAGGCTCTTGGAATAGAGAAATTATAGTTTAAGTAATTGATATATATATATATATATATATATATATATATAATATATATATAATATATATATATATCCATGGGTTAATATAGATATCAATTAACTGATGATTAAAATACCAATAATTTTTTTTAATAAACAAATATAGATGTTTTTTAAACCACTAGGGTAGTTATGTAACTATCTCTCCCCAATAAACAACATTTTTTGTGTGATAGTTACACAAGTCATGTAATGAGCCATAAACATTTTGAGTACTTGATTTGAGAGTTTTATAAGATCAAATGTATTTCAATACTTATTTCATGAAGAAAAAATAGAACTAAAGGATTTGAAGAAGGAAAGATAGAGTGAGAGAAGACTTTTTGGTGAATAATGTGGGTGTTCTCTAAGAGAGAACATCAGAGTAGAAATTTAGACCCAATACATTGAGGGATAATAAGAGTTGTTATAACTAGAGAGTAGAGTGAGTACATGTATGATTTATAACCTTTGCCACCCATCTAAAAATATAATTACTATTGTTTGATTTGGTTTTCCAGTTTCATATTAAGTATTTTGAGTGTCATTATGTGTGTGTGGTTAAATTATACAAGCACAAGGTTATCCTTCATTAGATCCCATATCCTTGAAAACATTAGTTATAGGAATGGGCTTATACACATGTGACATATACATAAATAGAATAATAAAAAGGACATTTGTTTAAGAAAAAATAATAAGGTAATAAATATTATGGTAATTAGGTAAAACACCATGGTAATAAGAAATGAACATAATAATATAATAATTTTAACAAACATGTGTATTATGACCAACATGTCATATTTCCTCATAAATAGTGTTGAATATGATGAAAATATGGGCACTTGATTATTAATGTTCTATTTATTTTATTTAGTATTTTATTAGTTTAATAATTTTATTTAATTAATATATTTTGTATTTGGTCAATTTTGGACACTTTTGAGGAACTTCCTAACAAAGTAGCTAAAATTGATAATTAGTGTGAAATTAATTAAATGTGTACATAACCAATCTCAAATACTTATACATTCATCCCTAAGAGGTGTGGAATATTTTTTATAGCTTAGTTAACTTAAATTAAAGTTATTTTAGTCAATTTTCTTACTTATTAGGGATTTTAGGTGCCTAACTTGTCTTGTGTGCATGAGTTGCATAGTTGCTAAGAAAGGATTATTGCATGTTAACCTTATATTTTTAATAAGTCAAACTTATTTTCTTGACTTTAATTTAAGTTATATTAGACTATATTTTTAGGAGTATATTTTTAGTTTACTTAATGGTTAAGTAATTTATTTAATTTAGTTTTCACTTTATGCTTTTTCTAGACAAAACTTGTCATGTAAGTTATCTTGTAATAGGTTTGGTTTAGCTCTAATTATTAATAAAAAATTGGGGAGAAATAAGTGTGGATGAATAATTAATCTTGGTAAACCACTTTCCATGTGTTAATCTCTGATTTTTATTGTAGGTATTTAAAAAGGAAAACCAACAAGAACATCTTTTAGAATTTAAAGTTAATCAAAGCAATTTTTGTAAACAATCACAAATACAACAATACTAAAATTACAAATTTTAATCATGGGAAATATTTATTGATACATAAATTCCTTTTAAAATTAAATCAAATCTTATTTTCAATAACTGAATACTCAAAATCTTTATTTGGTATCAAAGCCATTTCAAGATTCAGAATGTGTTTAAACCATTATCAGGGTAATTATGGCTTCTATGAATTATATGTCTATGTATATTCTCATATTCAAAGGTGAAAATTTTGAATATTATAGAGATAAACTGAGTATAATTATTGAATGGAAAGTATTTTGGTATAATTTTTTTGATGGGTACACAACACCTATAGATTGGAATACTTTAACTCAATATCACAAAATAATAAAAAAGGATGAAGAAAAAGTGGATGCACAAGATTTATTATATCTTAAGTGTGCCATAGACCCAAGAATATATCCAAGAATTTATGGTTGGAAAAAATTCCATGAACCATGGAATACCTTGTAAAATTCATACCAATGCTCCATTAAGGTAAGTGAAGTAAAAATTTAAATTCTTAAAATAAAATTTGAAAATTTAAGAATGTTAGATAATGAAAGAGTTGGAGAATATTACATAAATATAAATGACTTAGTGCATATAATTAGGGTTTATGGAGAAAATATACAAGAAAATTTAATAGTATGGAAAATTTTGAGATATTTAACTCATAAATAGATGCATAATATGATCACTCTTGAAGAGTGTAAGGACATGGACACTATAAGTGTTGATGAGTTAGTGGGTTCTCTCTTCTCCCATGAGATTAATATGAGACTATATGAAAGAGATAAAGAACAAAATATAACATCATAGGTAGAAAAAATAAATACATTACTTGTCATTACTTCAAAAATCTAGGATACTTTATAAAAGATTTCAAGATATAGGTAGCTAAGAATTAAGCTAATCAAGAGGGTGAAAATAAGGCATTCTAGGATGAACAAAGTGAGGTTCAATACCAATTATATTATTTTATCACATTAAATATGACAATATAATAAGTAAATAATTTTATTTTATGTGATTCAAATTTATCAAATCACATGAAAAGTCACATAAATGGTTTCAAAAAATAAGATGACTCATTTAAAAGCTAAGTGCAATTGAGAGATGGAAAGTTCATCTAGGTTGAAGGAAAGGGAAGCATTAAAATAACCAAAATACAAGGTAAAGGTGAAATAAAATATGTTTATTTTTGTCCAAATGTGTATGCTAAGAGTATTTACTAGAATTTCATATGATATAGTGATTAAAGTAAAGCGTATAGGTTTATAATCCTAATAATAAATCCACAAATGTTTCTAGGATTGTATATTTTTTTAAAATAAGGTGGATTATGATTATTATCACATAGATATGTAGGTAATAATTGAATACGGTCATCCCTTTAATTTTATTTTTAAGGATTAAAAATTCTTCCACATGTTTATAGTTTAACAAGAAACAATACTAGCTCTTTACAAGAGAGTAGCAATCCATCTTCATCAACTACAATAAATAATAAGAATTTGTTGAATCAAAATCTAGCCAATAAAATTTTAGATTATAAATATGTAAGGAGGATCAAAATGTTGAAAATTATAAAGGTATTTTTTTTGATGATGATTTCAATGAAAATATTATGTTTGCATTGTCATCTATGGCTAGTGAACCTAGAAGTTAATAAAAAGATAGTCAAAAGAAAGAATGGATTGATGTTATGAACTTAGAGATGGATTAAATTGATAAGAATTACACATATAATAGTTTTTATCCTACATTAACTAAATATTTCATTATAACCAAGTGGTTATACAATACCAAAGTGAAGAGTGATAGTACAATTAACCAACTAAAAGCTATACTAGTTGTAAAATGATTTGCACAAACATATGAGGTTGAGTATGAGGAAATCTATGTACTTGTGGAAATTTAATATACTATAATACTAAAAATAGTTATATATTCTCATAAATTATGTAAAATCCATAAATTATATGTTGAAATTTCATTCTTAAATAGAGTTAATGAATAATAAATATACGTGAGGCAGTTGTATGGTTTTGAGGTAAAGGATAAATAATTTTGGGTATATAAGTTGATTAATAATCTTTATCGACTGAAGTAATATCCAAGAACTTAGTACTCAATGATTTTTGTCTAGTTATTAGATCAAATATTTGTAATAATTCAAAATTAATAGACTCTTTACATATAATAATTGAGTTCTAATGTTTTATATATTTGTCTCTATGTATATGACTTGATATTTATAGGTATCTCTATGAATATGTTAAATATATTAAAGGAAGCTATGAAAAAATAATTTTAGATGGCTGATATATAAATTATGAAGTAATTTATTAGAATTTATATATTTGTCTCTATGTATATGACTTGATATTTATAGGTATCTCTATGAATATGTTAAATAGATTAAAGGAAGCTATGAAAAAATAATTTTAGATGAATGATATATAAATTATGAAGTAATTTATTAGAATTTAATTATATCAAAATAAATATAAATAATTCATTTATCAAGCCAAGTATGCCCAGAGCATGTTAAAGGAGTAAAATCTTCATGATTCTAAACTAGTGGGAATTAGAATATAAAGTAGATAAAAATTCATAAGAATGTATGGTTGAATTTAATCTTATGAAAATAATCTTAGGATCATGGTAGAAGGTTTGATGTATAAAATTATGACAAGAAATGATATCAGTTATAGGGTTTCACTAGTTTCTATATTAATGGGATATTCATCAGTCAAACATTTACAGAAAGTGAAAATAATTTTATGCCATGTCAGAGGTAATTATACACATGGTATTTATTTTAAAAAAAAACATAATTATGTATAATTGGATACAAAAATTTATATTGATTAAAATCCCTCAATGACAATAAGTCAACTTCAATTTATTACTTCACATTAGGAAGTGGGTTGGTTTCATGGTCTTACAAAAAAGGATATATTTGAATAATGTTTGTTGAATCTAAATATACAACCCTTACATCAAATTTCATATAATAATTATGTCTGAGACTACTCTTATCTTATTTTATAGATGCTCAACCTAATCTAACACATATTTTTGTTGATAATAATGGGGTAATATAATTGTCCAAAGATCTAATTTTTTATGCTAGAATCAATCATATTGAACTAAAACATAATTTTTTTAGAGACTTGATCAATTATAAACACTTTTTTATTTATTATGTGATAATTTAATATAAATTTGATGATATTGTCACTAAGGCACTACACAAGCAAATTCATAGAAAACTCAAGGAGATGATAGGTATACCTTTTTTTTTGCATTAAATGGGGTAATGTTGAGTATGATGCAAGTATGAGAAGTTGATTATTAATTTTAGATTTATTTTATCTATACTTTTATTATTTTATGAAGTCTATTTAATTCAATTATATCTTAGATTAATTTTTGGTCAATTTTGGACTCTTTCTAAGAACATACTAAAAACTAGTTAAAAGTCTTAGTAAGAGTGAAGTTCATTGAATGTGTACTTAACTAAGATAAAAAAAACTTATCCATTCATCTCAAAGAGGTGGGGTGTACTTATTATATTTTATTTAATTAAAATTAAATTTATTATAGTCAATTTTTATATTTATATGGATATGTGGCACCTAGATTATCTAGTGTGCATGAGTTGCTTACTTGTTAAGAAAGTATTTTTGCATGTTGAACTTATCTTATAAACAAGTCAATATATTTTTATTAAATATAATTTTATTTATATTATATTATATTTTTATGATTATATTTTTATTTTACTTAGTGGTCAATTAAAAGTATTAATTTACTTTTCACTTTATATATTATCTAGACATAACTTATCATTCAAGTTATCTTGGAATAGTCTTATTTTAGCTTTAATGATTAATTAATAATTTTGCACAAAGAGGTGTGGCATAACATAATTTTTTTTCATGTGTTAAATTTTGATCTTATTTTAGGTATTCACAAACAAAAAATAGTAAGCATATATTTTTTTAATTTGAAGTTTATAGTTCAAGTTTTTTCAACAATCATACATACAACATTATTATATTACCAACTAGTAATTTTAATATAGATTAGTCGATACTTATTTTAAATTTTAGATTAAATAAAATATTATTTGTAGTTATTTCATACTCAAAACCTTCAAACAAGGACCCTTTTTTGAGTTAAAACATGGGCCACTTTTATGATTGCAATGCTTTCTTAGTGCACCCTTTCCATTTTATAAAAAGTAGGCCCAGACACACTATGAGTTGGTTTTTCACCCTATTTTTAATAAGTTTTTCATATATTTTATTATATGTGTAAAAATAGAAAACATAAAAATACTAAAGATGTATGATCGTACAGTATTCTAATTTTGAGAAAGTTCTAATTATAGGATTTTTTTTATAAATTATTAAGAAGATATGTACTTAATTTACACATATTTATTTTGACTATTATAACTACCTAATAATGAAAATAAGTGGAATAAATGATTTTAAAGGTTCACGAATAAGGATTATATTAAAAAAATATTGTGTACATGTCCACTATAAGTGAACAATAAAGCAGGGAATCAAGTCTATTGACTATAAACTTGTCCTAGTTGACTGTAATTAATGATGGATAGTAGAAGGAAAATAAGTAAGAATTATGATTGTGATATATCATAGATATAAGAATTTAATATTACTATATGCAACCATTTTAAGTGGATGATAATGTAATGTGTTTAAGTCCATTGACTATGGACATGTCCCTATTGACTATGATAATAACATATTTGATACAATAATTTGCCTATCTAAATTATGGATGTTGACACACTTTTAGATATTGAATGTCACATGAAGCATTTATTGTTTACTAATAATGATTCCATGATTGTTTGAGTATGATTTGCATAAAATGATTAATACTATCAAATGAAGAGGTTGGCTATTTATTGGAGGAACTTCATTGCACTCCATTTTAAATTTGGTTGTTTCCTGAAGGATCTCTATAGCACTCCATTTTTAATTTTTAACCATGCATTCCATTTAGATTAAACATGTACTGATACTTAATATTTATCACACAACTAGATTCATGGAAGCCACTTTTGATTAATTCCATTAGAGGATTCATTAGATTCACTAGATATTTAATTTAATAGATCCATTATTCATTTTTATCTTTCATTTTACATGGGTATCTCATCAATCCTAGATTTTGGGACCCATACTTATGAGCATAAGACTTCTTTTTTATCACATCACCTAAGCTAATGTTTAGGGAATGTGTTAGAGTGTGTCATATTCAAATTTGATGTGAAATGTATGTCTTAGGTCAAGATGCCAAAGGGACACTGGTATAGTTTTTTTCAATCCATTTAATTCTGTAATATACTTAAACTAGCATATCACATAAGGAATAAGTACTACACACTCATTCAAGGTGTAGAGAGAGAAAGTGACCTACTATAATGGGATATAGATATACACTAACTAATGTTCCATTAATAACATGCATAGATACTTTAAAGCATGAACTATATTTCCCTAAAAAAATATAGAAAAAATAATGCACTTATATGAACATAGCACAAACATATCAAATAATATAAGTACACGATCTTTCCAATAACCCAACATATAATAAAAGTATACTTTATATTACAAGGATACAACATCATTTCATTAATTATTAGCTCGATATTACATGGATTGAAACGTAATCAAAGGCACTAAAATCAATTATATCATATTTACTCTCTAGGAATTTTGTATATTTGCATTATCACTTTCCAACCCCCCATCTTAGGTATTATACCTTAAGTTAGATCTCTCTTCTCAATGAATTCCTTTTATATGGATCCAAATAACCTTTCATGTCACTAAGTAGCTCATGTATAGTTGATTCCTTTCCTACCCATTTTATAGTAAAATGTGTGCTCTAATCAAGGTTAGCTACCTCATTATCCTTCACTACTTCCTATTTATATGTTAAAATGAGGCTATCATTCATAACTTATGTCATTTTATTTTCATAAATGATGTTCAATGTGATAGGTCTTTTATTGTTAGGTCATCACTTCTAATAAATTTTCAAAATGTTATATCAGGATCAGACCCACCTTGTTATAACACTTTGTTAGGGGTGTGTACATATAGAGGGGTTCAATATGTGCTTGTTATAATTATATTATGTACACTATGTTGCCTTTGCCTCAATTTTAATTTGTATCGATCAACATTACCCCACATAAAATAATCTGTATGTCCTTATATAAATCTTTTATTTATTCCTATATGGTGCCTTGCTATGCATATAATTGATGTCATTTTATATGGTTACCAATTAACAAAATTGGTAAAATATTTTCCATGTGTATCCTTCCCTTTTGTATTCTTAAGTGATAGACTTCCACCCATGCACTTTTTTTCCCGATATATTTCTTATGTATTTTTAAGCTTTATGCCTCCTTTATGTTGGAATTATTCATTACCCCACATATCCTTTATCTTAATTTGATCTCAACTCCATGCCTTTCCTTTCCGTTATTCACCTCCCTAGTCACTTGTTATTCCATTATTATTTCTAAGGCACTAGTTTACTTTCTTCAAGGTGTCCAGCCTAAGAAGATGTCATTAAATAAGAGAGGGATTAAAAAATTACATGACATCACTAATCCAAAAACTCGTATTTATAACATAAGGATTCTAAAATAATTACCTTACTCAACTCACCTAACTAGACTTACAATGTTTGTGTAGTATATAACATGGGAGGAACACAACTACTATGAAAAAAAACTACCCTATAGTAACCTAACCTAAAAAAATAAAAATAATGAATGGAATAAAAATAATTATTAAAATTTCATGAATAATTCCTTATTATATCAAGAACTATGTGCATCAGCTTTCACTTTAGATAGAAATGAAAATAGGCATTCCTCTAGTAGTCTTTTCTTGAATGTCCTCCATTTTGGTCGTTTCAGCTTCAAATTAAAGATTTAAATATAAATAAATGGTGAGAATTTATACATAAATTAATTTCATAAATTCTACATGATATTATTTATCATGCCATCCCCATACTACACAAGTCCTCATAACACTTCCAAATCAGACTCTCCCCTTTGCCTAGGTTCATTTTTGGCCATCACTCTCTACTGAATCCCATAATTATTGTGCCTCATAACCTATAACCCATATATTTTCACCATGGTTAAAATTTATTTTTATCCATTACATTTTATAATCCATGCCAATTTTTAATTCTACCCTTCGTGCTACTCATACACAGAGGGACCTAGTCAGCTACATGTTCACCTTTTTTCTCCATTATTTATCACTATAGTAACAAAAAATGACTCATCCTATTAATGAAATTATATTTTTATTTGTCTATATGCTAAGGGGATACTATTATAGTTTATTCTAAGTTATTTCCCCCTCTAATTTCCACACACACTCACCCTAGGTGTAGAGAGAGAAAGGAACTAGGGTAGGTGAAGGTTAGTTATGTATAATGGGAGATAGGTGTACAATGTCTCATGGTGTTAGGCATGTGTGTCAATACTTTAGATAATTAAATATAATTCCCTAAAAAACATGGTATAAATAATGCACTTATACAAACATATATTAAACACATCACATAATATAATTACACTATCCTGGCAATGGGCTGATATTTAATAATATTAAACATTTATAACAAGGATAAAAAATAATTAAATTATTTATTAGCTCAATATTACATGGATTAAAATTTGATCAAAGTAACTAGAATCAATTGTAACCTATCTACTCTCTAGGAATTCTATATCACCTTGTTATCACTTTCTAACCACCATCTCTAAGCCATATGCCTTTGGTTACATTTATCTTGTCAATTCCTTCCTATTATAGGGAACTAGATATCCTTGCATGTCACTTGGTACCTTATATTTAGTTAATTACTTTCCCATAAATTTGATAGTTAAGTTTATGCTTTGATTGAGGTTAGCTACCTCACCTTCCTTCACTACTTCCTAGTTTTCTAATAGATTTAGGTCACCATTCATAACTTATGTCATTTGATTTCCATAAATAATGTTGAATATAATAGGTTTTTAATTATTATATAATCAATTCTAATAAATTTTTGAATGCTATGTTGGGCTCACACCTACTTTTTTGGAAAACTATATTAAATATAGAAAGGTTTGATCTTCACCTATTATAATTATCTTGTGCATGTTGTGTTGCCTCTATCTCGTGTGTGCCTTAGTCAATAGCATACCTTACGTATATGTATTACCAATATGTAATCAATATATTGAATAGAAACCATCAACATAAAGTATTTAGAAAAGATATATATTCACTAATAAAGACACACTATATTGAATATGTGTAATATAAAATGTACGTTTGAGATTAAAAAATGGTTGTAGTATAACAAGACTCTGTAAAAGACTAAATTTATAATATATTAGGAATATTAATATAATTTCTATATATAATAATACCTATAAATTAAAAAGACCTTAGTTTCCTATGCAAAAAAAACTGGAATAAAATTGGGGGGAATTAGGAAAAAGTGGTTGAGTTGACCTGGCCTTGGTAAGTCCTTGTTGAGTGGCTAAGAATTGTACTAAATTTATAATACTTCATAAAGAGATAAAATTGAAATTTATTTTAATAATTTACATATATTTATATAATTATTAATTCAAATATATATTTTATTCCTCCTATTTTACCCTTCACACAAGTATGCAAATGAGAATTCATCCTTGAATAGTGCTTCAACATACATATAGATAAAAAAACAAAAATATTTGAATAACTTTTTGAAAGTGATTATAACCACAATTTATACCTTATATTAGCCTTTTATTTATATATATTTTGATTTATAACCATCCTTTATACCTTAGAGTAGCCTTTTATTTATATACATTTTGATTTGAAATTTGGGACCCATTTGTGCAAAAAATCTAACCGAATATAAAACTCACTAGTAAAAGATAAGAATTAAATTAAATATGACTTGAAATAAGTTCTAAAATTATTCTTTGACAAGTACACACTAAATGGATAGTGTTTTAGGACCATCCTATCTAGTTACAACATACTTCTTTATAAGGACAAAGGATATTAAGGATACCCATGACATAATGGTGAGATGAAAAAATCATGAATAATATCTTTGAAAAAAAATATAAAAACAACCCAATTAGAATGCATTGATAGATACCTTATCTGTTGGCAATAGTATATGTGTATAAAGTTGTTATAAATAATATAAAGGATGAGATTTTTCCAAATTTGGGTGTATAAAATCCATCATCACTAACATCACCCTCCACCCCCTCCAATTGTTATAGTAATTTAATTTATAAAGTAAGGGAAATAATATAACCTAAGTGTGAAAACACACTTTTTCATGTGAAAGAGAATTTTGATTGTGCAAGATACATAATGATGGAATCTAAAATAATACATGTAGTAGTTAATGTCCATATATAACATCCAAAACATATTATTTGAAATTTCAAAAGGTAGAGAATAAGGAGAGAGTAAAATTTTATGTGTGTTTCATGATGTTACTTTTAGATAATGTTTCTGATGTCCCAATTGGAGAAAGGATGGCTTTTTGTCTTGTTCACTTCTTGGCCAAGGAAAATAGCAACCCCTTAATTAGTAGAAGGGGAGTAGATATGCTATCAGGTGACACTATTACAATGACCATATTAATAAAAGTAATTAAGATGAGTCTGATCTCATATTTTGAGATAAGAGACTAGAGAAAATGTGCCTCCTTGATGAATAATTTTGGAGAGGATAATTATTTATGTTGAATTATTTAAAGAGTTGAGAGTGATCAAGTCTAAGATTTTTGATTTAACTAATCAAGTCAATGAGTTAGAAAGATGCATTATTTGGACTCTTATGAATGAGGAAAATTACTCCATGTACTAATCCCTAAAAAGGGTGGAACCACAATAGGTTTTATTTAAGTGATGCTAAGGCCATTGAGTGTTACTATATTTGAACACACATCACCTAAAAATATATAATTACACCACTACATACATACATACATACATACATACATACGTACATACTTACACACACACACATATATATATATATATATATATATATATATATATATATATATATATATATATATATTCATGATAAAAAGAGAATAAAAAATATTCACTCCCTCATCATGACCACATTTCTCATAGATTTGAATTGATCTGAATATTTTTCCTTTGAATTTGTAACTTTAAATTTTAAAACATGTCCATGAACAAGTATCATGCCATTTTATAACTTTGAGAATTTTATCTTTGATATTTTAATAAGCTTAAGTATGAATTAGTAGCATGCCAATTGAATGTGTGCCAATGATATATAAGGTTATGCACATATATGGTTAATTACAATTGTGTTCATAATATAACCTAAGTGTGAAAACACACTTTTTCATGTGAAAGAGAATTTTGATTGTGCAAGATACATAATGATGGAATCTAAAATAATACATGTAGTAGTTAATGTCCATATATAACATCCAAAACATATTATTTGAAATTTCAAAAGGTAGAGAATAAGGAGAGAGTAAAATTTTATGTGTGTTTCATGATGTTACTTTTAGATAATGTTTCTGATGTCCCAATTGGAGAAAGGATGGCTTTTTGTCTTGTTCACTTCTTGGCCAAGGAAAATAGCAACCCCTTAATTAGTAGAAGGGGAGTAGATATGCTATCAGGTGACACTATTACAATGACCATATTAATAAAAGTAATTAAGATGAGTCTGATCTCATATTTTGAGATAAGAGACTAGAGAAAATGTGCCTCCTTGATGAATAATTTTGGAGAGGATAATTATTTATGTTGAATTATTTAAAGAGTTGAGAGTGATCAAGTCTAAGATTTTTGATTTAACTAATCAAGTCAATGAGTTAGAAAGATGCATTATTTGGACTCTTATGAATGAGGAAAATTACTCCATGTACTAATCCCTAAAAAGGGTGGAACCACAATAGGTTTTATTTAAGTGATGCTAAGGCCATTGAGTGTTACTATATTTGAACACACATCACCTAAAAATATATAATTACACCACTACATACATACATACATACATACATACATACGTACATACTTACACACACACACACACACACACATATATATATATATATATATATATATATATATATATATATATATATATATATATATATATATATATATATTCATGATAAAAAGAGAATAAAAAATATTCACTCCCTCATCATGACCACATTTCTCATAGATTTGAATTGATCTGAATATTTTTCCTTTGAATTTGTAACTTTAAATTTTAAAACATGTCCATGAACAAGTATCATGCCATTTTATAACTTTGAGAATTTTATCTTTGATATTTTAATAAGCTTAAGTATGAATTAGTAGCATGCCAATTGAATGTGTGCCAATGATATATAAGGTTATGCACATATATGGTTAATTACAATTGTGTTCATAACATGTAATCTTGATCTTATAACTATTTTACACATGCCCATGCATTCACATTCAAATGTGTATTAATGTGTGCTTCTATTTTTGAAAATTAAGTGCATATGAATGTCATATACCCATAATATTTGTATCAATGTGCCAAATATATATCAGTTATTTGATTTTTAAATCAATTTTAATCTTGTAAATACCTATACTCTATTTTATAATAAGATATTGAATAATTTGAATATTTTTTAATCTTTATTTGATTTTATTTTGAGTGCACATGTATGTCATGTGCTCCAAATGCTTGTATTAATGTGTATGATTTTATAACTTTCACAAGTCTATAATGTGTGGCTAATTTGAACCATTTTGAATCTTTCATAGTTTGTTGAGATGTATTTTATAATAGGTCCAATGAATTCCCCCTTTCAATGTGAGGCATGAGAGAGTCAACTGTGTTCTATTGAAATAATATATTGTATGTTTTTCTATAAATTTTAGAAGATTAGTTCTTTTTGGATTAAATCTCATTTGATTTTTTTTGTTTTTGTTTTTGACAGATTACCATTTAGAGTAATATACTATGATTATGATTGTATTTTTTATGAAGATTAAATAATAGGTATTAGCTATTATATATAAGTAAGCATAAAAATTTCCCTTTTAAAAAAGGTTGATTAAGATGATGAAAGTATTACCATGTAGAAGATCTCATTATACATGTTCCAATGTGTCTTATAGGAAGTAATTGTAATATGTATTGCTTAATTTATTGAATGCTTAAATCATGAAAAAAAATTTATAGAGATTTTAAATTATTGAAAAATAAAAATTCAACCCATATAAATAGGTTGGTTGAAAAAAAAATTGTAATTAATTTACATATTGAGGTCTCAAAATTTACGAGCTCTTCAAGAGGTACAATATCTTAGAGGAGAGTGTTTGGGTTGACAAGGTTCGAGTAGGTTGAAGAAGACTTGAAGTCTAAGGAAGCACAACCCCTAGTAAATAAAATAAAATAAATTTTGACATATATATTTTTTTAATTTAATGTAAATTAATCACTTTATTGAAGGATTTTCCAGTCATGTTTACTCTATGCCACTCCTATAAATACCCTAACATATTTGTCTTAGTCAAGCATAAACTTATCTATAGACCTATAATCTTAGCTATAGAATTATATGCAGACATGTCCATTTTTCCCATCTATCTATATAGACCTATATAATTCTCTAGGGTCATGTCTATAAATTTTTGAAATTTTTAATAACTACTATGCCTAAATTTGTATATGATATTTTTAATGTTATTTTTATTAACTTATGACTGTAGGTAAATATATGAGCTAGTGAGTACCATCATGTCCATTTTATGGATACAATATAGGTCTTCCATTAACTAATAATGAAAGATACACACTAAATTTAGTGAGCCTTAAGCATCGTGGGTGGCTAGAATTAATGTCATATGACATGCACATGATGACTACATTGGCTAAGAGATTGGACTTGGACACTTATAATTAATAGATCTTGATAGAGGAAATTATATCCATGTTATACATTGTGTATGGGATCTTTAAATTTCCCATTTTTTATATATGGGTGTCCTAATAAAGTATTCATGTGATGGCCCATACTATTTAGGCTCCTTATATATGACTAGACATGCTCGAGGTGCTTTTTATGCCCCTATTAATACTACTATTTGGTTATCATAGGTTGTGTTGATGAAGGTTTAAAATTTATATAAGTTCATATATTAATTTTATGAGGATAATTAAACCAAAAATTAAACTTTATGTAGTCAATGCTCATGTACAACATAACTAATCAAGGATCATGATGAAGGAACCACTTGGTTTACTAATCCTGATACTTTTGTTAAATATTAACTTAGGGCAAATATTTGGCAAGATGTTAGAAATTTATTTTAAAAATTAGTATTTTTCAAATGCTAATGTGTATAAATATTTTATTTAGGGAAACACACTTGAATATTTTATATCATATGAAATTAAACTATATGAAAAAAATACATGAATGTAAATTTCAAGAATTAAAATCTAGATCTACCTTTGTTAGCTTATAATATGTATTTAAAATATATAAACATAAGTGAAATACATAATAAATAATGAATTGACATACTTTTAGGAATTAAATGAATTTAAAATGTGTACATAATAGAATAATCTATCCAACACATAAAAAACCAAACAACCAAATTTGTGCGAGTGAGCATACATCATTTGGACTAGAGCTCGACTCCCCTCCTTTATTGAGATGTGTTTAAATAAAATAAATTTATTTATTCAACCAAATGAAACTTATACATATACACTATAATTTTATCTAAGAGGGATTTTAATTTTTTACTTATTTATTCTCTTTTCTTCTCTCCTATTTACTTGATTATAAATTCAAAATGCAACTTCTCTCTTATGTAGATAAGGAAGGGTATTATTATAATATCTATAAAACATATAGGTTATATAACTAATATATTGTTATTTAAAATATAAAATAATCTTTAAAAACTTTTCTTCTCTCCTATTTACTTGATTATAAATTTTATGTATTGATATTTCTAGAGTGGAGATAAGATAACCCCATTAAACATAAATTTGATTTTCTAAGTCTCAGGGAAAATAAGTTAGAGAGACAATTTTTTTAAAGATTAATATGTAATATTTAATAATTTCATCATGTCCTTGCTGTAAACTTGTAGATGTTACATTGTGAGCTTAGTTACCATGTACTTATGATAGTCAAATAATAACTCATCTTCTAATTTTTTCTAAATTAGATAGCTAAGATGTAAAACCATTATGAAGCATCTCTTATGATAATTATATAAAATTATTTTAGTAAAATAATTCCATGATTTACCCATTTTATGAACAAAAGTGTATATTGTGTAAATTAGTACGATGGTAACAACAACTAAAAAAATGGTATTGTATTCATAAAAAAGTTGTTTGGATATAAATGTTCATATATAACTTGTGTAAGGGGTTATCCTAAGATAATTTTAATTCAAAAAACATGTTATAGTTTTTAGGGTGAGAAAATGAACTTGATTTTGGATATATCTAATAACATGCATCATACATGTAATATGACTAGTAAGAATGGCAATAGTTTTGCAAGGCTAATTCATGTGATGTAATTAGTCATGTATTTTAAAAATTTGTATGAGAGGATCATAACATATTCTATTCATGGATTAATATTTCATTCTAAAATGAGATCATTAAAAACTTGGGAATCGGTTCCTCTACTATAATCTTGAAGTTGTACAGAAGTAGAAACATGACATTGATAATTATTTGATTCTAGTGACTTAGGAGAGAATGAGGAATATTTAAAATTAGTGTTATCATGAAACTCACACTTATTGGGTATAGGATGACTATATTGAAAATCATTGCATCATATTTCATTATCATTTCTTTGTCCATAATGTCACTTTGTATTTATAATTAAAATTTGTTAACATCATGTAACATTTAAAGAGAGGTATATAAAGTGATAAAATTATTCATTTATTTGAAGGGAAGACATATATTTTAAAAATAATTTATATCATTATCTATGTCTATACGATAATGTGTGATATAATGTGAATTTATATCATTTATTGTTGTTGTAAAGAGAGGAGGATTAACATTTTCACTCTGATAATGTGGTAACTCTATGCAAGGGTTATGCTTTTGTGGCTTGTATTGATTAAGGTGAGGCAATGAAATATAAAATGTAAAAGAAATAAAATATTAACTAACTATTGATCTTTCATATTTTAATCTTTGTGAGAGATAAGAGAGACAAAATATTCATCAACATTCTATATTTAGTTTGATTTATGTAAATATGAATATAAAGGAGGAATAAATGAAATATATTATTCATATTCAAAACTAGTGCACTTAATTTCCTCTTAGATATATTATTCACTATTTTATAACTTATTTGGGATTTTGTAAACATAGTCATATCTATCACAATATTTCTCTTCATTAATGTAAAATACATAATAAATTATACAAATGTGATCATCAGTCCATCTATTATCTAAGTGTAAGGGGTAGTATTTTTGAATAAAACTAAATATAGAGGATTAATACCATTAAAAAATTTCATATTTAAAGTATATTTTAAATAAGGTAACCTAGAATATAGTAAATATGAGAAATATAAAGTTTAATGTCAAAATACAATTGATCACAAAGTTTACTTCTGCTTTAACATTAAACATCAACCTCTCAATCTCATTTTGCTACTTCTGAGTCTTTTAAATATGATCCATTGATCTATATCAATATTTAAATCACATTTAAGTCATTAAACATCAATACCTTGGTCCTGTTAAGTTCATTTGATCCATTGGATCTTCATTGCATGATCATCTGCTTATTGTTTAATATTCTGACAAACTTGATCTTTATCTCTACTCAGCTCTCAATAATGTGACACTTAGAATTAGTGTGTACCTTTTACATGTTGATTTTAGTTCCTATTATTAAGACACTTGGAATCTTCATGTTGATCATTAACTATTTGACTTTTAACCACACTGTAGATTTACTATTCAACCTCCATGATTATGACACTTGTCACTAGCGTGTTCACTCTCAAGTGCCTTTGACATTTTGACTTTTTTGTTCATTGTTAGATCTACATCATATGATTAACTGCTAACTATTGACCTTCTAACAAGATCAAACTTTAGCTTTTATAGATTTGACTAAGTATAAGGACCATCTCAATGTGCCTAGAAAGCTAACTTTGCACCTTCGTATCTTTTGCTTATCTCATCCACCTATTTTGAAATTTGGGCCATATAAAATAGGCATGATAATGAAAAAAACCGTATGCTCATATCTTCTTGAATCCTTCATGCGTTATAAATATAATTCCATTAATCTGATCACACAAATAATTCTACCATAGATCCACCTATGCTTAGAACCACCTAGAAGGCCATCTTTGTTCATGAATAACTTTTGTTGGATTTAGTCATATGACTTAAAATTAGGCACATAATATCCTATCACTTAGTATATTACATGAATATATACATATGCTCTAGAAACCTTCATATGTGAAATATATGACATCATAAAAATTCCTACACAACTTTTTCTAACCATTTGCAAATATGAATAAGTGTGGGAAAACAGTATCAAAATGCTTGGGATCCCAAATTTGATCATGCATATATTTTGTTGCATTGAATTATGTGATTTAATATTTAGTGCATAAAAACTAGTTATAAAGATAAACAAACCCATATGATCATTTTATCCTAACACCTCCATGTGTGAAAATGCTGACCTCATCAATATGCTTACTTGGATCTGCTTGAACCCTTTTGTAAATCTGGCCAAGTATAGAAACCTAGTGACGTTTTTTTGAGTATCCAACTTTACATCCCCATATATTAAATTATAATTCATCTCATGACATCAAATATGGTGCATAATAACTAGGTACTAATGTGATCACAACCATATGACCAACTCCCCTAGACTCATCCACATGTAGTAATGGTGATGTAAGAAAACTACCTACTTAGATTTTCCTCTATAGATACAAAATGTCTAGATGAAAAATATGAAGAACTAAAATAATTCCACTCATGCACACAAACATTTTAATCATTTGTGATCTATGATATAGTCCCTTGTACATCCTCAAATCACCATTCTTAGCCCTAAACATTAATGACACCCAAAATTCCAATGATCTCCTTTTGACATCAATAACATGCTCATAATGTCCCTTTTGACATCAATGCCAATCAGATTTCAAAAAATATTCCCCTTTATCATTTATGGAAAAATAAATGCTTTGATCTTATAATATTCTACTCTTTCTCTATAATTATTTAATTTGTCTTTTGATGAGTATGAATTGAAGTTTTTCATACCAAACATGCTCCCCATTATGCAATGGCACATTTGCCTAAATTTAAATTGGACACATTCTCTAATATTATTTAGCATTTATAAATTTTCTCCAAACTTTTCTAGAGAGCATTTCACTTATTCTCCCCCTTTGACATTAATGGCAAAGGGATTATTTTTCACTATTTGTCCAAATGTTTATCCCCATGTATTAGATAAAGTAGTTTGTCCAAGAGTCTACAACCATCATCTCATTATAAATTTTCAAAAGTATGCATACTTGAGTTTCCTTTTCTCTCTTCTTATAAGGTTTAACAAAGCTTATATAATATTTCCCCCTAGACTCGTGCCCTATCATTAGGATCTAGTGATGTGAAGTAGGAGCCACCACTCCCAATTTCTATCTTAGATATTCAAATTATTCCTTGGGAAGAGGTTTGGTGAGTATGTCTACAAATTTATTTTGAGTTAGCACATACTCCATTATGACTTCTTGATCTAAAACCTTTTCTCTTAAGAAGTGATACTTGATTGATATGTGTTTGGTTCTTGAATGCATCACTATATTCTTTGATATATTAATAACACTTGAATTATCAGAAACAATAGAGATGGGTGATGTGTACTCTACCTTGATGTCTTTAATTGTTTGCTTCATCTAAAAGACTTGAGTGCAACATTCCAATAATGCAACATATTCTAATTTTGCTATAGAAAGAGTGATTAACTCTTTATTTTTTCTCATCTATGAAATAAGTTCGTTTCCAAGGAAAAATGCACCTCTACTAGTGCTTCTACTATCATCCACACTTATTGCCTAATCAATGTTTATATATGTCATCAAAGTGAAGTCTTCATATTTAGGGTACCATATCCCATAATCAATTGTGATCTTGATGTATCTAAATATCTTTTTCATTACATTGATGTATGATTCTTTGGGAGAAGCCTAAAATCTTACAACCATGCATACTGCTTACATGATATCTGGTCTTGATGCAGCTAGGTATAATAAGCTACCTATCATTGATCTCTACATAGTCTAATTTTCATCAAGGGAATCATACTCTTTTCTCAATTTATATCTAGTTATCATGGGAGTAATAACTAGTTTACTATCTTCCATTCCAAACTTCTTGAGCATTTCCTTAACATACTTGGTTTGAGATATAAATATCCCTTCATCTATTTATCTTATTTATAAACCAATGAAGAAATAAATTTATCCAAGCATAGACATCTCAAACGCACTTTGTATTTGTGTAGCAAATTATTTTGACATTTTGTTGTTGCTACCACCAAAGATGATGTCATCTACATAAACATCAAGAATCAACATATGTTTACCTTCCAATTTGAACTATAGATTATTATCTACACATCTTTTGTTGAATCTTTATTGTTGGAAGTAATGGTATAATATTGAATACCATTCTCTAGGTGCCTATTTTAGACCATACAAATCTTTCTTCAATATTCACACATAATATTCTTCTTCTGATAGCTAAAAACATTTAGTTTGTTCTATATAGACTTCTTATAAGTTACTATTGATGAAAGTAGACTTAACATCCATTTGATAGACTTTGAAATTATTGTAAACAAATAATTCTAGAAACATTATTATATCTTCCAATATAGTAACTAGAGTAAACGTTTCCTCAAAATCTATACCCTCAACTTGTGCATATGATTTTCATACTAGTCTTTCCTTATTTCTTATGATAGTTTCATCGTCATTGAGCTTATTTCTAAAGACTCACTTTATCCTATTACATATTTATTTTTATGTCTAAGAACTAATTACCAAGTTTTATTCTTTTCATTTTGGGTCAATTCTTCTTCCATGTATTTTATCCAATTCTCATCCTTACTGGCATCAACATAGCTCTTAGCCTGAATTTTAGACATTAGAACAAAACTTACTTGCTCCTTGTTTTGTGGAACTCTTATCCTTGTCTAAACTACTGCATTCTTATTGGTAATGATCTGATCTATAGGATTAATTTTTTGAACAAATCTTATAGGTGCATTTTCATTTACTCCCTCATGCTCTTCATTAGCTGCTTCATCTTCAAAATCTAATTCTTCATTATATATTTCTTTGTCTAATTTTTCATGCTTCGAGCCTTCTTCAAAATTAAAATTTATGGTCTTTAAAATCTTGTGTATCCTTTTATTATAACATATGTAGGCTTTTCTTTGGGTGGAATAACCAATAAATATTCTTTCATCACATATTGACTCAAAGCTTCCTAATTTGTCACTGTTTACCATTAATTGAACTCTATCGAAGATATATACTATTGTTTGGACTACTTCTCTCTAGTATCCATTAGGTAACTTGGCCACTTTTATCAATATTATAGACATCCCCTTGATTGTATTCTTCTTTCTTTCTACTATATTTTTCTATGGACCCCTTATTGCAAAGTAATGTCTTTTGATTCCATGCTTCTCATAATACTAAATGAACTCATTTGATGTGAACTATCCACCTTTATCAAATCTTAAGCATTTAATTTTTCATCTAATCTCATTCTCCACTATGGCCCTAAAGATATTGAATCTCTCAAATAATTGTGAATTGTCCTTCAAAAATGTTACCCATCTCATTATTGAGTAGCAATCTACAAATAATGTGATGTATTTCTCTCCTTTATATCATCTTATTTTATTAGGACCATAAAGATCAATATGAACTAATTTTAGAGGCTTTGTTGTTTCATACTCCTTTGTTTGAAATCTAACCCTTATCTACTTGCCTAGTTGACATTCTTTAAAAGTAGTGTCTACAAGTTTGGTTATCTTAGGCATGTATCTAACACACTTATTTGAGATCACTTTAACTAGGTTATAAAAATTGACATGACCCATTATCCTATGCCAAACCAACTCTCATCAATCTTTCCTATCAGGTAACTATTACCATTCACTTTAATAAGATTCTAGATATTACTTTCAATTCATTTCCCTTCTACAACTAGTATTCTATACCTCTTTAACTTAAAACCTTCTACATTAAATGTGACCTTATATCTATTGTCACACATTTTTCTAACACTCAGCAGATTATGCTTCAATCCTTCAACATAAAGGATATCATGTGTAGGTAGTTTTCCATCTATGTTTAAGGTTTCTTTACCTCTAATATTTAATATAGTGTTGTATCCCAAGATGATATATCCTTCCTTATATTTTATTAATTTGATGAATTTGATCTTATCACTAGTCATGTGCTTTGAGCAACCACTATCTATTACCCATAGATTTTGCTCCTTGGTATGGAGTGCAGTTTGAGAAATCATAAATCAATATTTCACTTTCCACACATCCTTGGGTTTCTTATTTGGCTTCTTTTTCTCCTTTTTAGAGACTTGTGAACCTTTTTTCACACTATGAGGCATTCCTTTCTTCTTATTTTGTGTTTTTGTTCTTACAAAGTTTGTTCTACATTATTTAGCTCTGTGACAAAAATTATTGAAATTCTAGAATGTTACATTTGTGTCTAACAAGGGATAAAATGAATTTCTACTTATAAAATTTGTTCTCTTTTTAGCTACAACTCTACAATCAATAGCCTTATGATCAGATTAATTACATGCATAATAATAACCATAAAAAGATGAGGAATACCTAGTTGATGTAGGGGCATCCTATAAGGACCCCAAAATGATTTAATTTTGTCTTAAGTTAGTCTAATAAGGTTTATTATAGTTTTTAGAGGTTAGCAGTTGTCCATAGGTGAATTCTAGACTATCTTATGGTTCATAAAATTTGAATTATTGGTTTTCCTTCAAAATGCATTATTTGACTATTAAAATCTTATCAAGCCTTCTTCAAGGACATTTGTATATTAGTGAAGATGGAAAAATGTGTAAATCATGTATAATGATTTAGTAAATGTATGAGGATGAAAAATATGTTCATTATTCTATGGTTATGATTCTCTATAGTCATGTTCTGTAAATCAAGAAAATGCAATGTAATTGAAAGAGACCTCCACGTAGGTAAGGGAGTGAAGAATTAGTTATGTCTATTTTTAGTAATATAGGAGTTAGTTTTAGATGGTGAGAAAGAGATTATATTTGAATAGAGGGATGGATAATTAATATCAAGTTTTATATGAAGGGGAAGAGATGATGTTTGTAACCCCTATTTGAATGAAGAATATAAACAGACCCTATTGAGGTCATTAAACATGTTGCTAACTACATATGTGATTTGTTGAAGAAAGATTAAAATATGGAATTATTTCAAAGGTTATATGAATGGGTAGTTTTAATGTGATGATTTGATTCAAAGACTAAGAAAAGGAAGACATTCAAGAATTTATATATGTAGGCCCTGTTAGTGAGTTGTCTATTTTGTTATAGACTATGATTATAAAATTGACAGTCACAAGGTCTTTGATAAATATTACAAAGGTTTATTTAATGATTGAATAATTTGATAGAGATTACAAGTTTTGTAGAATATTAATCATCTCATTTAATGTTTACATATGCTTGTAAATAGACCCCTATGTGGGAGTTACCTTTTTGGTGTGTAGACTGTGTGTTAATGCTTAGGAAGTACTAGCCATGGATTTAATTTGTATTTTGTTGTCAATGTTTTCATAGACTATTGATAGTGTTTTTAGAATGTAATCTCAAAATATTGATTAAAATATTTATTGTGCTTGGAAAACTGGTATAGAAACCCCTATTCTTGTAATGAATGTTCCCATGTTGGATTGGGCATTAGACCTTTTGAAAAGACAAGAAAAAAGAATCAATTTGTAAGTGTTATATCATGTTGGGTAAGTATATTTGAATCCATTGGAAAATTTTTGAAGTTTTTATTTAATGAAAAAATGTGATGGGAAGTTCAAATCTCGTTATAGACTTGTAAACAATGATTATCATGCACAATCAAGTGTATATACATGTAGAAAGGTGTGTTAGAGAGTTGAAAAGTGTAAGAAAATGGTTGGATAAGATGAAATAGGTTTAGATAGATATTTTAAACCTAATTTTTTTTTCTAAACCATTCCAAACGTCCATAATGAATTATGGTTTGCTCTTAACCTGAGATAGGAAACTAAAAACCCTTAACTAGGGTTTAGTCCATAACTCTTATTCTAACTATTCAAATTTCACAAAAATTTTTAATATGAAAAATATTCATGTTCTTGAAGTGATTAATATGGGCTCAGAGGTGTATGTATCCTCTTGTATGGATTTTAGTGACTAAGTGTTGTTTTAGGCTTGAGGATGCCTAATTAGAAGGGCTAGTAGATGGAAAGATAACTTAGGAGAAGAGTTGGAGCTTAAAATTTGATACATATGTATAATTTTTAGGAAATATATATATATTTTTTTTCCATAGTTGATTGTACTTTTCTATCACAAATAGCTAGAAAGATTATGAGGAAAGTATGCAAAGCTAAGTAAGAGATGAGTTGAGATTTGGATAGGGTTGGTGAGTTGTTGATTAAGTAGAGAGGGTTAATTTGATAGAGATAAATAGGATCAATATTATAAAAATAACAAAACCATTAAGTGAACTTAGAACCATTACATGAGAGATTGAAGTAAGAAGTCATTGACAAAGTAAGAGAATTAAAGAACATGGTATAGAGAGATAAACTTATATATGTTATATATCATTTTGGTATTAGATCTCGAAAAATATCATTATTTATTATGAAAGGATTAACAATGTGTTTTAAAGTGAGTTATAGGATAGTTAATCATGGACAATACTCCATAGAGAGATCTAGCAAAGATGAAGATGATTTGGTTAGGATAATAACATAGTTAATTGCTCTATTAGTTATGAGGATGGAGGATATCAAGGATGTTCTCACGGAGAGAAAAAAAGATAAAAAATAAAAGAAGGTAATGGTAGGAAACAAGGTCAGTTAGTATCTTTGCAAGCAAGGATGAAAGAGAGATAAAATAGAGAGGTGGTTCAAAGGAGACCACAATAGCATGAAATAATAACCATGTAAGGTATATAAGACCATTTGAATATGGTAGGATGAGAAGAGATGAAGGGCCCATGAGAAGAGGACCAAGAAAGAGATTTTAGGGGCAAAGCTGGAATTCCCATAGAGAGGGACATAGAGTTTTAGAGTGTCCAATGAATATGAGCATAAGTATTCAACAACAGAGAGAAGAGAATGAGGAGATAATGCATGATAGGAATTATTATTTACTCATGATGAGGATACTATTACAATAGAGGCAAAGTCAAGTCAAAGAACTAGCCAAAAGGAGAAGCCTATTCAAAAGTAGATGCAAGACAAGAGGTAAAGTTTGAAATTTGGTGATTGATGGAGGTAATAATAATAACATTATTTATTTGGATATGGTGTAGATGTTTGGATTTAAGAGGATACCACATCCATGACCATAGAAGGTTGCATGGGTTTAGAAAGGACATCAAATTTTGGTAAGTGAATAAAGTTGGGTTAAGTTTTAGATATGAGGGTAAAAATATCAAGTGTTATGTGATATTTTGCCTATAGATGTGTGTCATTTGTTATTAGTTAAACCATGGTAATTTGACATACATGCCATATATGATGGTGAGTCAAACACATATGTCATTAATCAACATGGAAAGACACATATACTTGTTTCATTAAAAAGTGAAGAAGATTGAAAAGATGAAAGGATAATGATGATGTAATGTTGGAGCAGAGCTATGGAGAGTTTGGGTTTGGTCAAATAACCCAAAGAAGACAAGGTAATTTTTGTTAAGATGATTGGTATGTAGCATTATGGGTCCATAAAGATGCACATCAAAGAGGTAAAGCAATAATGTAGGGTGGTAGCAAATATTTTTCAAGAGAAGGAAGAAATCATTACACCAATGAGAGTGCTTAAGAGAGAAGAAAACCAAGACAAGCATGGTAGATAGGTACATAAAGAGGAGGTGATATAAAAGTGATGAATATTGTAGTTGAGATGGAAATGAAATGGTTTGGTTATGACACTAAGGTAACTAAGAGGAAGATGGAGATAGAAATGTATAAGTAAGCACCCCAAGAGAGATCTATGAAGACTCTAAATTATATTGATAATAAAGTATTATATGGTGTTATATGCTAAAAATGTAGGTAAGCGTCAGGTATAAGACAAAAAAAAGATGCACATGTAGCCTAAAGTGATTGAGGCAAGCAAGGAAGGAATTATTAAATGCTCGAAGGAGAGACTTGAACTAGAAAAACATGTTAATGAGATGGGTAATATACAATAGGCCCATAAACAAGATGACCATTTAGGAGTGACACATAAAGGAGATGAGAAATTGAAGATGAACATTTATCTCTTGGATGTATAGTAGATTGAGGGATGTCAAGATGTTGATGTACAACAAAAAATTAAGAATATACATAAGTATGAGATATGCAAAGCACAAGAATAAGTTGTACATGAAGTGAAATGGGTAGTATAAGAATCATGGATGAAGGAAGAGGATTACATACTTATAGTAGTGATTGAAGATGGAGATAAGGAGAATATAAAGTAGTATCTAGAGGAGAAAGAGTGGTATACATATGTAATTCAAAAAGAAGAGAACAACAAAAACGTTTTGTTTAATAATTTCATTTTATGTGCAGGTATGATATTAAAGGAGATGGAGCAAAGAAGACCTAAATGTTGGGCCCAAGATAATGTTCACATATATGAGAGACAAGTGGAAGATGATACCTTCCATGAGGAGTTTAATGCATTCAGGCAGTAGCATATACTAGGTGGATCACTCAACCCATGTGGCAAAAATTTCTTAGCTTGGTAGTATGATGCAGGGGCATCCTATACAGACCCCAAAGTGATTTGATTTTATTGTAAGTTAGTCCAATAAGTTGTCTTATTATTCTTATAGGTTAGAAGTTATATTTAGGTGAAGAATAAGTTGTCTTATGTTGCATAATATTTAAATTATTGGTTTCTTGCCAAAATGCATTATTTGAATATTTGAATCTTATCAAGCCTTCTTTAAGGAATTTTTTGCATTAGTGAATATGGAGAGATGTGTCAAGAATTTATAAGGGTTTAGGAAATGTATGAGGACAAAAAATATGTTCATTAATCTATGGTTATGATTTTCTATAGTCATGTTGTGTAAATCAAGAAAATGAAATGTAATTAAAAGAGACCTCCATGTAGCTAATGGACCAAAAAATTAGTTATGTCTCCTTATAGGAAATATGAATCAATTTTAGATGCTCGAATAGATATTGAATTCAAATTGAGGGATGGATACTGACTAGAAAATGTTATATAAAGGGTAAGGGATGATGTTTGTAAACCTTGTTTGAATGAAGATTAAAAACAAACCCTGTTGAGGTCATTGAAAATGTTGATAACTACATAAGTGATTTGTTTAAGAAATATTAAAATGTGGAATTGTTTGAAAGTGTGTATTGATTGAAATTTTTTATGTGAGGATTTGCTTCAAGGATTATAAAAGGAATTTATATTCAATAATCTACAGATACTAACCTTGTTAGTGAATTATCTATTTTTTTATAGACTGTGCTTGTAAAATTGATAGTCAAAAGGTCTTTACTAACTATTACAAAGGTTTCTTGAAGGATTTAATAATGTGATAGATATTAAAAGTTTTTTATAATAGTAATAAACTCATTTGATGTTTATATATGCTTACAAATAGACCTTTATGTGGGAGTCACCTTTTTGGTGTGCAAACTATGTGTTAATGCTTAAGAAGTACTAGCCATTGATTTAATTTATATTATGTTGTCAAAGTTTTCATATAATATTAATAGAATTTTTATAATTTAGTCTTAAAGGATTGATAAGAATATTGATGGTGCTTGGAAAACTGGTATAGAGACCCATGTTCCTATAATGAATATTTTCATTTTGGACTGGGTATTGGACCTTTTGAAAAGAGAAGAAGAAATAATAAATCTATAAGTGTTCTACCACATTGGGTAAGTATATTTATATCCATTAGGAATTGTTTTAAGTTTTTTTTTAATGAAAAAATGTGATAGGAGGTTAAAATCTTGTTATAGACCTATAAATAACTATTATCATGCACAATCAAGTGTATATAGGTTTGGAAAGGTGCGACAAAGAGGTTGGAAAGTGTAAGTAAATGGTTGGATAAGATGAAATAGGTTTAGAAAAAAATTTAAAACTAATTTGGTTATTTCAAACCATTCCAAATGTCCATAATTTATTATTATTTGTTCTTAGCCAAATATAGGTACCTAGAAACCCTAAACTAGGGTTTAATCTAGAGCTCTTATTCTAACTATTCAAATTTCATAAATTTTTGTAATATGACCAATATTCATGTGATTGAACTGATTAATATGGTTTTAGAGGTGTATGAATCATCTTATACATATTTTAGTGACCGAGTGTATTTTTATGCTTGAGGAGGCCTAATTAGAAGGGCTAGTGATGGAAACAACACTTCAGAGAAAAGTTGGAGACTAAAATTTGATACATAGTTATGTTTTATCATGAAAAATAGTAAACAAGTTTTGAATTTTCATATTTTACTATACTTTTTTTATACTATGTAGTTAATGCCTAAAAAAGGTCTAGAAGGATTGTGAGGAAAGTATGCAAAGTTGAATAAGAGATGAGTTGAGAGTTGGATAGGGCTGGTGATTTTTTGAATGAGTAGAGAGGGTTAATGTGACAGAGATAAATAGGATCAAGAGTATAAAAATCACAAAACTATCAAGTGAACCTAGAACCATTTCATGAGAAATTGAAGCAAGAATTCATTGACAAAGTAAGAGAATTAAGCAAGATGGTATATAGAGACAAATTGGTATATGATGTGCATCACTAGTCATAGAATTTATTTGTGTAGTATGAGGGGCTCTTATAAACTATGGATTATCCAAGTCTACCACTTTTATGTATCCATATTCATTATCTACCTTTGTCTTATTCTTTTATTTAGGCTTCTTTTCAACTTTATTCGCATCAGTTATGCTTGAGTCTTTCTTTGTATCCTTGTAAGCTTTCTATTTCTTTGCTCCAAATTCTCCTTCTAATTTGAAGTTATCATATAGGTTTGTAGATGTACTAGTTATGGAAATTTTTCCTTTTTCATAACCAAGACTTGATCTCTCTTTTAAAGGCTTTTGAGAGTTGATCAATTCATCAAGAATGTCTGATCTTCCTATCCACTTCAAACTTTTGTCTAGTTGTCCTTTAGCTTTCTCAAGCTCTATTCTCAAAGCCACTATCTTTACTTATAACTTCATGAACTCATCATATTTATATTTTAGTTCAATTTTGATTACATCTTCTATGTTTTAGCCTCTTCAACTTGTGTCTTGAGGATAACCACAATTTGATCAAAATTTTCAAGACTTTTGGATATTTTCTCAATCTCCTTTTATCCAAGCTTCTTCTATTTTGATTTCTCTTTTCTCACCATTTCTATTTCTTCTAGATCAAATATGATTTCACTCTCTATATCCACTTCTCCTTATTCTTCTTCATCTGAGTCTTCAACTTCTTCTTGATCCACACAAGCTAGTCCTAATGTCATGAATATGACTTCATTTTCCTTAGCCACAACATTACAGTCATCATCATCATCATCATCATCATAACTATTATTTTCATTCATGGAATGACTATCTTCTTTTGTGTATATGCATTTAATTTTTTTTAAGAAGTTTTTCTTCTTGGAATACTGAGGTTTCACTTTTTTCCTATTCTCTTCTTACTCATAGTTATCCTTCTTATTATAAGGTCATTTAGCAACAAAATGTCCTACTTTACCATAGTTAAATAATTTAAAGAGTAACTTGCCTTTGTACTTTCTAGACCCTCTTCTTAGGCTTCTAACAAATTTTTATTCTTCTTTATTAGTCTCCTTAGATCTTGATGTAGGTGCTTCAAACTTCATTGGTTTGGATTATTTGAATGCATATTCTCTCTTGAAAGTGTTTGTGTCTCCCATTCTCATCTCATATGCTGTGAAGGTTTCATTTAACTCGTCAATAGTGAGTTTATATAGATCTCTTACTTCCTCTACTATAAATATTTTAGAATCATACCTTGAAGGCAAAGATCTTAGGGCCTTTTCAATAATGACCATATCTTTCATCTCTTCTATAAGGCCTCTAATTGCATTGAATATTTCATTTACTCTAAGGAGGTAGTCCATAATTTTTTCTTATTCATTCATTTTAAGGCCCTTAAACTTGCCTTTGAATGTTTTTATGTTGGTTTTATTTACCTTATCATCAACTTCATAGATGATCTTTAATTTATTCCAAATATATTATGAATTTTGACAATGCATCAATTTGACAAATTTTAAATTAGATAATCAACATAGAATAACATTCTTAGCCTTGTCATTTCTCTCATATGCCTTCTTGGTAGCTTGATCAGTAGGAGTTGTAGCAGGAGATTTATATTTATTTATAGTGGACATCCATACATAAAACCCTAATGAAGATAACTATCCTACCATTCTTATGCTATAAAATGCATAGTTTGATCCATCAAGGAGAGGTGCCTTGTTTGAGGAAGAGACTTCTTGACTAACCATTTGTGTTCATGGTCCAAGATCTACCTCAGCTAATTAAGCTTCCTTTAAGGAACCATGTCTCTAATACCAATTATTAGAACATACCTATATACTAAGAGGGGGGGTTGAATCAGTATATTGATTAACTTAGTCCTTTTATTGATGTTTTAATATAGATTAAAACTATATGTAGAGATCACATACACACAAATAGACATAATAGTAGATATACCATTGAAAACCAAATATGGGAAAAACCACCATGAAAAAATCTTTTAGAATCTACCATATTAATCCATCTTCATAATAAAGAACCTCACTAATTACAATGTTTAAGGGTAACAACCCTAAAGAGAAAACAATCCCCTAATTTAGGATCACATACTCTAAGGAAGCACCCTCTCCCTAACTGAGCACCAACTCAACTTATCTAATGGCACCCACCAATTAGTTTCTCTTCTCTTCTTTTGTTTCTTTATATTTATCTATTTGACACACTTCATCTCTCTCTCTCTCTCTCTCTATATATATATATATATATATATATATATATTTGACTCTACCCAATGTCAATAACAATAGCTCTAACTACTTTTTATTTATCCTACATGACATATATATAAGCAATTAATCTAGGTTTTTTAATATTATCTATGTTCAAATATGTTTTATAACACAACACACTTAGTTCTATTCTTTAACTCCAAGTTTCTTGCATATTGAACTCATGATCCACCGCCATGATTCTTGAACTCATTACTATTTTTACCATATAATAGGCTCTATTTTTTATGCACATGAATTATTAAATAAACTTTATTAATCACCAAAATTAAACTCATTATCTGTATCATAATTTATAGATTACATTCATGTTCCTATGCTTGACCATTAGGATGATCACATCTTTAAATATCGACTATTGATCTTAAGTTTGGTGAGATGATCCAACGATCCTCATTCAATCTACTTAGATTTAAAATGTGTCTATTAGATCAATTTCTAATATGATTACACCTTCCATTCAATATTTATATAATTCTAGACTTTAACTATTCATATTTAAAATGTATTTGTTGATATTTTTGATCTAAGCTACTGCATGTCATTAGATCTTCAAACTTGCATGAACTATACTTTTGCTTTGTCATTAAACATTGACCTCTCAATCTCATCTCACTTATTCCTAAGTCTTTGGAATGAATATGATCTATTGATCTATCTTAGTCTATAACTCACCTCAGAGTCATTAAACATCAAGAACTTGGTCCCATTGAGTTTACTTGTTCCATTAGATCTTCATTACATGATCATCCACTCATCATTTGATCTTCTGATAAGGTCAATATTTATCTATACTTATCTCTTGAAAATGTGACACTTGGAATTAAAACATACCTTATACACATTATTTTTATTTCCCACTATTGATACACTTAAAATCCTTTCATTGATCATTGACTATTTGACTTTAAACTGCACCATAAATTTACTATTCAAGCTTCATGATTGCGACACTTGTCACTAACATGTTAACTCTCATATGCCATTGACATATTAACTTTTATGCACATAATTGGATCTACATCATACAATTAAGTGCTAATTTTTTATCTTCTAACAAGATAAAAATTTACCTTTTTCATATTTGACTATGGGGACCATCTCAATATGTTTGGAAGGCTAACTTTATACATTCATATCTTTTGCTTCACTCATCTACTTGTTCTAAAATTTAGACCATATAAACTAGGAATGATATTGAAAAAAACCCATATGCTCATATCTTCCTAAATCCTTTATAGGTGAAAAACATAGTTCCATTAATATGCTCACTTATATTATTATTCCATAGAGCCAACTATGCTAGAACTACTTGGAAGACCAACTTTGTTCTTACATAATTTTTGTTGTGCTTAGTCACATGACTTGAAATTAGGCACCTAAGATCCTATCACTTAGGGTATTCCATCATATATACATCTTCTCTAAAAACATTCATATGTGCAAGATATGACATCATAAACATGCCTACTCATATTTTTCTTTCCATCTACAAATTTCACTATGGGAAAATACTATCAAAATGCTTGGGATCCCAACTTTGTTCATGCATATATTTTATCACAATACATCACGTGATCTAGCATGTAAAAACTAGGCACATAGATGAAAAAAACCCATATGATAATTTTATCCTAACACCTCTATGTGTGAAAATTCTAACCTCATCAATATGCTTACTTGGCTCTACTTGAACCCTTTTGAAAATTTGGCTATCTATAGAAACTTATTGATTTTTATCTAAGTAGCCAATTTTGTATCCTCATATATTTAATTGTGCTTCATCACATGGCTTCAAATCTGGTGCATAATAATTAAAAACTAATTTGATCATAACCATATGACCAAATCCTTGAGACTCATTCACATGTGGCAATGGTGATGTAAGAAAACTACCTACTCAGATTTTCCTCTATAGACATAAAATGTCTAGATAAACAATATGAATAACTAAAAGAATTCCACTCATGTAAACAAACATTCCAATCATACTTGAACTTTGGTAGGATCTTATGCACATATTCAAAGTACCATACTCATCCCTGAACATCAAAGACACCTAAAATTCTAATGATCTCCTTTTGACATGAATGTCGTGCTCATAATGTCCATTTTGACAACAATGACAATCAGATTACCAACACAAAATTTATCATCTTTTTTAGTGAGTATGATGGCATGTGTAATTAGTTTGGTCTAATGCCACTCCAAACAAATAGATTCATGAACATTGTGACTAAGATATATATCAGTTTTCCATCTAGACCTCCACTTATTCATTAAAAAATTATCATATGCATCAACCAATAAGTGAGTATTATTTTATTATAAAGAAACCTTGAGTGCATCTAAGAACCTATAATTAAGTGGAACCCTAAAGATGGGATCCTTACCAACATGTATCTCTAATCTATTCATCATATCCCAAGCAAGGGAGTGATCAATGATAGTGATACTATTAGTAATTGCTTTCTAGAATAGTGAATCACTATTGTGTTTCTTTGGTTGTAATATGATCCAATCTGTAATGCTGAGGGGATGTATGATATTTTTTTAAAATATATTTCCATATCCCCTATTTGGTTAATATATACCATGCACATTTTTATCCTAATACCTTAGAAAAGGATATTAAATCCTTTAATCCCTATCCCTCATTAGATTTTGGTTGAGAAATGATGCTCTATTTTATTAGTGGTATACTTTTGTGCTCTTTATTTCGAGACCACAATAAATATATTCATAATTTCTTGATCTTGTTGAGTATCATGTGTGAGAGGATAATAGGTGATATCTAGTAAACTAGTATAGCTTCAAGGATAGATTTGATCAAGGTCAACTGACCAGCCATAAAAATATAATGATTACACCATAGGGAGATGCAATTTTTTAATTTTTCAACAATCCACATCCAATCATTTGTATGTTATTCATTTAAGTTTAGATAAAGCCTCAGGTATAATATGCTAGCATTAGATGGTGGTGTGGAGAAAGGTAGAAATTTTAGGAGAAAATTCCAAGTAGCTAGAGTGATATGATAGAATTAAATGGTATATTTCTAGAGATTTATAATCATACCTATAGCCATAGTGAAGAGTTTCAAAATTATATAAAAATTTTTTGCATCTTGAATGGAACCATTCATAAAGATGAGAATGTCATCAACAAAAATAATATGTGTAATTTGGGTAACATATTCAATCTTGACACCCATGATGTTTCTTACAGCCTGCTCATATGTGATGTGGTGACTAAGTGCCTCTATAATGACAAAAAAATGAGTGGAGAAAGAGGACATCCTTTTTAGAGCCCATGGGATGGGTTGAAGAATTTGGATGATGGTCCATTTACTAGAACTGCATATGAAATGGACTGGTAATAGTCTTTTATCTAATTTATGAAGGTTAGTGTAAACACCACCTAGGTAAGAATAAGTTTGAGGTAGAGCCAATTGACATGATCAAAAGCTTTAGATATGTATATCTTGAGTAGGAAAGTAGAACGGGTTCAAGTTTTTATTGTATGTAAGGCCTCCTAGGAAGATCCAATGGCATCTTGAATATGTTAGTTATCTAAAAACCCAAACTATTCTAGGGAGATATTCTCAAACAACAAAGGTTTTAGGTGAGTAGCTATGATATTTGATATAATCTTATATATACAATTTCATAAATAAATAAGGTTTAAGTGCTCAAATATAGATAGGTTTTCATCCTTGGGTATATTAAAAATAAAAGTGGATGAGAAGGGTCCATGAATTTTACCTACCTTACAAGATTCCTCCACAACCATGAGTAAGTATTGTGTAATGTGGTCCTAGAAACCAATATAAAACTCAATTATCAACCTATCTAAACCAAGTGCCTTCCTCAAATGAAGAGTATGAAGTGTTTTGAGTAGTTCATCCACTGAGAGTGATCAGAGGAGGGTAAGGTTTTTTTGTTCACTAACCCATCCATCAAAGAAAGATGACACTACAAAAATGTCTATAATATTTTCCTATGGTGGTTCCATGTAAATATGTTGATAATGAGTGAAAACAACATTTGAAATAGTATAGAAATCTATACAATACATCCCATTGTTATCTTTTATGTTATAAATGGTGTTTATTCCCATCTTACCATAGCATGATGATGGAAAAATTTGGTATTATCATCCCCTTTAGTGATCCAATTTATTTTTATCTTCATCCTCCATTTTTCTTCCTTTCAAGCTAGTAATCTAGCCTTTTCCTTTTCTAAATTGTCTATATTATGTAATATATCATTCCTATAACCATTTACATGAAGGGAGCTAACTCCAACCTTTATGTTATCTTCCACCTCATATATTTCTCTTTCAAACTCTTGAAATTTATTTTTTGTCCATTTTTTAACTATAGACTTGACCTTAATGAGGTTATTTTATAGATGGAACATAACATGTTCACCACATTTAGTATAAAATAGAACCCAATATTTTTTAATCAAATCTCTAAAATCCTCATAAACCAATTAGTGTGGGTTAAATTTAAAAGGAACGGGTGGTTGCTTCTGTGCTAAAACTAGTTCTAATAAAATGGGGTTATGATCAGAGGTCATATACTTCAATGTAGAGGCTCTATAAGCATTAGTCATTAGAATAAATGATTCCTTTATTAGGAATATATCCAATCTCTTTGAGATACCCTGTGTCCCTAAGCATTGATTTGACCATGTGGGTTCTATAAGCATTAGGATGGTGTCCACTAGGATATGTTGTTCCAAAAAATTCAAAAAATAATCCCCTAGTGGATCCAATCAATCATATATGCCCCAAACCTCTAAAAGGTGAGTAGTGAAATTTATGTCCCATCCTAAGATGAGATGTGGCATAGGAAATATTCTAGTATTCTCGAGTTATGTGAAGGGGCATATACATTTAAAATATCTATTTTAGTGTTGATTTCACTAAAAAATAAAGTACCATGAATATAGTTGGTATTATTAGTATAAGTTATCAATACCATTTAGTTTTTCCAACCAATTTCTAGACCCCCTGATTTGCCTATAAACTATTGATTAAGAAAGACCAATCAAGAAGACATTTTTATAGGTGTTTTATCCTATCCATAGTAGATAAAATTATTTATTTAAGTAATAAGACACATGGTTTGTTTTTGTAAACTAATATTTTGAAGGAGCATTTTTTGGGGCCATCCTAATCACACTAATGTTGTGGGATATTATGATAATTCATTAACCCATCTAGGGGCTGCTCTATTAAGGGACCTAGGAATAGTGAGTTGTCTACTTATAATTACCTCCTACTCAACATCCATTTTTACATGTGATAGATGGGTTCATCTACCCTTAACATCTAAAGGGGATGCATGTAATGGATATATCCATTCCTCTAGTCTACATTTGATCTTTTGATCAATGATCGATCTTTTTTGGAATGTGATCTGGTCATGTACCTCTTCTACATGGATGGTGATGCGGTAAAAGAAGTAATGGATGTGTAATGATTTGATGATACACATCCCTTTCCCATCCCTAATATGATTCATAGATTATTTTATGTAGTATGTTCACAATCCACATCATCAATCCCAATAAAGTTTTATGATGACAATGTTGTATGTGTTATATTATGACAAGTGGACTTAGTAATGTGGGTGGATTTGCTTACCACAAAAGATAAATAATCCCTTACACAATTAGAAGTAAGTGGTGTCTTTAATTGTTCCAAATCTAAATGCTTGATACCCCTATTTTTAGTGTTGGCACTAATGATGGCTGGTGTGTGATCCCTAGGACCGATAGTGTTCTCAATCTTCATACTATTGTAGTGTGTTTAACTAGTGTGAGATATGGTTGGATCATTACCTAGTAGAAAAAAATCATGCTTTATAATTTGATTTGTATGGATATAGTGTAATGCATGTTCTAATATTTCCTTTCTATCCTCTATATCCATTATATGCCTTGATCCTTCCAAAACTATGTCTTCAAGAGCATTGATGGTATTGACTATGTCCACCATACCCAATGGATTTTGATCCCCTATATCAACTGTATGTACCATCCCCCTAGAGCCAACAAGTGAATCAGACTGCTCAAAGAGAAAATACATAATTTTTAGATGACCACATGCTTCAATGAAGGTCAGTTTGTGTTATTTAGGGATAATAGTGTGCATAATATCAAAATGATAAATATGTGTTTGAAGAGTGAGGGATATGGTAGAATTAATACCTAGTAGTAATCAATTTCTATCTATAAGTGGATCTAAATGGATAGAGTGTGTTTCCTTGTCTACTATGTCCTTTCCATCCACCATGACCTTTTCACACCTTAAACCATCCAAGCCTAAATATGTAGGAGAATTATTGTTATTGCCTTTATCCACCATACCTAATAGATATTGTTCCCCTGACCCATGTGTATGTTTCATCCCCCTAGATCCTGACTCGTGTATCAGACTGCTTGTAAAGAGTGCATGTATACTATAGGTGAACATAAGCATGATATTTAGAGCATCAAAAAGGCACATTTTTATAATCAATTACTTGTCTATAGAATAGGTCCCCAACCATTGGTTTGATACTATCAAGTAGGCCTTTAGTGATCTCTATCTCCACATAGATGAAAACTATAGAAATGTTTGATAACTTAGAAGTGGCATGATCAGTATTGAGATAGGTACTGTTGATGTCTTAAAATGGTGCTAGATCTTAATCAACAACAATGGGAAGTTTCAAGCTGTGGGACAATGTGGCTTGAAAACAACCTCCAAATTTTAAAGAAGCTAGTCTCTTCTTTTGTATTGGGTGTTGGGGAAAAGGGATAGGAGACTAAACAGAAACGCAAAATGCAGGAATTGAAACCTAACTATGGTGATGTGCCTGAGAGTAATCCTATTCCTAACCTAAGCACATTGAAACTATTATGTGATTCTATTACATTTAAGAGCAGATAAGTGCATGATCAATGTAAAAGATTGGAATAACAGAAACAGAGGCTCACAACAAGGGAGTCTTTTGCTAAGATAAAGGAATTGTTAACAAAGGCATAGTGTTCAATCTTCTTAATAGAATCTTCCAATCACATTAGAGGTGCAGAAGTCACACACAGTTATGTAGAACTTTAGACTCTAGAAAATGGGATAGAAGCAAATAACATTTCCAATCACAACACTAGAAAATCTACAGCATAGACTACTTTGCAAATGACACAGATGACATCAACAAGGGCATAGTGTTCAATTTTCTTATTGAATCTTACAGTCATACAAAAGATGTAGAAACACACATAGTCATATAAACCTTTCAACTCAGGAAAATGTAACAAAAGCAAATGATATTATTGGTCAAAAACTCTGAAAGTCAAAAACTATGAGAATTCCCCCTCTTTTTTTTTTAGATTTCATAATTCTTCTTCTTATATCCCTAGATGTCTCCCTATACATTCTTTCCCATGCAATATTCTCTATCCTTCACTCATAAGAGACAAACAGATTGCACCTTTAATGTTGTGGGTGGCTCCAAAAATCTACCTGATGAACTATTTCATCTACTCAAATTAACTCCAGTTGATTTTCCCTCCATTTCACTCTTGGCAACCGATACACGAAACACTCTGCTATGTTTGAAATAAAAGAGGACACTTAGTCAATTTTCTAAAAATCCCCTTGATCACCTAGAATACACTAAAAAATGACACTTGGCACCTTCCACCTGATTCATCGAACACACATAGCTCTTTTTGCTCCCCTTTGGCTGTGTCATAGTATCATTAATGGCATATATCTAACTCCTACGGATGGCAACATTTGGCAGCTTTGGTAGACTTTTGAAGTAACACCTAGGACCCGCTGCCATTTCATATTTGTTAATATATCTTGGTGATGATTCTCTCAGGCGTTGACATGTGGAGACTTCCATGGCTTTGAGGAAGATAAGTGTCATCTTCCGCTTCTTCTATGGATGGAGTAGAGTGGGACCCAGAGAGTGACACTTGGTAGCATCCGCTACTTTGTGGTGCTTAAGAAAAATAAAATGATGCCTTTGCATTGAATGGAAAGCATTAGACTCATGGCTTCCTGAATGCTGAGATGTGGTGGCTTGTGATTTTTCTCCAAAAATGTATTTCAGGGCCTCCGCAACTGCCACTTGGTGCTTTTCATCTTCTCTATTGCCTTATGGTGAAAGTCTCTGATTGAAGTGCAAACATCGATATGAGACGTGGACGCTGACACATGGTGCATTCTTCTTAACTACTACTGGGTATGTGCCATGATCCACCATTCTCAAAGGTTACAAAAAGGTGACTCAGGGGATGCCAACTGTCAGCTTTATCTCCCAAAAAGTGATGCTTGGCAACATCCACTTGAACTAATACTCAGGCAAAAATGAGACAAAGGAAACAAGAAGGGGGAAAAGACCTACTCAAAGGGTGACACTTGGCATCTTCCACTGCATCTCAACACTTGGGCAAAATAAATCAGCCCTCTGCTTCAAAATTCTGTCACTTTACCTAAAGAACCAAAATTGCAGTGCATGAATCAAAAATAATTAAATATGATGTAGAGTAGGAAATTACTCTACAGTTATTAGCAACCATCAGGGCTTTTGAGCTTGCTCAAAAAGAACTCAACTCCCACTCGATCAAAATTTCAAAATTTATAGCTTTGAAAGAGCTATCTAGAAGATAGACCACTCATGGTCAGATAATCCTTCCTTTCTCTGCAACTTGTCAAAAGCCAAATCCAAGCTAATGAGATCCTTGTGCAAAAAGGTTTGCAGGATCTGGCCAGTGGCTTTTAGCTTGGATTCTAGCCAAAAAATAGGGATTAGAACATTTTTAACCTCAAAGGTTGGAGAATCATCCCACAAGCTCTAAAAAACTGTTTGATCCCTTTGCCTGGCTAGCATCAATGGTTGGATTTGATCCACCAGCAATACCATCCTTGCATCTAGAAACAAGGAAGGAAGGCTCAATTGCACTAGATCTTCAATGTGTTGCCTCATTTCACTAATGCCTTCTTCAATGACATTGAGATAGCTTTTATAGTTGTTGGCTGTAGCATTACAACTGAGTTCCTCATTGACCTATTTTGCGGTGGCCATTCTATCAAGAATCCCTGTGGCTGCCAATGTTGCATCCCTTAAGCTATAGAGCTTCTCTATTAAAGAATGAGAGTCTATGACTCTCTGGGAGATCAAGGCCAAAGTGCTCTATACCAGATTCTTGACCATCTCGTACAGCTACTACGTGTGGTGTAGGAAGGTGAAAAGTGGCCTAAGCTAGAGAATCTCCAAAGAGATTCTCTCCCATCCTGACTTGTAGAGTTCCTTCACCAGTTGCACCATTATGATACCTCTTGGCCTATTGGCCAGCTCAATTGCTAGTTGTGTGGTCCACTGTTGCTCTACTTGGAGCTGGGCTTGAAAAGCCACACCCTTGTTTTATTCTTCCAGCAACCCTTGCTGTGATTGGGTAACCTACAGTTAGAGTCCTTCGATTCTTCCCTATAATGTTGTATTTTCTCATCTTAGAGCTATTGCTGCACCCTTGGCAAGTACAAGCTCTACTTTCAAAGAATCATTTTGGGCCTAAATTGCCCATAGAGTCTGGAGGGCAATAGTATGTTGTAACTATTTCTACAGACTAGCTATCTTATTGTCCTTTTGGTTTATTTGTTCAACTAAACTATTGCAGTTTGCCTTTTCTATGGCCAGGTTAGCCTCTATCTTTTGCAGTCTCCTTGATATCCTCAAATAATCTTCTATAATCATAGAAGAGGATATGGTCATGAGCTTGGCTCTGTCTTGAGGTCTGAACAGGGACATGTCGATGGCCACTGTGTTCATGGTGTAGTCTTCTAGCCACATTTGTTCGCTCAGCTTGACAACATTGGGCGACAAATGGGTCACCGTTAGCTATTGTTGAATGGGGTCAAATTATGACCTCAAATATGGCACTGCCAGTGCTTTATTCACTTTACTCCTCTTCTTCTCTAATCAGGCTTCTTTTGCCTTCCTTGCGGCATCAGCCTGTGTCTAGAAAGTGGAAGGGGATGCAATATATCCCCTTGTGAAGGGAAATCCTTGTGGTAGGCCATATTGGAGAACCATTGGCTAGCTGGGGGTGAGTTGAAGGGGCATTTTTTTGGGAATTGAGGGGGAGAAATAGGGTAACATTAAGGCTTGAGGCATCAAGGATGAAGTGAATTGTGAAATGGGAATGGCAACAGTGGTGGGAGGTGTCATTTGGTTGGGTGGAGGCATGGATTGAGAGGGAGGAGGAGGAGTAATTCCTACCAAAGGAGAAGTTGCAGTGCTTTGCACTGGGCACTATGAAGGCTATTCTTCCTCTTTTGGGTCTAATTGGGATTGCACCCTTCCTCTCTTATTGGGTGTTTATGATGTTCTTGCCATCTCTAAATCTCTTGTATAATAACCTGGTATGAACCTTTCATAAGATAAAAACACGCTTGCTATAACAAATTTCACTAGGTGCCACAATCATAATGAGCAAGATAATTTCATAGGAATGCTTTAGAGTTTGTAAAATTTAAAATTTGCTAAGGGATTTTTATGGGCCTATCAAGTCCCAAATATCATTAAAATAAGGCAACCGTTAGCAAATCCTACTCAATCTTTATGAAACAGTGAGGTAGACACATTATGTGGCGTAAGGTACCTTGGAGATTTTGAAAGATTTGGGGAAGCATTTATTGTAGAAAAAAATAAATAATTAAAGAATTTCTAAGACACCGACTCTGCATTTAAAACGCTTATTTTAAAGGAAAAGCAGAAAAGCAAAAACAAAACAAAGCAATGCGGGAATGGAAACTACCTAACTACATTGATTACAAATCCTTATTTTCCTCCAAGATCAAAAATGAACTTTCCCATGTCCTCTTTATGACAAGCCAACTTGTGTTACCATACCAGTGATTGCAACGGATATGTCATTGATGGAATGTTCTCTACACCATCCACACAGGTCTACCTACACTTGAATGAGTCTGAGCAAAACATGTATTTGACACCTATGAACTCTTCTTGTCCTTGAATGCCTATCGAATACTGGTTCTTCATGTTGTCAAGTGTCATCAAGAAATCATGGGCTATTGGTTCTTCATGTTGTGCCTTTTGATATCCATTATCTTTTGGCACATCTTCTTCATATTCCAGCTTTATTTCATCATCATGCTCTTTGATGACTTCATCCTCTTGCAAGGATGAATTAAAAGGTTGGCATCTCTTTTGCATACTCATTTGAATCTCAAGGCTTTCTTCTTCATCTGAAACCAGCTCAGCACCTCCTATCTCAATGACTTTGTCGAGGGAGTGTCCATGTTCCTCCATATCATCTTGTAGAGTGAGGAAAAAATTAGAAATGATCTCCTCCTCATCAGAAGTTAAAGAAAAAACTTGTGGCTTATCCTCTTGCTCATCAAAAAGAGAGTCTATGGTGATCTCCTCCTGCTCTGTACTAATGCAATCCTCTTGACTAGCCATGAATTGAATGCACTCCTCTACAAAGTTTTTAGCTACTTCATCATCCTCTTCGATCTAACTTAGAGACCCGTCATCATGCTAAAAGATCTGGGGAGTGGTATAAAAAGTTTCTTCTGAAGCGGGCTCTTAGGAATTTTCATAGAAGTGAGAATCCTTTTAAGGAATGGTGGGGGAGAGTTGAGGAAGAAGTGAGGGTCCTGGGTCATCCTAACTTGCTGCTAACATGGGCTCTGCATTATTGGGGAATTGACCTTGACAATTTTGACCTTGCCCATGAATAAGGGTGGCATATGCCTGATCTAGAATTTGTGGTGGTGGATATGAAATTTGGTAGATTTGATAAGGCTAGTTCTCATGAACACCTATCCTCTCTTCTATAATTGAAATCAATCCACACACATCTAACATTTCATATGTAAGTTCTTGCCAATATGCCATTTTAATGGGATCCCACTCACTTTTGATCAGGTCTATTACCTCCCTCAGTTGATAGATGACCTAACAAGAAATTTCTCGACCACATCCCCTTCTGTTATCAAGCTCTAACACATATTTTTTTAATCCCAACAATGCTTTTTTGAAAGTGAAAATAAGGTTAGGTTCAACATGGGATGAGACATATTGGGGGGACTGGGCATAAAACTGATGTGGCTCATAACAATATGCATCTTCATTACTCAACATGATTCTAGGAGAAGCTTGTTCTAGATAAAACATATTTGAAGGAGAATAAGACTCATAGCTATGAGTTACAGAGTTATACATACCAAAGGGATTTCTTGATGATACTGCTTGATTGGCTGGTGATGTAGAGTCAGTGTTGGTGTCGATAAAAACCTCCAAAGGTAGATTGGCTGAAGAATACACCAAAATTCTTCAACTCCTTGAAAGAATGGTCCCACCAGGCATGCTAGAAACTGTTGATGTCTTAAAATGCCACTAGATCTTAATCAACAACAATCAGAAGTTTCAAGTTGTGGTATAATGTGGCTTGAAAACAAACTCCAAATTTTAAAGAAGCTAGTCTCTTCTTTTATATTGGGTGTTAGGGAAAAGGGATAGGAGACTAAATAGAAACGCAAAATGTAGGAATTAAAACCTAACTATGGTGATGCACCTGAGAGTAATCCTAATCCTAACTTGAGCACAGTGAAACAATTATGTGATTCTATTACATTTAAGAGTAGACAAGTGCATGATCAATGTAAAAGATTGGAATAACAGAAACAGAGGCTCACAACAGGGGAGTCTTTTGCTGAGATACAAGAATTGTCAACAAAGGCATAGTGTTCAATCTTCTTAATAGAATATTCTAATCACATTAGAGGTGCAAAAGTCATGCACAGTTATGTAGAACTTTAGACTCCAGAAAATGGGACAGAAGCAAATAACATTTCCAATCACAACACTAGAAAATCTACAAAATAAACTACTTTGCAAATGACACAGATGACATCAACAAGGGCATAGTGTTCAATTTTGTTATTGAATCTTCTAGTCATATAAAAGATGTAGAAACACACACAGTCATATAAACCTTACAATTCAGGAAAATGTAACAAAATCAAATGATATTATTGGTCAAAAACTCTGAAAGTCTAAAACTATGAGAATTCCCCCTCCTTTTTTTTTAGATTTCATAATTTTCTTCTTCTTATATCCCCAGATGTCTCCCAATACTTTCTTTCCCATGCAATCTTCTCTATCCTTCACTCATAAGAGACAAATAGATGGCACCTTCAATGCCATGGGTGGCTCCAAAAATCTACCCGATGAACTATTTCATCTACTCGAATTAACTCTAGCCGATTTTCCCTCCATTTCGCTTTTGGCAACCGATACACAAAACACTCTGCTATGTTTGAAATAAGAGAGGACACTTAGTCAATTTTCTAAAAATCCCCTTGATCACCTAGAATACACTAAAAAATGACACTTGGTGCCTTCCACCTGATTCATCGAAGACACGTGGCTCTTTTCGCTCCCCTTTGGCTGTGTTGTAGTATCATTAATGGCATATATCAGACTCTTATGGATGGTGACATTTGGCAGCTTCCATAGACTTTTAAAGTAACACCTAGGACCCACCACCATTTCATATTTGTTAATATATCTTGGTGATGATTCTCTCAGGCGTTGACATGTGGAGACTTCCATGGCTTTGAGGAAGATAAGTGTCATCTTCCACTTCTTCTATGGATGGAGTAGAGGGGGACCTAAAGAGTGACACTTGGTAGCATCCACTGCTTTGTGGTGCTTAAGCAAAATAAAATGATGCCTTTGCGTTGAATGGAAAGCATTGGACTCATGGATTCCTGAATGTCGACACGTGGTGGCTTGTGATTTTTCTCCAAAAAGGTCTTTTAGGGCCTCCACAACTGCCACTTGGCACTTTCCGTCTTCTCTACTGCCTTATGGTGAAAGTCTCTCATTGAAGTGTGGATGCCGATATGAGACATGGATGCTGACACATGGTGTTTTCTGCTTAATTGCTATTGGGTGTGGCATGATCTACCATTCTCAAAGGTTATAAAAAAGGTGACTCAGGGGATGCCAACTATCGGCTTTGTCTCCCAGAAAGCAATGCTTGGCAGCATCCGCTTGAACTAATACTCAGGCAAAAATGAGATGAAGGAAACAAGATGGGGAAAAAGACTTGCTTGAAGGGTGACACTTGGCAGCTTCTGCTGCATCTCAACACTTGGGCAAAATGAACCGGCCCTCTACTTCAAAAATCTACTGCTTCACCCAAAGAACCAAAATTACAGTGCTCAAATCAAAAATAATTAAATACGACGTAGAGTAGGAAATTACTCTACAGGTACCAAGGGAATCCCAAATTATCTTAAAGATATGGATCTCACATAACTTAATAAAGATTGACATCTTTACCTAGAGGGCCATGGTTCTAATGTGTTCATGCATGGGGTCAAAATTGGCATGCCATCTAGTGGTAAGGAGTGCAACATTCCCCTAGAACTAGGTTCCTCTCACTAAAATATTATATCGATCCTCAATAGTTTGGAAGACAAAATTGATGAATCCCCTAACACCTCTCTATATAGTTGGTGTGTAACCCAATAATGTTGACTAAGTTCTCTAGATCCATCTATGTAACTCAATATCCTTATATATCCTTACATGGAAGTGCCCAATGAAGGCCTATTCAATAATAAGTATTACCTTTTCTTTGAAGAGACATAAATCAATGACTACCTAAAGAGGTTGTTGGTACATATTTAAGTAATTTAATTTTCTCCACTTGATCCACTTTTATTTATCTAGTATCCCCTCACCTTTGTCTAGATTTGGATTAAGATTCAAAGAACTAGTGTTATTTTGGCTAAGTTGTTTATCTAGTATATAATCTATAGTGTGTTTAAGATCGGTAAATGTATTCCTTGTTTGGTGTAGAAGAAATCCCAATGTTGATCCAAGCCAATGTGTTTGAACACCAGTATCAAGGTTTGCATAGATATCTATAATAAAAGGAAACTCCCATCCATGTTATTTTATTAGGAATCTATTAGTTTTTTGAGCATGATAAGGAGTATTCGAGCCAAATATCAGTGTATTTTCCCTAGTTTTTCCAAATAACCTCTCCTCTCTCCAATCCTCATCCATTTTTTCCATATATATATATATATGTATGCATGTATGTATGTATGTATGTGTGTGTGTGTATGTATATATGTATGTATGTATGTATATGTGTGTGTATATATATATACATACATACATATATATACATACATATATATATATATATATATGACATACATACATACATACATAGATATATATATCTATGTGTGTGTATGTATGTATATATATGTATATATATACATACATACATATTTATATATATATATATATATATATACATACACACACACACACACACATATATATATATACACATACACACACACACACACATATATATATATATATATTACATACATACATATATATGTGTGTGTGTGTGTATATATATATATACACACACATACATATATATACCATATATATATACATATACATATATATATATATACATATATACATATACATATATATATATATATACATATATACATACATACATACATATATACATACACACACACACAGATATATATATATATATATATATATATATATATATATATATATATTATAGTATTATATAATGGATTGATTATTTGGGTTATACCCCTCAAAACATACTTTAGGTAAAATAAAATATTGCTTTTTATTTAACATTAACTCCTATGAGTTTTTAGATTGTTGGAATAGTGTGTCTAGGAAAACAAAGAAAAATGAAATTGAAATTGAAATCAAAAATCCAAATTAGAAAAAGTGAGGGGTCAAAAAAAAAAATTATGGGTTCATCAATATGGTGAATCTTATTTTTGATATAAAAAAAATATTGTACTTGATTATAGGTGTAAAAATAGAGAACATAATAATACTAAATATGTAGGATAATAAATTATTTTTATTTTAACAAAATGATAAATATAAGAAACTATTATTTTTGGAAATTACTAAGAATAAATATATTTAGCTTGAACATACATTTATTTTGACTATTTTGTCTATTTGATAGTGAGAATAAGTGGAAGAGAAAACTATATAGGTTTAGGAATAAAATAAAAAAAACTATAAGTTGCTTCTAGATAGGTGTGTTGTAAGTGGATAATAACACAATTAGTTCAATTGTATTAACTACAGACTTCTCCCATTTGACTATAATTAATTATTGATAACAAAAACTAAGGAAAGTATAAATATGATAGTGACATGTCAGAGGTAGAAAAACTATTCCTAGATGAAACTACTATAAACAAATGGCATGTATTGCATTTGAGTCCATTAGCTACAATCTTGTCCTTGTTTAATGTGATTAAAAAATGATCATTGTAATACCTGATCTTGTCTAAATTATGGTTGTTCATGCATTTTAATATCTTGAATGTTTCACTACGTAGCTTGAAAAAAGAAAATCTAGTTTATTTGACACAAACCAAATTGGAATTAAATGTTGAGTATGGGGGGATTAGGTGAAATGAATTGATTTGAACTAACTTTGGCCAATCTCCATGGAAAGACCAAACATTACACTACATTTCAAACACTCTAAAGTGGGATCAAACTTTAATGTATTTCTCCCACATATGTATATATGTGGAAACCTAAATGTAAATATAGACAATCTTCCTCATATTTTATTCTTGGCACAAGTATTTAGATGAGAGTTTATACTTTGTTATACTTCACTATAGATTTATATTAAACATTAAAATCTTTAAATATCCCTTTGAAATTGGAGCGAATTGTCCTTCATGTCTTAGAGGAGCCTTACATATATAGATGTTTTGATTTTGATTTTGGGACTTATTTATGTGAAAAATACAATATGAGATATGATCAAATGGTAAAAACTAATACTTAAAATGAAACATGACCTGAAATAAGTTCTAAAAATTATTCTTGGACAAGTCCGCACTAAATTGACAAGGTCATAAACTTGTCGCATTTAGTTACTATGGACTTGTCCAGAATGATAAAGGATTAAAACTAGGGATCCACATGATAAAATGATGAGATGAATAATTGATATATAAAACCATATTCCACATTATATAAATATACCCAAGTATAATGCATGTATTTATACTTTATTAATGTAAATATTTTATGTGTAAAAAATTGTAATAAATAACATAAAGGATAGGGTTATACCAAATTTGGGTGTATATAATTGGATTTAATAATCCAATGGACCCATAGTGGTCTCAATGTCAATATAATACCCTATGACCCCTCTATGAAATCATGTGTCTATGAAGGTGCCATGTGTTTGATAACATAAGACAATGGCAACTTTCACCTTTCCCTAAGACTAATCTTCATGCAATGCATTTTAAATTATGCATTGTGTATTTTTAAAAAGTCACAGATTTGATTGATTATATGTTGGATTTTAGAATCCAAATAGGTTTCCATATATAATGAATTTTTATAAGTTTAAAAAAATTCTTCATGACTACCCATCTAATAGTCACTCTATAGCTCCATGATGGTGCCAAATGTTTTTGTCTAGGACATAGGATCTAAGGTACATTGATATTGTGACCATTTGATAATGAAATTACATAACCATATATCATTTACAAGTATTTTATTTGTGTCTAAACCATTATAAATGAAACCTAGACCTAAGTTATTTTATGTTGGATTTGAAAATCCAATGGGTCTTTGAATTCAATAGAGGCCCTTCTAATTGAAAATCCTAGTCCATAACCCTGTGACCCCATGACCCCATGTACTATAAAAATATTCCACATGTTTTATGTGTGAACTATTTATAATTTTAATTCAACCAATTTAATTTGATTAAATTTTTATTACTTTTAGTTTCTTTGTTTTAATATGTTATAATTTTCACTATGGTTGCTATTTTATTTTGCATGGTAGATGTGTGAGTGAAATAAAATTGGATTTGAGGAAACAAGAATTTGTAAGAAGGTGATTGATAAAACAGGTAATCCTTTGAGTTTAAAAACTCTATGAAGTTGAGAAAATTAGAGGGGGATACATTTATCAATTAGATTAAACCACATAGCATTTAGAGGGACCTATTCAATAACCAAATATAGGATATAATGTGTCAACCTGTGGGAGATATTGAGGAAAAATTGAAAGAGGTCATGAGTTTGTAAGCAATACAAAAATAAACACACTATTATTTATCAACTTTGTTATCCCATGGCTAATGAGGTTTGTTCACATGGATCATAGTGGTTTATAAGGGATGGTATATCCATTAGTAACATATGTTAAATTTTAAAATGTAATACATATCCAAGGAAAGAAAGGAAAGAATTGGTCAAGATGAAGTAACATTAGACAATAAAGATACATTTGGATACTATCATCATACAAAGTAAATAAATTGAATAAAAAATTTGTGATTAAAGTTGGATTTCATAGTCTAATGTGATAATATAAGTAGATATACAAACGTGACCAAGGCCACAGATGCATATATGGAGGATACAAAGTGATAAATACTCATATACTATTTAATCTACATTGACATATCAGACATTTAATTCATTATGACCAATAATAAAATTGGATTAATAGCAACAAATATGAAGACATAAATTTTATCAATTATTCAATGAAATCCATTAGTGCCCAAAATTAAAATCCAAGTATGGCATGGGGTGATCATGTGAAGGTGTTTCATTCATCAATGAGAAGCAATGGTAGAAAATGGGACTACAAATATATGTTGTGATTTTGGTTTCATAGTATAAAATATAAATAAGTTACCTTGAACTTTTTGTAAACATATAAAGATACTATTTCTAGAAGCTAGGAGAAGGAATTATCTATGGGACCAAATTGTCTTGAAGAAGAAGAGATTGAATAGTTACATTCTTGGATACTTTGATAATCCATATTTTTACCTTTATAATTTAGAAAATTATTTATTAATAATTAGTTTAAATATTTCATGAATGGATCAATATGCTACTTATAAATGATTTAATTATATTCGGATTCTTCTATTACGATCATTTCACTGTTATGAAATCCATATTTTAACCCTTCATGGATGAATGTGCATATTTTATTATATTCATTATATCACTTTAATAAATAATACCTGTTTTATTCACTCATTGTCACTTAGTCATTAGAATATTACACTAAGTTTTTTTAAGTTTAAGTTATCAAACTGGATTTGATAAATAAAATTTTAATTTCACATCGAATTCCATGTGATCTTTGATAGCTTTTGTAAGAGTTAATGTATAAATTTATCTCATATAGATAATGGTAAAAAAATTATTCAAAGAATAATATGTAAGCTATTATATTTCATTTGTTACTTCATATACAATATGTAGACATACAAATATATAAGTGTTTCCTCATCTAGAAAATAAAAGAGGTACAAATGCTTCTACAATAAATAATCCTAATTATGTGAATGGTTTCAACCACCATTATTAATTTAATAACAATATACACCAAATATAAGAAAACCTATTTACATGGGTTGTCATTAGTATCAACTCACCCACACATTATTACAATTACCACTATGTAACTATTCTCAACCCATATAATGTAAACATAAAACATTATATTTATAACATTCACCCCCTTAGTGTGAACATTATTAATTTATAACATGCACTATCTTAATTTTAACTTGGGAATAAAATCACATTCTCAAAAGAATGAATCACCTCCTAAAAGTGTTGCTTTGACTAGGCACAACTCTATAAATTATTTTTACCCTCATGAAGGTGTAGCTAAAGAATGAGTTATGTAGGACTATTACATTCATCCTTGGGTTCTTAAGGGACATTCCATTCCTCCTTGATGACCAAAATTTGAAAAGATTCAAAAGCTCAGAACTAGATATAAAATTATTTACATTGAGTTTAGTTTGAAATATTCTTTTTCTCCCCAAAAGTGAGTTTTCTAAAAACATGAATGTTTCAATTTTTTTTGGAAAGGGGTTTATTGATCAAAACAAAAAAACACTAAAAAATGAAACACACTATAGATTAATATAAAACACACTACTAATAATCATGTCAAAATGTTATTGCACAACCCTTTCACTTGTTACTGAGGAAAGAACACTATTTATCATCCTTCATCCATTTCCTCTAACCTCTAAATCATGCTACATAATTATCAAATTCAAAAATAAATCTTAGATAGTTCCCATATTGTTTTTAGTTTACAACTACCCCCAAAATGTGAAATGTTTGTGGATGTCAGTTTATATCAAAAATGCATCCTTTTATAAATAGTGTATTAGACTTTTGATAACATGAAATAATAATTATCGACACAAAAAGTTGTGACATACATTAAAAATATACTTCAGACATAATTTTCAACTGATAATGCATCTCATTAAAAGGATAACATAAAAAATGATTCTTATTTCTTTATTTTGACACTTTTGATGATATAAAAAGACTTTAGAAATGATTTTATTAACTCTAATGATGAGATAATAATACAAGAGTATGACTCAAATTTATAACTAAGCTAAAATAAAATTAATTAAAACCTCTCAATGAAAATTATGGACATTACCAAATAATAATTTCAAGAATATAACATTCACTTAAATGTAAGATAATAAACTATAACCTTTAGTTAACCATAATAACATTTGATCTCAACACTTAAATAATGAAATATTACCTAAATGCTAAATATCAAAAACTCAAACTATGAAATAAGGACATATATTATAATTAAAACTCTTTAAAATGTATATAAAAATAACAATGAAAGATTAGGATGTCATCAAATTACACATGTTAATAGTGGATAACCAATATTAAGCAATGCAGCATAGTGAATTCAACATACACAAACTAGGTGAGAGATAATTGATGAATGCAAATAAACCAATAAAATTATATGTATGTAGAAATTAATAAAACCAATTCATATAATTTATGGTCAAAATTTGAATGAAATAATGTAATAAGCCACTACATAGATTTGTATATAAATAAATAATTTTATTTTCACCTGAGGTCTTGAATAAGATAATTGAATGAGGCTCATGGATATGTCAATATGGAGGGTGAATATTGAATGAATGTCATTTTTATTATGTAATGTGATGAAAAATGGAATATTTTTTTATGACTATAAAATCTTTAATTGTAACATAGCTACATGGAACAACACAAGAACATAGATTTTGTATACATGAAAAAGCTCAAATGTCAATATTCTAATTGAAATCAATAGGTGGATGACGATTGAAATAAAAAATACTTAAAATATGATGGAAATAAATTTTAATCTTAAATTTTTATTGATCAATGAACATAAAAAATAATCATATAGATCTGATACTTTTTTCTCTCTTCCTTCGTTATGGCTATAGTTTTCTTTCCTTGAGCATGATTTTTAAAAGAAGTTACAATCATTGACTCCAATATCTCTGGTATATTATTTCACGTGTAGGATTATTTATTTAAACCTTACTAAAATAATTATACACACACCTATCAATCCTAAAAATAAGAGGATTAACTCTCACAAGATCTCATAACTTGGGGCAAGTAAGGAATTATAGAATTTCCCCATTCACATAAAAATAGACCATTGATATTAATTGATCTCATGCTAATGATAGATTTTTTAGGAGATAATGTAGATATTTATCTCATAAGGATAATGGTAAAAATAATTATGTAGAGAACAATATGCCATCTATTATATTTCATCCATTATTTTATATATAATAGGTAGACATACAAGTATATATGAGTTCTTGTCCTAGAAAATAGGAGAGATACAAATGCTCCTACAATAAATAATACTAATAACATGAGTGGTTTCAACCACAAATATTCATGTAATACAAATATACACCAAATATAAGCAAAACTTTTTATGTGGGTTATTATTAATAATAACTCACCCACACATAATAATATATACCACTATGTAAGTATTCCCATCACATATAATGTAAGCACTTAACACTATATTAATAACAATGTTTTCTTTAAATAATTTATTAACACTAATTTGGAATGTGTTAGAATAATTTAATTAAGATATAAATTTGAAATGTACTTAAGATAAATAGATATGGCATTAAAGCATACTTATACCTATACTGGTTCTTCTAATTTTAAAAAGGCATAGGCTAAATATATAAATAAACAAATAGATCAAGATACTAAGCTTTTCTAGTTGATTGTTTAAATATCAATATATTATATAAGTGAAAATTAGAGATAATATAACATGTAGATGATTCATTTATATAATTTATTCTTTGTTTATGATATTTTAGTTTTGTAGGATCGAGTTAGTATCCTTAGTAGATATTAACATACTCGTTGGTATTGAACTACCATGATGTAAGACATAGTTATTATTTTTGGAGAGTTTTCAATGATTTCATGGAGATGTCATGAAGGTTTCCTAGTGAGTGGATGAATTTCCTTGATATTCTAAGTGACAATGACAAAGTGTGCAATGTGATTGTCCTAAGTATGCTTGAAGGTGGCTTGGTGGATCTTCTATTTTTTCTTGGTTATAGATGTTCAAGGATGAGTATGGTGATTTGAGGATATTAAATAGGTCCTATAATATGTTTTATATTATTTTAATGCTTGTGTGTATGAATGGATTTCATCTAGTTAATCATTGTTATCATCTAGACATTTTGAGTCTAGTAGCAAAAAATCTAAGTAGGCAGTTTGTTGAGATCAACATTTCCACATGTGGATAAGTTAGGGGGAGGTGGTCATATGGTTGTGATAAAATTATTACCAAATTTATATGCAATAAATTTTAGTTCATGCTCCTAAGTTCAGTCAAAGATATGTGGGTGCAAAGCTGGGCTCTAAGGCATTTTGATAGTGTTTTCTCATAGTTGGCAAAAGTTGCTTGAGGTAAGAAAGAATTGAGTAATAAGTTTTATTGATGGCATATCTCACACATTTGAATGTTTAAAAATATGTTGATCATATGGGTTTTCTAAATACTATTCCTAGTTTATTTTTGTTAAATTTTAGATCATGCACCAAAGTCCATCAATAGATATTCAAATTCAAAGTTGTCTTTCTAGGAAATTATTGATATTGTTGGCTCTATGGGAGATAAATCTAATGAGAAATTTTAATTTAATTATATCTCACACATGTGAGGTTTAAAATATCATATTGGAACATTTTTGGAGTATCCTATGTGAGGAGATCATATGGTCCAAATTCTAGAACATGCGCTTGAGTTAAGCAAAAGATATGGAGGTGCAAAGTTGGCCTTCTAGGCAGATAAGCAATTGTCCCCATACTTAGTCATTTTTGAGCAAGGGTAAAGAAATAGACCAAATGGAGATCCTATGGCTCATGGGTGATTATATATACTTATCAGATGGTTCACAATACATGATAAGAACCTAACTAATCTATAGATATTGATGATGTACAGGAGTTCATACATATAGATCTATAGTGAGCAACAAGTCAAAGAGGTCAAAGTGTTCAAATTTAAGCTTCTTATTGGATCAATAGTGATAAAGTTTTCATAATAATCAAGATAAGTGGTGAAAATTAAATTAAATAGGTCAAAGTGATAGCTATCTATCATGACTAAAGTGAGGACAATTTTGAAGGGATTGATGGAGTGTATGAGGTCAAAGTTACATGATTGCATGAGACAAGGTTAACTGGTAGAGGTTTAATGTTTGGGCATTGGTGCACCATGTGATTAAATTTAGAATAATATCGATGGTGTGTGATTGATCTAAGTAGTGAGAACATGAGATGTAGGTACATTGTCTAAAGTTTAACTTTGACTATTTGTATTTGAATATTTGAATTTGCAAAGGAAAAACTAGTTCTCTATATTTTAGCTATATCTTTTGATCTATGTATAATTTACACATGGTGTTGTTATCACTCTAGAGTGCACCCTGATTGAAGATGTGTAAAACACACCCTCTCTCTAGCTGATATAATTAAATATTCTCATAGTGTGGGTGACTCTACATTGAGAAGAACCTCTAGAGAGGGATGCTTCCCTTAAAATTTATCTATTAAAACTAAATTATGTTGATTTTTTTGGGATGAAAAGGGAGAAAGAAAATAAAATGAAAATACTATATAATGCAATGATGCAAATGAATAATTGATTTTTCTCTAAAATATTTATAAAACTAAGTAAGATACATATATGAATCTAAAAGAAAACTTTACATTTAATACTGAACATTAGTGTTTCAAAATAAGGTTTGAAAGAAGTTTGCAAAGCAAATTTAAATCCTAGATCTTTCAATTACTTGTAGAGGATGATATTTTCATAGTAGGTGTGGAAAAGACCTACAAAACGGTAAGTAGATGCCACATATATTTTGGTACACAATCACATTACACTCTATTCTGATCCAAAAAACATATGCAAAAAATCTTCATTTGATAAATGGTGTCAATTACAATTTCTTCTTTACTTTAGGAGTTATGCAATAATGGCTTGAAAAGACAATATATAAGTCTTAAATGATAATAAAATCCTAAGTGGAGTTAATTTACATAATTAATAGTCTTATTTAATTAAATAAAGACTAAAACCTTTTACAATTGTTTAATCAACTCCCTTTAACAATATTTATAAAAGTCCTTTTTACAATATTAGCTTTCCCTCTCAAAACATGCATGCACTCTCAAACTTTGGAATGGAAAATAAGTGGTCACATGTTGATAAAAACTCAAGTATATTTAGAGTTCAAAAATAAATACAATAGTATTAAAAAATCTTTTAATTTTTCTTATTTTGCTAGAAATCCATTTTGGCATTGCAACAAGAAATGGTGGGCCCCATTAACTTGGTCAACTCTCTTTGCATGTAATCAATGACATTATTTGGTTTCTATCTAATTGATATTTAAGTATTTTAATATCATTCTTTAAATGATAACAAATGGATATTGCATGATGTCAGATAACTAGTCAACTGAAGCTTTGATTGAAAGTTCAAGGCTAGTTAACTCCACTTGGCTTCTCCTTGCATAAAATAGAACTTAAAATTTAAAAAATATATGAATATCCATAATAATATAAGATATGGCACATATTAACTCCAAAATTAGTTTATTTGATATATTTTCAATGCCATTCTTTACTTGCTTGATTGACCAATTAGCCTATTCGGCCAATTAGGCCTAATAGCCTATCTTCTTGCATTTAGACTCCATTAAACATGAAATAATAATAAAATAAACTTGAAAAAAATTAATTATACCTGTAACAACTTTATTCATCATCAAATATGTGATTTTTAGGTGAACACATTTACCATTCAGTCATTAGGGTTGACTAGGCCTATTTTGCTCTATTTTCTTACAAACTGGCCATTTTGATTGAGCTAGATGGGACACATTTGGGATGATTTCTAACCAAATAATTTTTTTAGGATTAATAACTAGTATTATTATTTTATATCTATTGATTATATTTCATTGATCTATCTTGTACTTCATTTTACATGCTTTTTTCCACAAAAACATGATTTATTCCCTCATTCGTATAATTTCATGTATAAAATTGATATTTATGGAATAATCTCTAAGTTTAACTGATATTGAATTTTTTTAAGGTTCATATAATATTATTTTATGGAAATAAATTCAAATTTTTGATTTTCTTTTTTAATGTTTTAAGTAGGCTTTAAAGCTAAATCTTCAAAATGATGTTTCATGAAGTAAAAAACTCCAAATACAAAAATATTTATATTTACGTATATCACATTGATCCCTCTAACATATCTTAAAATATTATGTTACCGTGAAAAAATATATAAAAAGTTACCATGTGAAGAAATATGCCTATGGGGTTTTGACTACATTTTGGGTTGCCTATGCTCTTAATGATTGTTCATAAATCACATTCCCTAAACTAGTCTCAATTTTTATTGAATTATAAGTAAATATTTGTCTCAAAAAATAATAAGTGGTTTTTCTAAACTTGACATGTGGTGAAAGATATGAGCATCTAAACAGGAGGTTAGGAAGGGTGTCTAAAACTGCAAAAAGTGAAAAAATCACCAAAATGAATATAACTCTTCACCTAATTCCTAGTGCCTAAGAAAATAATCATGGGGTATATACCATTCTATCAAAACACTTTTAAAGCACATTTTTCTTGAAAAGTCAAAAAACCCCTTTTTGGCATATATGCTTATTTGCTTGTAAAACCCTATATGAGCATGGTTGTCTTAAACTTTGGAGTTTTGAAACTATTTGAAGGTAAATTATAATTTTAAAACATAATAGAATTATTTTAAAACTTTTACCTAGACTTAAAATCTTTTGTAGCACTCCATAATGATGCTTAGTCTAATGGTGATCTCTAACAAACATGTTGAGGACTGTAGCTCCTAGAAAGTTCAATTTTCTCTCAAAATTCATCCTTATGAATGGATTATCTATATATTTTAACTTGAAAATGATATTTTTAAATTATAATTACCAATTTACAATACATTTTTGACATTTTTTACCAAACTTAATTCTTTTAGGCCATAATTGATCAGTTTGACCTACTACAAAGGGATATTGGTCAGATTTAGGAAAGTTTCAAATGATAGGGGTAGTAATTTGACCTTGATAGGTCAAGTTACTAGAATTTTTAAAAATATAACTTGTATTTGAATCCAAGGTACATCTATAAATATATATTTTAAGATCTGAAAGTGTGTATAAATATAGTTATGAAGGTTCAAATTTTACTGTGTGTTCATGTGTAATTTACAAGTAACCTGAGAAGGTTGTTTGAGCTTGTACTATTGTTTTTTTGATGTTTAATGTTAAATTAGATATTATATAATATTTTAGACTCCATGAGGATGATATATGTGCATTTTTTAGGTGTGATCAATCTATCTTGAATATGCACAATGCCTAGGAAGTTGATTGTGTATTTATTCATTGTGTCCTTGTGAAAGGGTTATTGTTTGAGTTGATTGAGCTTAAACATATGAGTGAAATGATGAATATAATCATTTGAGGATGATTAAGGGGTCATTTAAAGTGGACCTATCCATTTATAAGTGGTCCTATGTTCTTTTTTTAACTCGATGAAGTGCTAAAGGAGTGAATGGGTCTTCATAAGACCTATAAAGGTTACAAGGTCCTAATTAAAAGGTGTAGTTCCTTAAGGGTGACCCATGGGTGCTAAGGGATACATATGTGGTTGGTATTATTACATGAATTTATATGTGAGAGATTATTTAAGGGTTAAGGAATGCCCAATGGCTGATCAAGATGTTGATAATCATGATAACTCTATAAATGGTGAAACCAAATGTGTTGGTTTCTAGACTTGTAAGAGAGACTTGTGTGTGTGTTTTAAATTAGAGAGTAGAGTGTGTTGAAGTAAAGGAAAGGGTGGGTAATTTATGTATGATTTGAATATCATAACAAATATATGACTATTTTTATGACATGTATGTCATAATTATGTTGGTGAAATAGTGTTCTTGTTGTTTGAGTATGAGTGAAGGTGAAGTGTGATAATCATATGTCTATCAGCAGGTGTTGAAGACATAGGTTAAACTGTGGATGTATTCATAGTTTTTGTTGTGGTATCTTAGTATCTAAATGGGTTTCAACTTCCTTACAAGGTGAAACTTGCTAAAGGTCTAGTTTTTATTTTAGCTCAACTAAACATGTGTGGTAGTACCTTGTGGGATTGTAGCCTCACTAAATAGGGATGGTAGTTACTTGATCAATAGGAGTTGATCTAAATTGGTTATTTTTTTAATATGATATTAGTCTAATTATAATTTCTAATGGTTTTTATCCCATAAAATTTTTTCCCACATATGTCATGTGTTATGTGATTGATTTTGCATTGTCTCTCTTACTCATTGCTATGAATGTTGTGTATGCTTCTTGAATGCTTATGGTAATTATTTAATAATAGAAAGTATTAAAATTAAAATTTGATTTTTTTATATCACTAATTTACCCCCCTCTCTTAGTGATTATACCTCTAACAATTGGTATCAGAGGAGGTCCTTTGTTAAAGGCTTGATAGCTTGAAGGTGATCTAAGGCACAATATGGGTAGTCCTCAAGGAGGTTTCTCTAATAAGAAAGAACTAATGTTTAATGGATATAATTATTAAATTTGGAGTAAAATAATTAATACATACCTTATGTGCCTAGGGTTTTATGTATGTCAATCTGTTGTGGATGCTTATGTTGTTCCTACTACTCCTCCATCTAGTGTTGTAGATAAGAAGCTATTTGAGAATAATTCTAAGGCAATGAATGCCATCACTTGTGGTGTTAAAAAAACTAATTTTACCAAGGTAATTCATTTAAAATTTACTAAATAGATATGGGAAAATTTTAGATCATTTATGAAGGAGATTCAAATTTCAAGCTTGTTAATTTATAGATTTAAAGAAGAAATTTTAAAAGTCTCAAGATGAAGGAAGAATATTCTATGGTATCCTTTTTATAGATAGTTGATGAGATTATGAACATCATAAGATGTCTTAGAGAGAACCTTGAAGATGATACTTTAATTTAAAAGGTACTAAGGTCTGTATCTCACAAATTTGATCCCAAAGTAACTACTATATAAGAAAGTCATGATCTTACTCAATTGAAGATGGCTCAATTACATGGCACCCTTACTGTCGATAAGATGAGATTAAATGATGATATACCATGAAATAAGGAAGTATCATTCAAGATAGAGATGAAGCCTAAGAAGAAGTTATAAGGTAGTAAACCCAAAGAGTATGACATATCTAGCATTAATTAGGATGAACTAATTACTTTGATTACTAGGAAATTAAACAAAGTCTTAGGGAAGTATAAGGGTAAACTACACTTTAAATGTTTCAACTATGGAGAGATAGGAAATTTTGATCTTAAGTGCCCTCATAAGCATGATAAGAATGATGATGAATATCCTGGTGAAGTTCATGATGATGACAAGAAGACATATAAGAAGAAAGGATTCAAAAAGTATAATAACAATAAGAAGTCTTTGAATAAAAATAAGAGTCTATAAACCAAATAATAACACATCAAAAGAGAATGAAGACAATGACTCAGAGTATAATCATGAAGATGATGGTCTTGATGAATATGAATCCATGTTCATGGCTGAGGAAGGAAGTTGTTCACATCAAAAGGAGTCTACTTGGAGTGATTTAGATGATGAAGAAGATGAGATGGACTATGAGACTACATTGACAAATGCTCTTGAAGAATTGAAGATTTAGAAGAAGATCAATAATAAGATGAAGTCTCAACTAAAATATGACGAGGAGAAATTTATTGTGTATGAAGTAAGATTGAATAAAGATATCAAGGAGCGTGAAGATATTTTCAGTCATCTCGATTGTCAATTAGAAATTCTATTTACAATCCTAAAAGCTAAAAAAGATGAATATTAAAGGTATGTTTCTAAAAATGAGTCTTTTAAATATTAGTTATAAAATAAATCTATTAAGGTCAAGACATTTATGAAATTTTTAAAGAGCTCATGTGATTTATACAATATTTTGAATGGTCAAAAGCATGTTAGTTATAAAATTAGTCTTGGATATGAAAGAGAATAAAATAATGTAACTCAAGACAAGATGAAGACTAATGTGAATTAGGAAAATCATACTTTGAAGACAAAACATTAGATATGGAATGAACATGTTGATAGGATAAAGACAAATCAGATTAGACAGCCAAATGCTATGAGTTATGCAAGATTCAATGGTTACTATTACACATGAAAAAAATTTGGTCATAGGGATAGAGAATGCAAGAGACATGTAAGAAATGATTTTACATGGAACTATGATGGGGGTCATTAGTCAAAAAGTGTGAATAGAATTAAGTTCTTTAACTGTCTTGATGTGGGACACTTTGTAAACCATTTTCCACATATGGTTATATAAGGTGTCTCCTCTTGAAAAAAATGAAGTTGTTTCATTTGTCATGACATGGAACACATTATAATATTTTATCCAAATAAGGTATGGAAATATATGTTTGTTGAAAAAGGTATGGTGTGCTACAATTGTTAACAAAGATGTCACATTGATAGTTTTTGCAAGGACATGTCTAAAAGTCAGAATAGGTTCAATCAAGCTCCTAGAGTGAAAGGAAGAAGGAAAGTTAACACATAGAAGCCAAAAGTGACAATTATGAGTCATTATGATTATACAGTTCCATGTAATCTATTTTTTATGGTGTAAAAATCTAAAAAAGTTTAAAAGTGCCAAGAGGTCTTATTATTTGCTCATATTGAGAATGAAGAGATCAAGCTCAAGGAGAAGAACAACGTGCTAGTTAAGGCTAGTTTTGAGGTGTGTGTGGATCCAAGTGAACATATTATTATTGTTTGTCAAGTATCATTAAAATAACATCAATTTTTAGTACCTAATGATGAGGTTCCAAGCTACAAGGAAGTTTCTATAGATGAAAAGGTATGTCATGAATCTATGTTGTCTCAATGTATTGTAAATCCAATCATAGAAGAAAAGGAGAATGTTGATTGATTAAAAATGTTACTTATATTAATCCTAATAATAATAATAATAATAATAATAATAATAATAATAATAATAATAATAATAATAACTAAAAGTATTAGATGGATAAGGAGGACAAGTAATATTAGGAGTTATGGGCAACTCTTGGTTTCACATTATTTTAGGACATTATGAAATAGGGTGTTTCTACCTATGCTGATTAGGAGACATATTTCATGTGAAGAAGAAAGTTTGTGTGATCAAGACCATAAATATCATTTGAATAGATATTGGTGTTGATATAAGAAGGTCTTTGGTTAAGGGGGAGCAATAAGTTCATGAGCTTGGTCTAGAAGTTGGTGAAGAAGCTATTGTCCAGGGTCAAAATGGGTATTTCAAGATGGAATAATGAGTTTGATTCAATGTAAAGTATATTTTGGTGATCATAAAAGTCTACACACTTCTTTTTGATGTGCTCTAGGTGTTTTTATGGTCTAAAGGTATGTTTAAATCAAATTGAAGATTTTTGAGTGCTCTCAATTTTCTCAATTTTTGGGTTTAAGGGCAAGTAGGCCTAAAATGGGTTATCAGAAGTCAAGGATACCAAATGTCTGAAGTCTCAAATATTGGTCTAGAAGTGTGTGATACATGTCTCTAGGTATGGAAGAAACTTTAGAGGTGTGCATTGACTAGAAGGAAATTTGTTGGCCTTGTTTATTTTGAGTTTCTAGGGTTTTGAGAAATGATTAAAAAAGTGGTATTCCTTATGAGTTGATGTTTTAGGATTATTAATAGGTTGAATGGGAAAAATGGGTTATCAAATCAAGATTCATAGAGATCTAAAGGTTTTTGGATTTCAACATATTCATTTTCTTATCAAGATGAAGGCCTAATTATAAAATTGGTTTATGAAGTAAGTATGTTGCAGATGTTGCGATAGATGGTTCAAATTGGTGTGCTTGAGGGGGAATATTAGATATCTCTATATATGAAATTTTAGGTCTTTAATGTGTTTCTACTAGAATTTTTTGGCTCTACAATTTATAGGTAGGGCTATAAGGAGACTAAATAGACCTAGTTTGAAGAAGAGTGGTTTTTGTTTAGTTTATCCAATAGATCAAGGTATGTATATTTCAAGGAAATTTAGAATTTTGGTCGAGAGTATTTTTCATATTTGGTGAGTGGCATTAAGTTTAATTGGTGGTCTTTATGATAACTTGAGATTGAAGAGGCTAATAAGCTTGTGTGTTGAATCTTCATGGTGTATGGAGATCTAAAGTTGATCAAGATGTGAAAATTGATCAAAAAAACTTAGGGGGAGTCCCTTTCAATTGTTTCATGGTGAGTTCCATCAGATTTAAATAATTTTTTTTGTTCTTTCATCATTGATTGTAGTGCTTGGTGAGGAGAGTGTTGGCATGGAGTAAGAGGAAGTTGTCAAGGCAATAAGAGGCATGATCAAGGTAAGGGTGAGTTTTTAATATATTTATAAGATGGTATAATCCTATTTGTAATATTTTCAAGTCTCAAAGATTATTTGGTGCCCAATTTTTCATTGTGTCAAAGGGGAAGAAAGTTCCTATTTTGGGAGTGCTTGAAAAGAGAAGAAAAGTGAGTTGTATACTGATATATGATGTGTGTTAACATAAATTACAAAGGTGGATATTTTTGAAGAGTTTTTAATGATTTAATTTTGATGTAATTAAGGTGTTCTAGTGAGTGGATGAATTTCCTTAATAGTCTAAGTGATAATGACAAAGTGTGCAATGTGCTCGTCCTAAGTATGTTTCAAGGTGGCTTGGTGGATCTTCTATTTTTTCTTGGTTATAGATGTTCAAGGATGAGTATGGTGGTTTTAGTATGTTAAAGAGGTAATATAGAGGTTTTATATGATTTGAGTTCTTTTTTTATGAGTGGATTTCATCTGGTTGATCATTTTTTTCATCTAGACATTTTTAGTCTAATAGCAAAAAATTTGAGTAGGCAGTTTACTGAAATCACCATTAAATGTGTGGATAAGTCAGGGGGAGTTGGTCATATGGTTTTGATTACATTACTTCCAATTTTATATGTTATAAATCTTAGGTCATATGCCTAAGTTTATTCAAATATATGTGGGTGAAAATTTGGGCTCTCAAGCATTTTGATAGTGTTTTCTCATACTTAGCCAATTTTGCATGAGGTAAGAAAGAATAGAGTAAGTAATTTTTTGAGGGCATATCTTGCACATGTAAACATTTCAAGAGACATTGATTGTATGGGTTTGTTATATTTTTTTCCTAATTTATTTTGGATAAATTTAATATCATGCATCAAAGTGTGTAAAAATATATGCATGTGAAAAGTTGACTTTCCAGGCAATTCTTGACATTGTTGGCTCTTTGGTAGATAAATTTGAGGAGTCATTTTAATGTTATTATATCTCACATGTGTGAAATTTATAAGAGTATATTGTAAATTTTTTATATTATCCTATGTTAGGATATCATATGGTCTAAATTTTAGAACATGTGATTGAAAGAAGCAAAATATATGGAGGTGCAAAGTTGGCCTTCTAGGCAGATAAGCAATGGTCACCATACCTAGTAATTTTAGAGCAAGGGTAAAGACTGGAACCAAATGGATATCCTAAAGATCATGAAAGATCATATAGATTTATTATATATTTCATGGTGCATGATAATGACCTAGTTGATCCATAGAGATCTATGATTCACAAGATTTTGTACATCTAGATCTATGGTGCACATCAAGTCAAAGAGGTCAAAGTGTTTAGAGTTTAACATTAAACGAAGATAAAGATCAAGATTATTACAAGATAAATCATGAGTGGGTGTTTATAATGATAAAAAAATGGTTCACATTAAATTTAAGAGGTCAAAGTGACATCTATTTATCATGACTAAATCAAGGACAATCTCGATGGGATTGATTGAGCATATGAGGTCAAAGTTACCAGATTACATGAGATGAGGTCAACTGGTAGAGGTTTAAAATTTGAGAATTAATTTAATATTTAATTAAATATATATTAATATTGATGGTGTTTTATTTATCTAAGTAGCAAAATCATGATATGTGAGTATATTTTCTGAGGTTTAACTATGATCGTTTGTATTTGAATATTTGAATTTACAAAAGAAAAACCAGTGCTTTGTATTTTAGCTATATCTTTCGATCTATATAAAATTTTCTCATGGTGTAAAAAGATTTTTTTTAATTTAATATAAGACACATATATTAATATATATTTAAATATATGAAAGTGTCTATAGACATAGTTATGAAGGTTCAAAGTTGATTATGTCTTCATGTGTATTTTGTAAGTAACTCAGGAAGGTTGTTTGAGCTTGTATAGGTATTGCTTCAATGTTTAATGTTGAATTAGATATTTGAGAATGTTTTATACTCTGCAAGGATAATTTTAATGAATTTTGGAGGTATTATCATTCTATCATAAGTATGAACAATGCTTAAAAATTTCCTTTGTGTATTAGTTCATGTTGTCCTTATAAACAAAGCTATTATGTGAGTTGATTAAGCTTACATAAAGAGTGTAATGATGACTATAATCATCTAATTATGACTAAGGTTTCATGTATAGTGGACTTAAACATCTTTAAGTGGACATATGTTCTTTTTTTTCTTGATGAAGTGCTAAAGGAGTGAATGGGTGTTCATGAGACCTATAAAGGCTACGAGGGCCTAATTGAAAGGTGTAGTTACTTAAGGGCGACCCATGGGTGCTATATATGACCTATGTGTCTAGTATTGAGATTTTTTTTTATATGTTAGAGATGAATTAAGGGTTAAGGCATGCCTAATGTTTGACCAAGATGTTGATAATCATGATAAATCTATAAATGGTGAAACCAAATGTGTTGGTTTATAGACATGTAAGAGAGACTTGTGTGTGTGTGTTTTGCATTAGAGAGTAGAGTGTTATGAAATAAACAAAAGGGTGGGTTACTTATGTATGATTTGAAGATCAAAACAAATTGAGGACTATTTATATGAACTGTAGGTCATAGTTCTATTGGTAGAATAGTGCTCTTGTTATTTGAGTATGACTAAAGGTAAAGAGTGATAATTAGAGGTCCATCATTAGGTTTTAAAGACATCAGTTCAAAGGTGGATATGTTCATAGGTGTTGTTGTGGTAGCTCAATATCTAAGTGGGTTTCAATCTCCTTATAATGTTAAACTTTCTAAAGGTCTATTTTTTGTTGACGCTTAGTTAGACAGGTGTGGTAGTACCTTGTGGGATTGTAGTCTCACTAAATACGAATGGTAGTTCCTTGACTAGTAGTAGCTGGTCTAAATTGGTTTTTAATATTATAATATAGTAATCTAATTATAGGTTCTAGTGGATTTTTAACCTAAGAAGGTTTCCCACATATGTGATTTATCTTGCATTTTCTCTCATACTCATTCATATGAATGATGAGTATGCTTCATGAATGCTTATGGTAATTGTTTATGAACTTGAAAGGATTAAAATTGAATTTGGATTTTCTAGGCTCACTAACTCACCCCCCTCTAAGTGATTGTACCTATAACAATTATATGGTCACTTGTGAATGTATTTTATTTATATATGTTTGTAATCCTAAACCTCGATGATGTGCATATCTCTATAAATTAGTCTCCCTTGCCTTGAAACCCTAAGTGTGATTGTGAGGGATAGAAACTTATAAAACTTGAAGAAGTTTTATGGGATAATCTAAACCCAATCACCCTAGTATGATTAATAAGCATTGCCTATGTATCCAATACTTTAAAGAGGAAAATCAAGCCACACATATTTTTCCCACCTAGTGAAATTGTGTAAATTTTATCATTTCATATATGTAAGAAACTAATGATATGTTTTTGATAATTTAAAATAATTTATTTGAATTATATTTTGAGTGATTTAGAATTGGATTGTGACTTATCCCAATGATAGGTTTACAATTTGGTAGGAATATAAAATATTTTATTAGTGTGTATTATTGTATATATGTATATCATAGAAGTGACAAGTCCATTTTGAAAGAGACATTTATTTTTTATTTATTGATATGAATTAATAATTACCCACACCATTGACATAATAGGATAATGTATTTAAACTAAGGATGGTTTTTAATTTATATATTAGTTGTTATTAGGAGTGAGTTGATATTGACTATATTAGGTTAGTATCGATTGGTGATACTGACCCCATCCGATGAAACCACCCCATGTATAGGTGGATAGAATTAAAATTTTGGAGAAGTATAAGTAGGATTTTTAGTAGGTTTTAAATAGACAATGAGGATCTTGTAGGTGTATGATAATGAAAAAATGGTTGATTCATGAGATAGCATACAAGTGTGATAAGATGATAGATTGGGTCCTTATTTGAGTGCACAAGTCATGCATGGTAAATGTGTGTAAAACTTGTCATTTTTAAGTATCTTAAAATATATTTTAGTATCTAAAAATACCCCCTTTTCATTATAGTATTGAAACTACTATAGTAAGAATAAAATGCACCTGAGTGTGTGAGACATATATTGCATTTGGGAGATGGTTATAAATGTATATATTTATCTATGAGAACATGTAATGAAAATTTAATAGTTTATTTACATATGTGAAATTTTAAGTATGAAATATGAAACTAAATTTTTTTTTTAAAATAAGAGAAAGGAAGGATTAAACCTATATGTGAGTAAACCATGCTACCCTATAACTTCTTGTAGATGATTATTCCTTATTGTAGCCTTGGATAAGTGTGCTTTCTTATTTAATCACATGGATATTTACGGTGATCATGATTAAAATTTTAGTAATAATTCATGGTATATATTTGGGAAGGAAACATGACACAACCCTCATTAATGTGGGCAAAAGTATGGAATGTACTAACCCAAATAACTGTACAATAAAAATAAAAAACCGTGAAGTTAGGATCACTCAAATAAATAAATGCATATGTAAATGAGAGAACCTCCAAACCATTTCTACTCAAATAATATGGATCAACCATTTTAGATAGTTTATAGATTTAATTTAAATTTATTTATCTAGCTATATCAAGTTCTATCCATTTTAAAACAAAAATACATGATAAAAAGTGAATGAAAAATGTTCATGCTCCCATCATGAATAAAGGTTTGATTATATAGTTTCACTCAATGTATAATATGATATATGAATGAAATATAATTTAAAATGCCCATTCTCCCATCATGAAAAAAATATAATATATGCTAATTTGAATGAATACCATTTTCCATTCAACTATATCTGTGATATTGTGTATATGAATAAACAAATATCATACCCCTTGAATCTATACAAACTAATCAAAAATGGTATGCATATATACGATGAATTTGAGAGATTATATCTCAAATGTACATGTTTGTGAAAAATAGTAACCCTATAAATTATTGTGCACATGTCCATGCATATGGACCTATGTTTGTAGGAATATATGAACAAGTGTCTACAAAATGAGTACATATGCCGCTATCACCTATTTCAATGTGTCAATATATATCATGTATTGGAACCAATATGATATTGTTTTATTTTGAATAGAATTAAATTTGTTGGATTAATCCTAAATTTGATAAATATTCACAATGTACTAGGGTACTGTAAACACACTTACAAACATGAAATTGAAAGTAAGTAATTGGAATTACAAAATATAATGAATTTGAACAAGACTAAACTATGTAAACGAGAGATATAATTAATTTTATTATGCATTCAATCAATCAAGTTGAATAATAAAAATGTATAAATAGTGATAAGGATGAAAACATATACATTATATGGATAGGTACACCTAATAAGGTCAATAGCATTGGGCCTATTATCCTAGGTTAGTGTTCCTATATTTTTTTAGAATGTTGAAAACTAGGGCAAAATCTTGTGTGACTATGTAAAATATACATGTTTTTAATATTTTTGTCTTTTGTGTTGTGTGAGAAAATATAAAATAGATTGTTGAAGTTCAAAAACCTAGATAGTGTGACAAAAGGAGACAAATTATATGGAGTATACATGGGTTATTAGTTTGAGTGGTGCTAGACTTTAACATCCCACTATGTTGAGTGTTATCTACATACCAATAATTTGAATAAGGATCAAATATCCATGTAGTTATCCCACAAACATTCTTTGTGAAATTGTGTTCCTTTGAATATATTAATTCATCTATATTTGGCTTTAATAATTGATTATTATTTTTTAGGGATCCATAAAATTGAATTTAGACTTGGCGCATGATTGCTTGAAGTTCTTGGAAATTGATTTGGGAAGAATAGGGAACTTTTAATCATTGTGTACATATATAAATAAAACATTGTAATATAATTGATAATATTGTAAATATCCTTGAAGTGAATTAATTGAATGTGATTTGATAATGGTTCAAGAGGGAAAAAGACCCATTGGAAAGTTTTAAAATATAAAGTTTAACCCTAGGGATACTTTAATTTTTGAAAATTTAATTGTTTCAAAGGAAATAAACATTGATAAATATTTTTGTTGATGTTAAATTTGATGTCATTGATGTTAAGGTGCATTTAGTGAAGATGTATGATGAATGGTATTTTAGATAATTTGAAGGCAACCTAATGTCTTTCTATTGAGAGATAATTTGAATTCAGCCTAATGATCCTTATTTTGGTTGATGTTAAGTTCAATATAATGATTAAAGTTAGATTGATTATTAATAGAGTTGTCACAAAGAGGTTTGATGATCAAGAAAGCAGTGAAGCATGGCCATGAGGTTCTAGGTTTGCATTAGTTCATATGAGCATGTTGATCATAAAGAGGATTGTGAAGAGGTATGACATTATTTTATGAGAATGTAAGTCATGTGATCAAGGTTTATAAGAATCAAAGAGTGTTTCCATATTAGTTTTCAAAGTTGTTAAATGATTAAACCTAGTAAGTGACTTGAGAAGGTATATGTAGAGGATGCCTACTCTTATAAATGAAGGGTCATGATGGTTTGGTGAAAAGAATGAACATAGGCATGCAATGTTGTATAAGGATGATTGAGAATGTATATGAGGCATTATATCACTCATGTGAATTTTAGGGTGAGTTTATAGGGGTAGGACATACAAACCTAATCTGCACCTAAACTACTTGTAGACCCTACCTCACCTAATGAGGTATAATGGTCTATTATAAAGGCATGTGAATGATGTATGGTTATGTATGAGTATGATAGAGGTTTCTTAAGTATGTGAGTGAGGTTGAGAGTATGGAAGGAATGGACAATAGTTCAAGGCCTAGTAAGATATGAAGACTAAGGTGTAGAGAGAGAATGTAAGTCTATTAGGATATGAGGTTCTATTTCCAAGGAAATAATGGATAGGTGAGTGTTTTCATTTGTATGATATGTTTTCTGAAGCATGTTCACAAGGTTTTAGGTCATGGTTTGTAATATAATGCATAAAAAGTGGTTTTTATGTCTCTCATGTGCATAAAATAAAGGGTTCTCAACTAGAGGACTTTAAGGTATTTATTGGCATGTATAACCTCTACATGGGAACCTAATCTATTCATGGAAGATGGATAAGGATATTAGATCAAATTTATAGGTATTAGTTTTTGGAATAAGGGGATAATATATGTGAATTATTTCAAATAGTGGAAGATGGTTTAAACCTTTAAAGAACTTTAATAGTGACCTGATATGAAATAATTTATTGTAAAGTGATCAAAATAGATTTGTACAACTAGTTAAGTAATTGGAGGTAGTATTTAACTCTTCCAGGCACCTCTAGGTGTGATTGGTTTGTCAGGGGTGTGAGTAGACCCTATATAAAAGTGTATACACCTTAAATTGGTCAATCAACCACACATATCATGTCTTTTCATAGTCATCTTCACAAGAGACTCTAATTAGAGAATACAAGCCTTGTTCGCACTAGTCATGTCTTTATTTTTCTTTTCTTGGTTTCATTTCTCACTTCTGTCACCTTTTTTCTCATTACCAGTCATCTAGAACCTTCTGACTAGTGATTCCACCTCAGCTAGATAATTTTCACCATGCCAATCTTATTCTCCTAAGTCTTAAACCTATACGATAGGAGTTTAAAAATTGGACTACAACACCAAACATGAAATTGTACCATTTTTGGCACTCTTTTCCATTTGAGTTTTGATCCCTAATGGTCATTTTTGTTTACTTTACAAATCCCAATCCCTTCTTATCCCATCCCTTAAGTTTTGTTTATCTTTTTGATGTTGACTAATGCAAATAATTCTCCTAAATTAGAAATAAATAATATCCTATATAAAATGAATTAATAATGAATTTTATATAGATCACTTACTATTTTTTCACACTAAGTAATTAAAAACCAATCAATAGTATATCTTAGAATTTTGCATCACACATAGATTTACATGCTTGATCAAGGAAGGGCATAAGAGAAAGTTCATTCTTACATCTACCATGCACATTGATTATGAATATTCCATAAGGGAGAACTAAATTTTATATGAGAACCTAACTTGAGGGTATTATAGGATGTGATCAGGATAGCAGGTGTTTTAGATCATGTGATCATACTTTCCATAACCTAGTTTTTTTCCCTATTTGCTTTTGATGTGTTTATTTTTTCATGTGTGTAAGTAGACCTAGGGTTTGAGAAGAAAATAGGTTATACAATGGCATATACAAGTGATCATATAGAAACAAGTACACCTACAAGGCCCAAGAATTAGACTATACTAGAATCCAAAATCAAAAATTGATTTGGACAATAGTGCTAATATCGGATAACAGTGATAGATGATCCTATCTGGATAATAGTTTCTAGCACTCCTAATCAAACAAAAGTTATTAGCACTCCTATCCAAACCCAATTCTCCTATCTATATTAAATTTAATTTGTAGATCTAAAAATTAATATTTATTCATGACTATTCATGATTGTTCTAAAACCTACAAATGATTTTTTTGTCTAGATAAGTCATTTCTTTTCCCCATGTAATTAATTTGGTCAAATTGATAAAAATATGTGTTTTACTATACTTGATTTTATTTTACCCCTTAATATATCCCATTTATGATTTAAGAAATAAACACTATTTTCCTAAAAACAATAAAACATTTTGTGAACCTGACTTACTTCAAATAAATCTAAAACCCTAGGTACCCCTAGGGTTTTCCTTCACATTTTTGTACAAAATTTAAATTTCAAAATTCTGATTTTTATCTAATTTTTTTGTACATTTATTTTATCAAAATTTATTTTATAATTCAAATTATTGTAATAATTTCAAATTTCTAAAAACTCTAATCCAAAACCCTAGATTTCCAAACTAGGTCCTCAAACCCAAAGCCTTCCTCCCTTACAATTTTTAGATAAATTTTTGGAATTTTTGCAAATTGTTTGAAGTATCAAAAATATTTTAAAAATACATATGTTAGTAGTAATTTTATCATTTATTTGTTTAATATTAATTTTACATACTCTCTTTGGTGAAATCAATAAAACGGCCACTAATGTACTTCTTCCCTCTCATCCCATAGATAAATTTCTATTTTTTTAATCATAATTATGACAATGAATGGACAAATTCACAAAATTTCACATTAGCCAAAAATGAGGAAAATTATTTCATTGGCAATAAAGACAATTACTATTATTGTAATGAGGAATATGATTATGCATATGAAAGTGATAGTGAAGAAAAATTAGATGCATCTTCTTCTCTCAAACCTATCTCCTTTCTTCCCTCTTCCAAAGAAAACAATTTTAATAAATGGGAAAGATACTTTTCACCTCATTATCCTAGGCCCAATATATCAAATGTACAAATTTGTCATGCAATTCTAAGTGAATCTCTCATTGATGATAATTTTATTGCATTTGAACCTAGCCTGTCTCTCTTTATTTTACTAATGTTATGTTAAAATTACAAAAATATAAACAAAATAAGATCAAATTTCCAATGAATAATTCAAATGATCAATATCATGTTCTTAACTCTACTTTTTTCATCTCAAATAATGACAAAATAATGTCTAAATGATAACTCTCTTACTCTTCTCATATTGCAAATGAAAATAATGCATGTAATCCCTTCAAGGATAACATAGATGCACATAGTATTCCAATTTCACACGATAATTTATCTCTTATTATAAAAAACTAACATCTTCTCTTATCCCTCTCCCTAGTGATAATGGATGTCATAATGAGTATGGTAGTGAACATGCAAATTAATATGACAATGGGAGTAAATATAAAAGTGATACTTCTACTTCTCCTCTTTCAAATGAACAAAATTCTGATTGTGATAATGTATGGAAAAATGATGACTAGTATGCATATAGTGAAGAATAAAATGCATATCATGCTTGTAACTCTTCTATCACTCCTCTCATACATAATGCATTACAAAATGTTGATTTTATTTCTATGGATGATTCTATTTCAAATGATGCACATGTCAATGTTAACACCACATCTTCTATTCAATTAGAATGCGATTCACTAAATACTAAAGATCCAAATGAATCTCCCAAACCACCCCATACTATAGTATCACCTATTTCTCACTCTCCACCAAAAGATAATGATATCCCACATCCCTCTACTAAGGTCCAAGTTACCATTCCTCCAAAGGTTCAAGTGAGGACACCCCCTCTTTATGATATAATTGTTAAATGTAGCATTTCCATGGCTAAAATAAATGATTAAATTCAAAATTTAAATGAACCAATTCAAGATAATAATGTAGAATTCCAATAGATTATTTATTTAATGCATGTAGTTGGTGAATTAAAACACAAAGTACATTGGAAAATAAGGATTATAAGTCTTGGATGGACGACAATGACTTGCATGGTAACCCTCTTCTGAAGATAATTGTCAAAATTTCATTGCCTAAGCACTTCTAAATACCACCATTGCCTCAATTTGATGGAACTAAAAGTCCATTTATACATCTTAAAGCCTTTTAGAAGGATTTTTAATCTCATGCAAGTCCTTTGATTCTACTTAAGTTGTTCCAGTAAACATTAGTGGGTATTGCATGAAATTGGTTCTTTCATCTACTCCTTATTAGTTCTTTACACATATATGATGACTTAGAAGAGACATTTATCAAATATTACATATCAAACATTGGCCCTTGTGTTACATATGAATCTGTTTTCACATTGCATTAGAATCCTTCAAAGCCCATTAGTGATTATATCTTATGATTTAAGACTTGCATGTTACGCTTGATCTATAAACCAATAAATTTAGAGGTTCAACATATCTTTATTAAGGGTATTTGCCAACCCCTCCTAGATCATATATTATATCAGATAGAGTCCTCTTTTAGGCACCTATGTTATACACTTTTAGCCTTAGAGAAAAAATTGGGATTGAATGAGTCAAATTTAGTTAATTGGCTTACTCTAGATTTCAAAGCATTACCTCCATCTACAGATCCTAACATGCCACATCCACCATGTCCCAAAAAATAAATGAGACTATAGCCAAAAAAGTAGCCAATTAAGAATAAAAATATAGTTTCTAGTGCATTACCTATAGTATGCATTATAGAGAATAATAGTAAGGCACCACTACTGTTTGATTCAGAGTGGGATAACTCATATGTCATATTATCAACACTACTATATATGAGGTTAATCACATTGCCTTCTACTCATCGATAAGATCCACATCTCTTACACAGATAACCACATCACTCATTTTGTAACTATCATCATATCTATAGACATAAAGATAATGATTATTATGGACTCAGGGACTATATTAATAGATGTGTTGATAACAAAATCATAACATTAACACTAGGGGAATAAAGATCTCCTCTATCATAGATCCATAAACCTCATTCATTTATGATTGAGTCATCCTAGGACATTCTTTCATGGGAATCATTGGTTACTCATCATGAGAGTAATGTAGTTTCTAAGATAGAACCTCATAGGAGATTTCCCATCCCACCTACTCAGAGGATTTGGAGACTAGTACAATGAAAACAACCAACATATAGATGTGTAGTTTATGGAGTACATAGTGCAATTCCATATACATATCCATCATAGTCATAGGTACTGCAATAGAGTTTTTAGGGTCTTATCTCATGTATCAACCTACTATAGTTAAGATTAGATAAACCCACATTATAGAGTACCACTCCAGATACATATTCACTAAAACCATGTTTTAAGTGACCTATTTCATGTATCAACCTAATATATTGAGATTGGATGATCCCCCATCATAGATTATAGTTCCATATTGATCTATTACCCAGTCATATGGATCATAGTAGAGTCCACATAGTGTTATTTCATGTAGAAATCCACTATGATTATGAATAGATGAAACTCCTTTATAACACATATTTTTAGTTTCACATCTATTGATATTACATCTAAAAAAGTCACCATGTGTATTTTAAATTAGTGCATCATAGATAGCATCAGATGCATGGCATGTTTCTACACAACATGAGTAGTATGGTCACTTATTTATTTGGTCATCAGGGTTTAGATAGTGATATAGTAGCCATGGGGATGATATGTATAGAGTGATATCTTACATCTCCTTCTACTAACAACTAACACTCCTAGTTACAAATAACCATCCCTAGCCCAACCAAATTATCCAAATCCCAATCTTACCAATATCCTATTTTACCAATCTTAAACTAATTTAATTTATCAAATCAGTTTACCAATTACAAAATATATATTTTTTACTTACATATGATTCAGAATAAAACATGTGAATCACACTTAAACATATAAACAATCAAATCAAAGCCCCAAATACCATTGTATAAAACATATTCAACTTCAACATCAATGTCAAATCAACTATTTGTAATCAACCATTTACAATAAGTATACCAATATATTCCAAATTACATAACTTAATGTGCATGAGTCAAAATCAAACTAGTATCCATATATATATATAATAATTTTCAATACATATACACCAATATCAAGTATAACCAATCATGAATGGGTGTCAGGCCCTCATTCTTAGTCTTACTCTCTCTATCAGGGCTAGTACCATAATCTACCCTAGCAGTTGATGGCCCCACACCTCTTTGAGTTGCCACATGCCTCTTGTAATGACTCTCTTACTCCAGTAGCTGACCATGCTCCTCATGCAAGTCCACGTATCATATTTAAAGATCCATATACTCATCCATGATCCTTATAATAATAGATCTAAAATTAAGTGGGGGCATTCTATTTCTATCCAACTTAGCTCTTATCTTATCTCTCTCCTGCTACACTAACATATGCAACTATCACTATAATAGCCAAGTCAAATAGATGGGCATGGATACTAGTTGTTGGGAAATCTAGTTTTCACATTGTGTACTATTATGTATTTACCATACTGTAAATAGTACTTATGGTTTAGTAAGCTAGTAATTAATGTATTATTATTGTGTAACAATAATATAATTTTTATGCTCATGAGTCTATTAATGGGTAAATGGTTATTATTCCTTCCTATTATTTAGGAAGTTATTTTGCCTGTTTTGTTGGCTATATAATAGCCATAATATTTCATAAATAAAATATAGTGTGTTTCATTATTCTCTATGTATTTTGAGTTTTATGTGCATGTATTAACTCTTTAGGTTCAGCTCTTATAAAACTCATCAATGGTATTAGATCTTAAATATTCCATGGGTAAATAAAATCAAAGAATGAATAGATTGAGTGAACTGGTATGATATTGTAGACTAGAACGATGATCTATATGTTGATGGTCTCTTTCCTATTATTTTCTACTAGTTATGAAGTTGTGAGTAGTCAATTACCTTCCATTGATCATTCTTATGTATGTTGGTATCTTTGATCTATTTTTAGGTCTATCATCTACTATCTAATAAAACCTATTATGCATCACCATCATAGCACATTATCCATTCCATTTTAATTAATCAATGTTTAAGCTCTTCTAGCTACAAGTTAAAGTTCCAGTTATTACTTGTTTTAGCTATTTCCTATAAGGTTGTCTACATTTCTCAAATGGTGGAGTGATGATATTAGATGGACCTTGATATCTAAGATAGAAGGATGAGTTTTATGAAAACATTTTATCCATAGTCAATACAAGACTATAATATCCCCAATCAATAGGGACTCTAGAAAAACAAAAATCTCTGATACCACTGTAATATCCCCAATCAATAGGGACTCTAGACAAACAAAACGCTCTGATACCACTGTACTGTCCCTTCGGATACCAAAACAAAAGCTCTAAATTACTTATCTGTATTTCTACAAAATATCTTTAAATAGATAAAATAAATCACAGTATAATCTCTTATTTATTTGCTCATATGCTTACAATAGAGGACCTCTATCAGGTATACAATGAATATTGAAAATATAGCCTTAATAGCCTGACTATTCCACAAATCTAGGAAATAAATCTAGATCTGGTACGTCTCAGCCTGTTGTGACAAACACACAGTCACTGATGTCGATCAATATACTGCCGATGTTGGTCTCTGTTGGTCCTTCTCTACCGACGTCGGTCTTCAATCATTCGATGTCAGTCACTAGGGATCTCTGTCTGTTGAGGTCAGTATCTACATGGATCTGTATAGACCTGTACAAAATTCGTATAGCCACTAATAAAGCACAACTTGTTTATTTTCAACCCCAAATCTAAAGATATATGGCTCTAATATAGAATATCTCTATCTATATAATTTATTGAATCAAAAACCTAATAAAATAAATTCCTGGAATATCTGTGATAACTTTTGTGTGAAGTTATCTCTCAACCCTGTAAATCTCTATGATAACTTTTGTATGAAGCTATCTCTCAATTTGGCAATAGATCAGCTGATATTTCACAGCCTCTAAATCATACACACTGAAGAGGGAACATTCTCCAATGTAAATGGAATACTGGAACCCTTGGCTCAGTCTTCACAAAAGAATTATTCAATATCAAAAATCAATAATCATTCATGAATTCTAACTCTCTCCCATGAGAAACCCTTATACCCTCCAAAGGTGTGCTTGCTAAAATTAGATTTCCTTAAATTAGACTTATGGTTTCTTAAATTAGAAGTAGGGTCTTAAAGTTAGACCAATTCTTAAATTAGAATTAGGGTCTTAAAATTAGACCAAATAATTAATAATTAATAATTAATTAAAATTAGACCAAATAATTAATATTTGATTAAATCAATCAAATATTAATATCTCCCTTAATTCATGTCCGAAAGAGCCCAAACGAAAACCAATTGGAAAGTTTTTGCTAAATGAAGCCAAGCCAATCTCCATCAAGATGCTCTAACCATCCTATCAGCCTACGAGGGTTGCATAATAGGCTAACCATGAAGTCTGTCAATGTCCACTAAAAAGGGGACATGAAAATCTGCCCCTCTAGAAATTGCTTGTCCCCAAGAAATCTCAGAACAATGAACCACTCGATCCACCTAGATCCCAAATGTAGTTATGTTCTGCACTATTGTTAATCAATGCAAGTACCTGTAATATCATTAAAAGTAGAACAAAGAGGAACCCATAATCAAACTAGTGAATGTAACTCAACCAAACTCTAAAAGCACAACTGCCATAGTCAAGAACACATGAGAAACAAACTCTCAAAGCATCATAACCCAAGTAGAGTGGTCAATTCAATCTACCAATTCCATCTACAAAAGATGGTGCCAATCCATCCCATAACTGATCCCTCTGTAAAGGTGGCACAACCAACTATACCACACTGTCATTCATGTGAGAAGAATCAATCTGGAGACATGACTCCACTGGTATCCCAAACTCATCAGGACTAGGTACTCCCAAATCTTGAACATGTGTGTTAGCTCCAACATGTTCCTTGGCAACCACTACAGGAATGTACTCACCACCAACCATCTCAATATACAAATGGACTGGGTCTGGCACTAGTGAAGACAGCAAATGCTCCAATTCCACAGTCACCTCAGCCAAATGAAACTGTGACTCCTCGAAAGCCAACTATGTACTCTCAAGAATCTCAAAAGTCACCTCAAGCTGTTGAGTAAGCTCACTCACCTTATCTTCCTTGACCAATAATGCACCATACACTGTGCTGCCCCACTCCATAAGATAATCTCTATCAGCTACCAACTGCATATAATCCTATCTCAGAATTTGGATAGCCTCCCATAAAGAGTGGATCTCTGTCAAGGAAAAATAATTGTCTCCCTACTCAATGCTAGTAGGATAACCCCATCCATAAACTACTAACAACTGACGAGCATCATCGAAATGCTTGCAAGTGGTAGCAATGTCTCGCTCACTAACTCTTAGCTGACTAGACACATGGTGGCACTGGCTAGACTGTCTCTTACAATCCTCCTCTGATGCATGGTCTAAAAGAGTAGACTCAAAATCACTAATCTCTAGAGTACTACCATCCATACTCTATGAATCAACTCCAAAGCTCATATCAACATATAGAGTATCAAACACTGGAGCATTGCTGTCTAACTCATCCATATCGAAGGAAACTACCAGTGAAACTAAGTCCTCAAAACTATCCACTGCATTATCCTAGGTGTCATCTACAATAATCAGATCTTAGGACTCTTCTACAATCTCTGCCATAGTTGAGAGATCATCTACCCTCAGTGCACTAACATCTAAGCACACCTCCCCACTCTGAGTGCAAGCATCAGACTCATCCTCATCTTCACTATCTTCTATCTCATAATAATCATGGGGCATGCTGCTATCTCATCTAACTGATCTGTAGTGCTCTCTCCTCATCTTAACAAAGTGATTAAAAGACACCTTCTTTCGAACCTCAAGTGATAATAACTCCCACTCATCATTCGTTGTCATATACCATGTGGATTTGTCTTTGAATGTAGGGTATGAAATAATTTCATTCATCCTCTTCAAACTTTGTTTTAGCTTCTCCATATCCTTGTCCCACTATTTTTGATTATATGACATCATCATGATTTACTAACTGATTCAACAAACTACCCAACAAGAAGGCAGGAATTTGGCTCTGATCTACCCAAACTACCCAATAAGATGGCAGGAATTTGGCTCTGATACCACTGTAATATCCCCAATCAATAGGGACTCTAGACAAACATAAAGCTCTGATACCACTGTAATATCCCCAATCAATAGGGACTCTAGACAAACAAAAAGCTCTGATACCACTGTAATGTCCCTTTGGATACCAAAACAAAAGCTCTGAATTACTTATCTATATTTCTACAAAATATCTTCAAATAGATAAATAAATCACAGTATAATCTCTTATTTATTTGCTCATATGCTTACAATAGAGGACCTCTATCAGGTATATAATGAATATTGAAAATACGGCCTTAATAGCCTAAGTATTCCACAAATATGGGAAATAAATCTAGATCTGGTATGTCTCGACCTGCTGTGATGAACACACAATCGCTGGCATCAATCGATATACTGCCGACGTCGGTCTCTATCGATCCTTCTCTATGGACGTCGGTCTTCAATTGGCTGATGTCGGTCACTGGGGATCTCTGTTTGCCGAGGTTGATATCTATGTGGATCTATACAGACCTATACAAACTTCGTACAGCCACCAATAAAGCACAACCTGTCTATTTTCAACCCCAGATCTAAAGATATATGGCTCTAATATAGAAGATCTCTATCTGTATAATTTATTGAATCAAAAACCTAATAAAATAAATACCTAGAATACCTGTGATAACTTTTGTGTGAAGTTATCTCTCAACCCTGTAAATCTCTATGATAACTTCTATATGAAGCTATGTCTCAATTTGGCAATACATCAGCTGATATTTCACAGCCTTTGAATCACACACACTAAAGAGGGAACGTTCTCCAATGTAAATGGAATCCTAAAACCCTTGGCTCAGTCTTCACAGAAGAATTCTTCAATATCAAAAATCAATAATCATTCATGAATTCCAACTCTCTCCCATGAGAAACCCTTATACCCTCCAAAGGTGTGCTTGCTAAAATTAGATTTCCTTAAATTAGACTTAGGGTTTCTTAAATTAGAATTAGGGTCTTAAAATTAGACCAATTCTTAAATTAGAATTAGGGTCTTAAAATTAAAGAAAATAATTAATAATTAATTAAAATTAGACCAAATAATTAATATTTGATTAAATCAATCAAATATTAATATCTCCCTTAATTCATGTCTGAAAGAGCCCGAACGAAAACCAACTGGAAAAATTCTGCTAAACAAAGCCAAGCCAATCTCCATCAAGACCCTCTAACCATCTTATCATCCTACGAGGGTCGCATAATAGGCTAACCATGAAGTCTGTTAATGTCCACTAAAAAGGGAACATGACAAAGACAAGATTGAAATTATGTCAGTATCCTTAGCATTCAATTAATCCTTAGTGATGACCTTCATAAAGTCTGTTTCATACTTTTGTTGCAATGTTCTAGGAAAATATGACGGATGGGTCAAGTGAGTCACATAGTTTTTTTACATTATCTTTTATCATCAAAGTCATAAGGTCTCAATGCTAAATGTAGTCATAGTTGTTTATTAAGTCTTTCATTTGGAAATTCTATATTAGTAAGTTGAGTGAAGTCTCTAGTTTTAATTTTATTAATTTATTTTTATTTAAGTGCCTTATTAATTATCACTAGTTAGTGAGTTATGATTTGTTTTTCATTTTTCAAAAAATCAAAGTTGTCAGTTTCATTAATTTTATAAATTCAAAATTTAATTAGCTATTTTGAGTATTGAGTCAAAGGTTTGTTTGTCAAATTCATTTAGGTGAATGACGTTAATGCCAAAATAATGTTATTGTCAAAAGAGTCAAAATAAAAAAAATGCAAAGAGTTAAAGTTATATTTCATGTGAATTTTTTTTTTTGAGTCATTTGTAATTGGACGCATTTTATATTTAAATAAATGCCCTTATTCTCTCAAAATTATGAGTGTCATAATGGAAATGTTTGGTCATGTTGAAAACTTTGAGGTAAAATACTTCCACACATGGCATGTTCAAACCTAATTGCTTCTAATCAATAAAGACCTATGGGATATTGTTGATGGAAAAGTAAAAAAAACCCAAATATGTAGATGAAGAAGAAAAATGGGAGAGCAAAGATAGAAAAGATACAAAAATAATTGGATTGGGACTATCAGATGCTTATTTGCATCATATTGATTTGTCTAAATCCTTGAATATAATTTGGACAAAACTAAACAAATTATTTAGTTCACAAGCTAGAAGCACATCAATTGCATTGAAGCAAATATTGTTCGCTATCAAAATGGAAAAAGGTGACAACATGGTGGAGCACATCAATAAGTTTTGTTCCATCTCATATCAATTAGTTAGAATTAAACTTGACTTCTATGATGCTAATGCAAAAGCAATTTTATTAAATAGTATGCCACCTAGTTATTCTAATATAGTATTTACATTAAGTAAAATCAATCCTAGTTTAGAAGATCTCATTTCTTCTTTACTTGATGAAGAAAAAATAAATATGATTGTTGAACTAGAGGAAACTACAATGTATGGTAAAAATAATAAAGATAAGGCATTTGTTAAGAAAAAATTCAAACATGAATCAACTTCCAAAGATACAAAGAAATGGATCAGTTGTTTCTATTGCCAAAAATTTGGTCACATGTATATGAATTGTATAAAAAGAGCACAAGATTTAATTGCTGGAAAACTAAAATAAAATTCCATGGACATAGATGAAGAAGGGAATAATGAGCAAAAAAATACTACTCACACTAAATATCTAAGTGAAGAAGACTATGTCTATTAATTCAATGTATTGGAAGATGGAGGATACATGGAGGATGGAGGTCTTCCAGCGACCTCTCGTCAGTTTCCAATGATGATGTTGTATTATGTTTTGGTGACATTGTGTGGTGTGTTATTTTTTAAGTTTTTCATTATGGGGTGTTTTATATTTCTACTATGTGTTACAAAGAAGAACACAAGTATACATCTATTCACTTGTGATATTCCTATCTAACCATTTTACATATTTACATTGGAGAATTTTTATCTAAAAAGCATTGTAGTAGTCATGATGAAAGGTTAATGTTAAACCTATTAAAACCATGTTGTAAGGTTAGTGGTAAACCTAATAAAACCATTCTGTAAGGTTAATGGTGAACTTGAGAAAACCAATTTATAAGGTTATTGGTGAACATGTGAAAACCATTTTTGAAGGATATTGATGAACCTAATAAAACCAATTATAAATGAGTGAGATGTGAGATGGCACATGTATGTTGTGAAAATCATGATCACAAGGAGGTGGAGCATGCTACAATCATAAATAGAGATATATTATGCCATGTAAAAACTATGGGGGGAATGTTGAGAAATCTAGTTTTCACATTGTGTTGTCTATATAATAGCCATAATATTTCAAAAATAAAATATGACGTGTTTTATTATTCTCTTTGTATTTTAATTTTTATGTGCATGTATTAAATCTTTGGGTTCATCTCTTTGAAAATTCATCACCGGTCATGACTATAACTCAATCTATCAATCCCTCCTCTACAACATCGTCAAGGACATGTCATGTGAGATCTCAGAGTGTTGACTTAATTAATATCTCCTAGTAATCATCATCTCCACCTCCTACCCCAATTTGTGATCCTTCATGAGCACCTCTTGCTTCACCTATGCATAAAGTGTGACATTACATTAGCTATCTATATTAAAATCAAACTAAAGGACCAATTTATACACAATTCAAATGTAATCACTGCTTACCTCCCATCATCTAGATCAGCTCAGGATCCTCATAATTTGGAGCATCCCCTCCATCAATAGGGTATAATAGATCCCACCAATGTCTATCCCACCATTTGGTATATGAATCTAAATATCCAAATCATCCACATCTAAAATATATATGACCTCATCCCTCACATCCAAAGGTAATGGTGTGAACTTAACCTTGATAGGCCTTACATGAGCTCCTACCCTCATAGATGCTTGCACACTCTTTACCCACATCCATGCTACTAGAGGCACATATTATGGTATCTCAAACTACCTAGTAATGTGATCATACTAAAAGTGCTCATTTAATCCACCCCAATGGTCATGTATCCAATATTTGACCCTCATGTATCACAGTTGTATTCCATCCTTTGCCCACCTAGGAAATCTTCTATAAGGCCTCCATATGATGTCACTAGCCAGCAATCCATCTAAAACCTACTTATAATAGTCTATCCCATGGGATTAGATAGCCAATGTGTTCATCCACTACTCTTTAAATGGATATGGAGGTGCCCACTTTACCCTTAGTAATCTAATTGTCTACATAATTTCTATGTGCTCATAGTCCCAATAAAGCAATAAGGTCATCGTGCTCACCCAACTATTAAATGACTCCTATGTAAACCTATAAATACCCCTATATAGGTGGGCTAACATAGTCCTCCTCCATAATAATATAGTTCCGTATACCTCAACACTATGCACAATATTATGCATCTTGTATGAAATAGATAATCCACTCACATCCACAAAAAAAAGATGCCAACAAAATAGCCAACCACTTTCTTAAGCACAAAACATTAGACTACAAAATGACTGATAGTATTACATCACTATCACTACCTCTTTGATTTATACTCGAGGGCACACCAACAAAGTAAAAATATGCATGATCAATAACATCAACACCCATATCATCTTATACCATCACTCACCACCCACTAATAATTAAATGCAATATATGATACACATCTTCCAAAGTCACAGTCATCTCCACTATATGAAACTAAAAAGTACATGTATCCACTTTTCACCTCTCACATAAGGTAGTCATTAGATATTTATCCAACTATACCATACCTAAGTCACACACATGATCCAACCCCACCCTATCCATAACCACTCTCTCATTAGTAGATAATCATATCAGCCTTATTGTCTCCATCACTTGACTTTTACAGAACTCTCTCATCTATACCTCACCCTGTGAAATACCAAAAATAACACATTTATCAATAAACAATACCAAATCAAAATACAAAATATAAAAATAGTGAAAATCAAATCAAAATCATATAAAAATTATGCCTCTATGACAATAGTGCTATAAAAATGATAGCAATGTTGGATATGATCACTAAAACCTAGACAGGAGTGTTAAAACCTAGACAGGAGTGTTGAACCATAGACAAGAGCACCCAAAACATTTTTTTTTTTGATAATAGTTTTAAGATCTCAAAAACACCAGAAGAGGCCAAACAACTAACAAACACCAAGCATTTGAGTTACTTACCAAGGCCACATCACCACTATCCTAAACCTAGGACACCAACTACTCCAACCAAGTCATGGTAGGTGATCATCTCCTCAACATTTTTCTCACTCTAGAGCTTAAAATCTCCTTGTCAATGCACAAATGATTCAAGAATCAATCCAATTTCCTATATTAACCAACTTGTTCATTCAAAACAAAATATCATTTTATCCATAACTTAAACCTTGTAAATCCATTTTTCAAACCATTTCCTTCCACAAAATCATCATAATGATACCTTCAACATCACTCAAGTTTCACTCTCTTACTACATTATCTACCTATTATGGCATGAACATTTATATATTTCTCTTATACCTAGACATACACCTTGGTTATCACCAATCAAAAATATGTTCCACTCTCAACAAAATAATCTAGTAATATAACAACTTTTCAATCTATTCACAAACATACCAACCTTGGTTTTCTAACCTCATAGCTAGTCATCACTTTTGGCTCAACCTCCTTTATCATAGATTTCATCCTTCTCCCCAAAAGGGGGGAATCATTCATACTACTCCTAGTTATACACTTAGCCAACATAGCCATCAACTATCATATGTGGATACACAATGATTCTTACACATATAACATTTAGATTATCAGATTTAGCTTAGATCAGTTGAGATATATAGTGATTCAAATTATGTGGGTCTCTCAATATTAATCAAGACATTCTGAGGAATATACATTTAGTTTATAGATACACAAACTATTTAGATACAATGGTTTAGATTATATGGATTCATAGTGATTTCAATATAGATACACTTATTATTCAAATATAATGGTTTAGATTATATGGATTCACAGTGATTTTGATACAGATACATAGACTATTTAGATATAGTGGTCCATATTATATGGGTTCATAGTGATTTTGATACAAATACATAGACTATTCAGATATAATGGTTTACATTATGTGGATTCATAGTTATTTTAGTATAGCTACAAAATCTGATACTAGATTTAGGAGCATGTACATACTACATGTCTCATACATAAAACTTCATGTAGCATGACATAATTATATAATCAAATAGTAGACTATAGGCATAGTGCAAAGTATAATGTCTTAGTCTTTAGTTTTGCACATGAGGCATGGAAAGATATGTCATATCACATGTGGTTATACATATTACCATGTTGTATAGATGCATCACTCACATATCATATTTGGGGGCATGGTACATATGTTTATGTTCCTCATCACTCAATATTATATAGATGGAATGGTAAGACATGCCATTTATATTTTTGTATATTAACCAAATTTTTAGACTACACCCTATTGTACCCAAGTTATCACTAGGTTGGACTATATGGCCATCTAATTTGGTTAGTCCATTATACTACTCAGATCTAAACTACATGATTTTATGTGGGATAGAGGATAGGCATTGGTTTTGGGCCTCTGAGCATTTCTCAATTCCAATTTAGATATTTAGAGTGGGGGCGTGATAGATTTTTCTCTTCACAACATATAGATTTTATGAACACATCTAGATTACATGATTTTATCTGGGATAGAGGAAAAACATTAGTTTTGGGCCTCTAAGCATTCCTCATCTTTAGTCAAATTTAGCATAGGGGAAAACACTGCCCTCTTTCTCCATGGTACATGGGTTCTGCATTCATATTCAATACAAGGAGCATCCACTCCATAGATTCCTTCTCTTTCCAAACACTATTCATATATCTATCCACTTATTAGCTAGGAAGTGAGTTGGACCCTTACAACACATTCACCTCCACACAATTAGGTTCAGGTACACATTTTCTTCTTCTTTCACTTACTCTAGTATTTTATTTCATTGTATTATTATAATAAAATAGGGAAAATGTATATACTTGAAATTGGTCAAGTAACCACACATACCATGTCTTTTCATAGTCATCTTTACAAGAGACTCTAACTGAAGAATATGATCCTTGTTCACACTAGCCATGTATTTATTTTTCTTGTCCTAGTCTTGTTTCTTGATTATGCCACATTTTTACTCATTACCATTCATTTGGAACCTTTTCACCAGTGATTCCACCTTAGCTAGATAGTTTTACCCATGCCAATATTGTTCCCTCAGGTCTTAAACCTATAGGATAAGAGCACTAGAATTGGAATATAATGTTGGACATGGAAGTGTCCCATTTTAGTGATTTTATTCATTTTCATTTTGAACTCCAATGATCATTTTTATTTGTTTTACATATCAAAAACACTTATTAACTCCTCCTTAATGTTTTATTTACCTTTTTGATGTTGACTAATGTAAATAAAGCTCCCAAATTCAAAATAATTATTATCCTACATAAAGGACTTCAAAAGGCATTTTATATAGAGCACTTAATACTTTGGCACACTAAGTAATTAAAAATTAGTCAATAGTATGGCTTAAAATTATGCATCACACATAGATTTTCATGCTTGATAAAGGGCTTAGATGAAAGTTCATTATTAATATACCATGTGCACTGATTATGCACATTCCCTAAGGGATAACTAAATTTGATCTAAGAAGATAATTTGAGGGTTAATGTAGGTATTTATAAGGATAGTAAGGGTTTTAGATCATGTGATCATACTTCCCCTATGCTAAATTTTTTCCTCTTTTACTTTTGATGTGTTTGTTATTTTATGTGTGTAGGTAGACCTACGGTTTGAGAATAAAATAGGCTATACAGTGGAACATACAAGTGATCACAAAGAAATAAGTACACCTACAAGACCTTGAAATTAGACTGCACTAAAATATGGAATAAAATATTTATTTTGATAACAACATTGAAATTGTATAACAATGACCGATGATCCTATCTAGATAATAGTTTTTGATGTTCATGTCTAGACAAAATTTATTGATGCTCCTATCCAAACCTAGTGCTCCTTTATATAGTAAATTTAAGTTAGAGATATAGGGGTGAATCTTTATTCATGACTATTCCTAACTATTATTGACTGTTTTATAACTTACAAATGATTATTTTATCCAAATAAGTCATTTATTTTCCAAATGTAATTAATTTGGTCAAATATATATATATATATATATATATATATATATATATATATATATATATATATATATATATATATATATATATATTGAGAAACTAGCACTTTTTGTTTTATTATTTTTGGGAAAATAGGATTTAGTTATTAAAAAATAAAGGGGCTAGATTAAGGGGTAAAATATAATAAATAATATATATATATATATATATATATATATATATATATATATATATATATATATATATATATATATATATATATAATATTTTACCCCTTAATCTAGCCCCTTTATTTTTTAATAACTAAATCCTAGTTTCCCAAAAATAATAAAACAAAAAGTGCTAGTTTCTCAAAGATTTATTGTAATAGTCAAAGTTAACCAAGTTAAAGTTTCTAAATAGATGGAGGAAAAAGTTTCAAACTTTTATTTTTTGTCCATGGTAGTTTATGTATAGGTTCTATCTATCATGGGTGCTAAATTGGTCATCCAAATTGATAAGTCACTAAGAGACCTAATGGTGAAAATAGTGAAAAACCCAAGTAGTAGTGAGAAGGTGTTTAAAGATGTGTTATCATGGAATAGGGATGAATAAAATTTCATGTATAATTTTTTAAATAATTTTAATACATTTTCATGTTGAATAGAATTCTTGGATATCATTATATATAGCAAAATAAATTCACAAGTTGACTCATCTATCTCAGTGAGGTTATGAGATTGGTCTGTAAGATGAATATTCTCATTTGACCATGTTATAATTATATCTAATAATTATTTAATTATAAAATAATATCATTCAAATGAATGACGAATCTTTTAAAGTGGTCATATAGGTGTTGAAGGTTTAAATTACCATGACTGGTCTTTAAGGCAAAATGGCAGTTATGGGTAAACAAGTTGCAATGATGAGTTTGAGACTATAAGCCCTACGTGGAAGAATATAATATACATGGTATTAATATTTTTTACTTTTATGTATGATCCATGCTTTATATAAGGTTGTGTAGTTAGTGAAGGTAGTAAAATGATGAATCCAAAATGTTTTGACTAGCTGAGTGAGGTATGCGAGAGAGAAGGTCAACAAATTGTTCTAAAACACCAATAATTACCATTATATATTATGATGTTTTTGTTGTAATTTTTTATAAGGGTGTTTAAATATCATATTCATACACTTTAATTATTTGGGTGTGTTCTTTAATGTGTTATAAGTTCAAGTTTCCAAGACTATGTTTTGAGGCTTGTTGGTAGTTCAAAGTGAGCATTTTGTAAAGAAGAATTTGAACCTATATACCCTGAGTTAAATTATATAATTAAGTTTTTTAATACATTTAGGTCATGATGTTTTTTAATATGTGATTTATTTCCATGGTTTTTTTAATCTAATTTGTGTTTTATCTTTAGTAATTCAAGATAGACTTTATGTAGGTTCACAAGGCTAATTGTGGACAGTATTAATGGTATGCTTCAAGTGGTGATTGGAGTTGAATAATGTTGTGGAGCCTATATAATATTATTATAGGTATATTTTATTTTATTATTATATGTTATTACTATTTTTTAATTTTTAAAGTGTTCCAAGGAAGGTGAAGAGTAATGTGTCCTAAACTAGACCTTATGGAATTAGGTCTCCATGAGTCCTAAAGATGAAATGAGGCCTAATTGAGATAACTCAGACCTAAATGGAATCAAATTATGTTTTATTAATAATTATGAGATGTAATATTATCTATTACATGTATTAAGTAAGAGGATAAGGGTGTTTTATCTGACCATGAAGGATATGAACAAGAGGCTTATATAAATACAAGGCAGTTTTAGGCCTATTTGTGTGTGAAGGGAGTATCCAAATGACATAGTGGATTGGTAAATAGAAAAATTTATTTTATACCATATTAATAAAATATAAATACAATTATGAATATTTTATATAGTTTTTATGTATGAAAATCAAGGTCATATGACCTAATCAAATTAAGAAGAGGACTAGTCGAGCGAACAAATCTAAAAGGAAGTTTGAGAGGGATAACAGAATGAGGAGATAAATAAGTGGTCATCATAATTTTTTTGATAAATAATGAATAATAAATATTATAAAATCAAATAAGTGCTTGAGCTTGTTCTAAGTCATCTATGGGTTGTCACCTCCTTGCAAGTTGGTGTTTGTTAAAGCCTAACTAAGTTGGTGCTCCATGTGGAGTTGGTGTTTAACTAAATAGTGTGTTTTTATTATAGGACTATATTCCATTTGTATATATTAGTGGGTTTTATTCCCCTTGAGTTTTTCCCACATATGTGATGTGTTCTTATGTTTCATGCTTATGTAAATAGGTGTTTATGATTACAAGATGTATATGCTTGTTTGAGTATTTAATGATTTAATAAGTACAATTATTAAGAAAGTTTTTGAAGACTGAATCACCCTCCCTCTTAGTTATTTTTATTCCAACATTTGGTATCAAATCAGGTCCTTGGAAGTAGGCCTAACAGTCTAAAGGAGATCCTAGAAGCAAGGATGGGTAGTCAAAAAGCTCAAGGTGGTTGTTCTACTAGTAAGGCTTTGTTCCTTAATGGAATAAATTATACATTTTGGAGAATTAGAATGAGGACATATCTAATGTCAATGGGTTGTGACATATCATAGTCAATTGTGTATGGATAAACTACACATACTACACCACCAATTTATGTAGTAGCTAAGAAGGAAAGTGAGAGTAATTCTAAGGCAATTAATGCCATTCTATGTGGGCTATCAAAGGTAGATTTTGTGAAGGTGCTGAACTATGAGTTAACCAAGGTGATATGGGATAATTTGAATACTATCTATGAAGGAGACACCAAGGTGAAGATGGCCTAATTATAGACCCATCAAAGATAATTTGAAAGTTTGAAGATGAATGAAGATGAAACCATTACATCTTACCTATTGAAGGTCGATTAAGTTGTCAATATCATTGAAGGATTATGAGAAGAAGTGAAAGAGTCTACAATTATTCAAAAGGTATTAAAATCATTAACTGCTAAGTTCAATTCTAAGGTATCCACTATAAAAGAGATGCAAGATTTAGACAAGCTTGAAATGTATGGGATTCATGGCATCTTAACTGCTTATGAGATGAGAAAAAACTAAAGAAGACCTCCCAAAAAGGAAGCATCTTTCAAATTTGAGAAGAATTCAAAAGCCAAGAAGGTAAAAAATTAATAATGTTCATTTTTTGATGATGATTGTAGAGAGGATTACATAACATGATTAGTCAAACATTAGTCCAATAAATCCAAGGAAAAATGCATTAAAAATTTGAGTTAAGCCTATCTATTCATGTGGGAATTAAAAAGGATAGCAAGAAATAAATGATAAAAGTAACATCATATTATTGTTGACTAATTTTTGGTCTTGCAAGAAAAAATTAGGCACCCCCTCCTTTTTATTTACAAAAGTCATATAGTCCATGTTTTGACTAGATCATCCCTTTGCTACCTTGTCCAAAATTTTCTTAGCTAGACCTTTCCTGAAGAAAAACCAAGTGCATTTCAGGTTTATCAAGAGTAGTTACTTCACCTACATCAGACCAAATTGGGTTTTCCAAATGACTTTACTTGTGAAATTTTCATAAGTCAAGTTACTTGATAAACCTGATTTGGTCCTTACGGTGTAATTCAAACTTTGTAAACATCTTTATTTATAAAGGTTTATAAGTAAATACACTTACAAAACCTGATTTGGTCTTGGTAGACTAAATTAGGTTTTCCAAGTCTCTTTACTTATTTTTTTAAAGAGTTGAAGTTGATGCAAAACCCAAAGTAAGAGCTCATGAGAAGTCTAAAATGGTCTATCTAGTGAAATTCGGGTTTTTGTAGGTGTATTACTTGTCAAATTTTATAAGTAAAAGAAAGTGAAGGACCTAATTTGGTCTATGTAGCTCACTAAAGGCATGGATTTTATTTAGAGGGAACATAAGCAAATAAAATGGACTTTTCACTTTTCTAAAGGACAATTGAAGAAAGGTCAAAGGGTATGTCTAAAATTTGGGCCCTTATAGAGGGATTTTAATTAGTAATATGACCTCTTTACTTATTTTGAAGGGTCAATTGTAGGAGTTTTTAAGGGTAGGTGCCCTTGAAAAGGGCACTTGGGTAGGAGAAAGGACCCTTACATTTTCCCTGAAGGGCAATTTTGGGAGCCAATGGCCCTTGTAGAGGGAACTCAAGTGATGAAGTGGACCTTCTTCAAAATCTCAAAGGGTATATTTAGAGCTCAAATGGCCCTTATGGAGGGAACTCAAGTAATGAAGTGGACCTTCTTTAAAAGCCTGAAGGGTATCTTTAGAGCTCAAATGGACCTTATAGAAGGCACTAGGAGGAACCAAGGGATGAAGACAAAAAACCAAACGACACTTGCCCTTTGGGAAAAGCCAATGCCAAGAGAGAATTTCCTTCAAATAAAACATATAAAGGAATAACTTTAGACATTTTATCCAAAGGAAAGAGATGTTGAATCCCAAAGGTAGAAGAAAGACACATAGAGAATTTCCTTTAGACAAAAGTCCAAAGGAATTCCTTTAGACTTTTTGTCTAAAGGAAATTGCTCTAATAAAGCTTGAAGTCTGATGAAGCATAGTGCAAATGGTGAGAAAATGAAAGGGAATCCTTTAGATAAAATTTTTGAAGGAAGTCCAAATATTTTATTTGAAGGACAAAAGGAAAAGCCGGTAGGAGTGCAAAAGGAGAAGTCAAGGAAGAGATAAAATGTGGGAAAACTAAAGGTCAAAAAAGGACAAAAATTTAGAATAATTCTAATAGCTAATAAAGTCAAAGGGTAGAATCAGAGACCACTCAAACAAAGACAAATGGCATAGACAACTCAACCAAGGGATTTAATATGTTTAGGTAGAATATATCTATCAAAAACCAATAAAATAGATTGGTTTTTGAACTATAGATAGTTGTATCTCATGTTTTCATGCCAAGCTATTAATGCACAACCAGTTGCATCCAAAAATTGAAGAGGGCTCAGTCCATCATAGTAGATTAGAATGACTTTGTCAGTTGATAGGAATGGGTTTCCCATGCTTTTATATCCCAAGGATAGAAAGGGTGGTGGCTTGGACATATACAACATGGTTCTCCCATATGTAGTTTGAAGAATATGACAATAGCATGGTCTCTTGTCTCAAGAGTATTTTACTCCAACATGGGTCTCCTTTCCTTGTTTTGTCAGCATCTTGATCTATATAATTGTATCTTCTCATTTTGAGAAAAATATCTCTCAACTTGAGTGACAAATCCCTATAGGAATTTACCTTGAATTAAACATAGAATTTTACCTCCATTTGAGTTTACACTTTTGCATATGTCTACGGTTTTGATCTTGTGTCAATTTAATTTTTTTCATACTTTCATAGTTTAAATTTAGCATATGTAGTGTATTATGAGTTATTATCTTGTAGGTCAACAAGAAATGTCCATAATAGAGTATAGTTTCATGTGAATAGGTTATCCATAGTGTGTCTTAGAACACCTCTAGTATTTCTGCCTCCCTATATGTCCATAGGACCCCCTATTGAAACACTGATGTAGGAAAGGTTCTCATTTGAATGAAGTGTATGCTTGTTTGTCTCTGGTGTAAAGTGTATGTCAAAGATTAGTAGACCAAACATTTTGGTGCATCATCACTTTATCATAGGTTTTGATTTTTAGTATTTCTCTCCCTTTGCATCCCCCCATTGTTAGAAGTAAGAAATCTAGGGCCTCAAGATGCATCAAGGGAAGCTAGCCCCTAATCTAGAGATTCATCCCTCACATTATACACCCACAACAAGTGGGATATCTCCATTTTTTTGTGTGAATGAAGATAGCTGAGCCTCCCTTTATAGGGTGTAATCTACCACATCAACAGTTTTTGGTATGCCTAATGGGACAATCTATCCAAGGAGTGGAAGAATTTTTGGTGTGTTCTTCAACCAATCAGCCTTTGGAAGCATTTCAATCAACACCAATGGTGACTCCAAGTTGAATCAGCTGGCTAAGTAGTACTAGTGCCATCAATAAATCATTTTGATATGTATAATCTCATTGCTTATAACATGACCCTTGTGTTCCTTCATATAGTTTTAATCAAGTTTAGGTTTTATAGAATCACATCAAGTAGCTCTCATAGTTTCCCTTCACCTAGTGTAAGGGAGATAATTTTTTTGAGTTTGAGAAGCAAGTGATGGAGATAGATAGATTGGATGAGCATAATAGATATTAGTAAGAGCTTATGTATAAAGAGGAGTGTTTATTTAGGCAAACTCAAGCCTTATAATCCATGAAAGAGGAATTAGCAAGATGGAAGAGCCCATTCATTCAAGGTAATCATACTTGTATGCCCTTTCCCATCCCAGAGCATCCCCCTCCTACTCAAAATAAATTCCCCTCTTATAATCCAAATCCTTTCTACCAAATAGCCCTTGCTCACCAAATTTAATCTTCTAGCTCATTTGGTGCATTAATTGCTCTTACTCTTAATCCTTTACATCTATATTTTCAACACCAAAGGGCATTAGAATAGCCACTCATGGAGATTATCCTTCTCAATTATTTATAATGTGGACCCTCTTTTGATGGGATTTACCCTATATATTTTGGAAAGTAACACATCTCTCTTGAAATAGCTCTTCTTGTGCATGATTAGACCCTTCCCAGTCTCCCTCAACCTCCTAAAGTCTTTTAGCATAGGAGTGTCTATCATGAACAAAATTAGGACCTTGAAGAGGATACAATTTCTACCTATTCACAAGGGAAGAGTTCCAATCCCAAGGTCATGATTTGGAATCAAAAAATGGAATCATGGGGTAGGAAAAAAGAGGAAAAGAGACCTATTCATTTTGATAGAAGCCTTAAAGAAGATGAAGTTTCTCCTACTCATCATGATGATGCTTGTGACCTTTAACAAAGTATCTTCTAATAGAATATTTCTAAGCAAATTATAGAGTTGGAATCTAAAATGAGGTTCCTCATCCAATATGTGATGGATGGTTCAAACTAAGTAGAAGATCTTATGTCTAAACACACCCCATCTACACCCCTTCAAGAGAGATATCAAGCCATATATAATGTGGATAATGTGTTGACCAAATGGAAGGAAGAGAATCATTTGATTCTAGCTCAAGATTTGCCTCCTCTTACACATGAGTTTAACCATTAGCCTTCCACTTCATCCCTTCTCAAAGAGGAACCTATTTTGAAAGAGGCAAGTGAAGAAGAGAGGATCTAATTTATGGCTAATAAAAAAGCTCTTATAGATGACAATAACGAGGAAATCATCATGGATGCTCCTTTTCAAGACATCATCAACAATGGAGAATACATAGGTCATGTATACATGTAGATGTTCCAACAATATGAAGATGAGGTTGACAAACTTTATTTGTCAACAATGGATGATGAGGAATGTAAGCATGGTGAGCTCTCTCACCCCTTATTTGATGAACTTCCTTATTTCTTTGATGAGGACAATAACCATGCCATGGAACCTGAGTTGGAGGAGGATTATAAACATGTCTTTGAATAACTAAAGACTCTTATTTTTAATCAAGAAAAATAGAGGCCTACCCATCTTGATGAAAGGTTTGAAGAAGAGAGCCTTGAGCAAGAAGATGATGTCCCTTGGGATGAGAAAGTAGTTTTTGATCTCATTTTAGACATTACAATAGTCACCCTTCTTAATGAAGGCCATGATGAACCAAATTATTAGTTTGACAAGCTCCTCAATGAAGCAGAAGGGGACAAATCAGTCCATAATGCATATCAAGGGGGCTATGAGCTAAATGAGCCCTATGGTGATGAGCTAGCAATCATTGATTTATTAGTGAGATATATAAAAATGAAGGGATAGCATGAGGTAGTCTCAAAAAATCAAAGTAAATACATAGATGTTGGAGACATGTTTGACCCTAATTCACTTGGATACAATCCAATCAAGGTGGTAGGCAAGAAGGGCAAGTCACCAAGTTTCTATTCATTCAGTCACTTATCTAGCACCATAAGTTTTCTTGCCATGAAGTAGACTTGATAAGTTTTCCCTTTAGTCTATGAGGGAGGAAAATATATCTAGTTAGCTATTAATAGTATTTTTCTTTTAGTTGTCTTTGTTTTCCCTAAGTGTTGTTTGCATAGGTGTGGTGTTTTCAGCCTTGTTGTGTGTTATTTTTCCTTGTTGATTGAGGTAAAGCTTTGTTGGTTCATAGGTCTCTATAAGTTTTTTGCTAACTTTTTCAAGCTACATCTCGACTCCATGCCCAATGGACTTTGAGGCTATCATTATTCTTTAGCATAGCAGGCATGCTCCCCTTGTGAGTCACCAAATGTGTTGACCAATTTTTAGTCCTACAAGCCAAAATTGGGCAACTTTCATTTTTATTTTCAAAATTCATCCAATCCATGTTTTGGCTAGATCATCCCTCTACTACCTTATGCAAAATTTTATCTACTAGACATTTCCTAAGAAAAATCTAAGTTTTTTCCTCATTTTCTTAGCCAAGTGTATTTCAAGTTTTTTAAGAGTAGTTACTTCACCTATATTAGACCAAATCAGGTTTTCCAAATGACTTGTGAAATTTTCATAATTCAAGTTACTTGATCAACTTGATTTGGTCCTTATGGTTTAATTAGGACTTTGAAAACATCTTTATTTATAAATGTTTATAAGTAATGACAATTGTAAGACCCGATTTGGTCTTGGAAGAGTAAATTAGGTTTTCTAAGTGTCTTTACTTTTTTGTTTTAATGAGTTGAAGTTGATGAAAAACCCAAAGTGAGAGCTCTTGACAAGTCCAAAATGGTCTATCTAGTGCAGTTCATATTTATGCAAGTGTATTACTTGTTGGCTTTTATAAGTAAAAGAAAGTGAAGGACTTGATTTGGTCTATGCAGCTCACCAAAGGCACAAGTTTTATTTTCAGGTCACATAAGCAAAGAAAGTGGACTTTTCACTTTTTTGAAGGACAATTGAAGAAAGGCTGAAGGGTATATCTAGAATTAGGTGACCTTGTGGAGAGATTTTCGTCATTAAGGGAACCTCTTCACTTCTTCAGAAAGGTCATTTGTAGGAGTTTTGAAGGGTATGTGCCCTTGCAGAGGCCACCTAGATAAGAAAAAGGACCCTTACATTTTCCCCCAAGGGAAATTATGGGAGCCAATGGCCCTTATGAAGGGCACTCAAGAAATGAAGTGGACCTTCTTCAAAAGACCAAAGGGTATCTTCAGAGCTCAAATGGCCCTTATGGAGGGCACTCAAGTGATGAAGTGGAACTTCTTCAAAATCTTGAAGGGTATCTTTAGAGCTCAAATGGCCCTTACGGAAGAAACTAGGAGGAAGCAAGGGATGAAGACAAAAAGCCAAAGGACACTTGCCCTTCAAGAAAAGCCAATGCCAAGATAGAATTTAATTTGGACAAAATGTCCAAAGGAATTCCTTCATACATTTTGTCTGAAGGAAAGAGACACCAAAGTTTGGAGGTAGAAGAAAGACACACAGAGAGTTTCCTTAAGAAAAGATTTTGAAATAATTACTTAAAACTTTTTGTTCAAAGGAAATCACTTGAATAAAATCTTGAAGGATGATGAAGCATAATGAAAAGGGCAAGCAAATGAAAGGAAATCCTTCAAATAAAATGTTTGAAGGAAATCCCTTAGACATTTTGTCTTAAAGACAAAATAAAAATCCCATGGGAGTGAAAAAGGAAAAGACAAGGAAGAGACAAAATATGGGAAAAGTAAAGAGAAGAAAAGGACAAAAATGTAGAATAGTTCTAGCAGTTGATGAGGTCAAAGGGAAAAATTAGAGACCACTCAAACCAAGACAAGTGGCATAGACAACTCAGCCAAAAGAGTCTGTACATTTAAGTAGAATATATCTAACAAAAACCAATAAAATAGATTGGTTTCTTTACAATAGAGAGAGATACAACTCATGTTTTCATGCCAAGTCATTAATGCATAGCTAGTTATGTCCAAAAATTGAAGAGGGCTCAGTTAGTCACAATAGCTTGGAATGACTTTGTCAGTTGATGAGAACGGGTTCCCTATGCTTTTTTATCCCAAAGATAGCAAGGGTGGTGGCATGGACATCTACAACATGGCTCTCCCATATTTAGTCTAAAGAATATAGTAGTAACATGGTATCTTGTCTCAGGAGTGTTTGACTTTAGCATGGGTCTCCTTTCCTTGTTCTATCAGCATCTTACTATATATAATTATAACTTCTCATTTTGAGAAAAAAATATCTCAACATGTATGGAAAAGCCCTGTAATAATTTACCTTAAATCAGACATAACATTTTACCTCCATTTGAGTTTACACTTTTACATATGTATATGGTTTTGATCTTGTGTCAAGTCATTTTCTTTCATGTTTTCATAGTTTGAATCTAACATATCTAGTGTATTATGAATTATTCTCTTTTAGGTCAACAACAAGTGTCCAAAATAGAGTATAGGCACATGTGAACATGTTATCCATAGTGTGTCTTAGAACACCTCTAGTAGTTCTCCCTCCCTGTATCTCCATAGGACCCCTTGTTGAAACATTGATGTAGGAAAGGTTCTCATTTGAATGAAGTGTATGCTTGCTTGTCTCTATTGTAAAGTGTATGTTAAAGTTGAGTAGACCAAACATTTTGGTGTGTCACTACTTTAGCATAGGTTTTGATTTTAGTATTTATCTCCTTTTTCATCCCCCCATTATTAGTAGTAGGAAATCTAGGGCCTCAAGTTGCATCAAGGGGAGCTAGCCCCTAATCTAGAGATTCATCCCTCACATTTACCACCCAAAACAAGAGGGATGCCTATATTATGTCATATGGATGAAGAGAGTTAAGCCTCCATTCACATGGTGTAATCCACTGCATCAACAATTACCTTTCCAAATGGATTTACCATACTAATGTGGCTCAAAAACATGTTCTCCCTTTATCAAGAGATCTTTCCTTCAACAAAAATGGTGGCCAACTCCTCCAATGCTTCAATAACTCCTTATAAAACTTAGGCTTATGATTTGGAATCACTAAACTAGCCTATCAATCAAGCTTGCATACAAAATCAATGATCAAACACAAAGGATTGTAGAGAAAATTCAGCATAATAACTTTGTACAAATCAAGCTTAAAAATGATGTCCATGGCCTCTTTATTTATAGATTTTCAAGAATAACAAAAATAAACCTAAACCATCCATATTATTATGAAGATGTGTGGTTGAGGATTAATTCAATATTTGGAATTAAATCCATAATTATCTTCATCATGACTTTGGAAGAAGGGACATTTAATAGGCATAGAGGGTCATTAATGAGGCATGATAAACCCATAATATTGATATTTATGGTATTTATAGCCTAGGGATGTCTTCCCAAGAAATGATGTCACCTGATGATGTAGTTAATAGAAATTAATTTCAAAAAATAAATATTCATAAACTCTCATAGAAAATCCACTTAAGCTCTAGATTTAGATCAATTATCCTTAAATAAGGTTAATCAACATTTGTGAAATTATTTGTAAATTGGCCCTCAATTAATCAAAATGGTTAAAAATTCATATTATTAGGTCATAATTTGACTGGAGAGGAATTAGAAATCAACATTAGATATGTTGGATCCACCATCCCATTTAGGATGTTTCCACCAATAATTAACAATGGTACATGATGTGTACTAATTAATTATAAGAAAAGAGTGATCTAGAGCACGAAAGGCAAAATCATCATTTTGACTCAAAATGAATTAATCAATGTTAGCTATTTCATAAATTATATTTCCCCATGTAGGGATACATTAGCCTAAATTGGCACTTGTAAATTACAAGTTTAAACCATTTAGTATATTTTACGGATTTTGACCTAAAATGTGCATTTGAGTACAATTCAAGTAAGATTGATAATTTCAACACAAATGGTGTTAAGAATTGGATGTCTACTTTTTTCTCCTATTTGAGAAGGTGTAGTGAGACATTCACATGAAGTAATGTCTTTCCAAGAAAAGAGTTGTCAATAAGAAATTGGAATAGACCCACAATGCCCCCTCGAGATGACATACTAGGATGAAAGAGAAGGATGGACTTTTGAAAAGAGAGATATTGAGATATTAACCCATGAAATAGATTATACTCAGATGAGATAATGCTTGCACACATGATTACCATCAATGATCAAAATATAATTGGAGGTATAATAAGCCCCAAAGATGAGGGGAATGACAAATACACAATCCATAAATGTAAGAGACACACTTTAAATGTACCTAATTTGAGATTACAAGCTACACACTTATGACATTGATCAATCTTGAGACAAGTTACACACTAAAATATTGCCATCTTGGGTGGTAGTGTGGAGAGCTTGGAATTAGAGGAAAGAGAAAAGGTTCTATTTCAGGAAGGGAAGCACCACTAGAATGGGGTCTCTAAAGATAATATAATAAGAAGTTCCCCCATAGATTAGATTTGATCATGATAAGATAGTTGTACCCCAGTAGGGAAAATTTTGATCATTGAGAAAGAATATATAATGGTTTTCCCCCTATATATCTAATTTGATTTTAACATTGTTTAAATGTTCTACCCTAATGTGGGTAATTGGAAAGTAAAATAACTCAAGGATATGACTAAAATATAGGTTAAAGTGAGTGGGTACAAACATACATGTGATGGTGTAATGGCTTACAAAGCCACATAAAACCTAGTAAATGCGAATGCACAAAGTGATGAAAGAGAAGAAAAGAAGAATGAAAGATAGCTGAGCTGACTCTAAATGTGCTAGAAAAGTGGATTCTACCTACACAGTTCCAAGAACTCATGTTCCAACATGAAATTTAGGGCAATGTAGTTCACCCATGTTTAGGAGAGAATGGAATGAGGAATGATGAAAATTGACCAAGAATTGACTAGACTCATAATGTATGCAAATACATGCATGTCTGAGCATAGAGTCAAGTGCCAAAATACATGCTACCTAGATGCCTAATTCCATATCATGAGCCTAGATTATGAAAATTATTCTTGATATCTTGTTCATTGGAGTGATGTTTACATTAAGACTTTGAGACTTGAGCACAGAGTGCTTGCTATAGCAAAATAAATTAGGCATCATAAGTATGAATAACTTAGAGTGACATAATATTCCAATTGCATTGAGCTGGTTCAAATGTGAGTACCTTTAACTAAGGATAATGGTAAAACAATGACCAAAACTAGAGTTGCATCTATTTACATTTAAACAAAAAAATCAAAGACAAAATATCAACACAAATGAACTTAACTTGAAATCAAGATATGATCAATCAAGACATAAGTAGAAACAAAAATGTTTTAAAACAAAAAGAAAGAACATCTAAATGACACGAGATGAAGATATGAATAATCAAGATCCATGTGGACCATCAAGACATTCTTGAACATGAAAGAGAAAATAAAAAAACACAAGACACCAACAATAATCAAATAAAAAAAATGGTCCAAGAATAACATAATAACATAGGATCAAGAAATAAATAATCAAGACCCATGCACATTATCAAAATTTTCTTAAATTGAAAATAGAGAAACAAAAACATACAGGGAAGCACAAGACCAAGATGAGACAAGAAGTAATAAAAAATAAAAGGAGAATAAATAAAAGGATAGGTACTAAAGCACAACAAAACACCAATAAAACACAAATAAACACACACAAACAAAAACCCAAGTTAATGAATTTTAAAGGTAAATGTTCATGTACATGTGGTAGAGGTGTTAATTTTCACCAAAATATAACAAAAAAAAAATGATAGAATAAATAACAATGATAGAATAAATGGGGGAAGAGAAGAAAAAGACTGGGTTGGCTAAGCTGACTCTAGATGTACAAGACAAGTGGATGTTTCCTACATAGTTTTATGGATGTATGTTTCAACATGAACTTTAGGCCAAATGTAGTTCTCCCAAGAAATTAGATAGAAGAAAAATGATGATTAGACCAGTATGATTGATGTTTATATAAGAAATGGAAGATATGACAAACAAATGAGAATGGTCTTACAAACAATAAACTGATAGGATGAGAAAAAATGATCTTGAAAAATAGCAAGTGTGTGGGACATGATGAACATGTGTTTCATTACTTAAAAAATGTCAAGAGCATAGCATGATGGGATAGGAATTTACAAATGTACATTAGCATGGGATAATATATTTGTTCTTTGTTGGATCATGTTCTAACATTTTTGGTATTTTCAAAGTATTTACAATGTTTTTGAGATAAAATATGCACAAGGTGGGACCATCTAGTCAAGGAGATGTACATCCAAGACTAGAAGTTCTAATAAAATAGCTAAGCCAACTACAATGGCCCATAGTCACAACTTGGTGAGAGCGAAGATCCTAATATGTCAATAAATTCCAATAAAGAGAATCAAATGTAATATAGAATAGTGTGCAACATGAAGTAACTATGAATAAGTATCTTCACTAATCTATTGGTAATAGTGTAGGGAAGGTTCAAAATTGAAGAGATTATCTTGCTCACTTATCTTTTGAAGAAGTTAAACACTATTATTATAGATGAACTACTTTGTAGAATTGGCACTAAAGATGATCATAATGTTCATGAGATATAATCAAGATAATAATTGGTCAAGGGATATAAAGTGTTTCAAGATTACAATATGCCCAAGACATAATAAATAATATGGTTCTTAAAGAGAATAGTCCAAAGAATAGGGTTCAACATATGGATGGTCTAGAGTGGGATGAAGAATATGATTCTCTTTTGAGAATAGTCTAGGATAGGATAAAATGTGTTCAAAGTGACAATGATTCAAAGCCTTCACTATCCAAAGTTGTGAAGTGCAGGCCAAGGTAGTATAAAATGTGTTCAAGGTAGGATAAAATTACTTCAACACAAGTTTCCCCCAAGTTAGGGATCTTGTAGAAAATGGTTCAAAGTTGCTTAGGTGTAGAACCTCTTAAGGTGTATGATGTTCATGGGCTATGGAAGTTCTTACTGTTAGGTTTAGGACATTGATATGCCCTTAATCCATAGTTTGTTGTGACAATAAACGTTCCCAAATAATTAGGCTAAAACTTACCTTTATTTTTACATTTAACATTATTGTTCTTTTGGTTCCCTTTCAAAACCAAGTCACCAATCTCAAACTCTCAAGGGAGAATATTCTTGTTGTATCTTCTCCATAATCTATTATGATAGGCCTAAAAGTTTTTTAGGGTAGCCAAACACTTACCATCAAGAAGTTATAGTTCTTGCAGTCATGAGGCTCTGTAGTCTTCATCATCTTCAATGTGCTCCAGTGATATTCATAATGATGGTATCTCAATCTTGACTAGGATAATAGCTTGATTTCCAAAAATAAGGGAGTATGGAGTGGCTCTAGTTTAGGTTTGATGATTAGTTCTATAAGCCCAAAGGGAAGGAAAGATTTGTAAGTGATAATTATGGTCAACATCAATAATAATCTTCTTTAAAATGGCTATAATGGTTTTGTTTGATGCCTCAACTTGTCTGTTACCTTGAGGGTTATATGGAGTTAATTTATTGTGTTTGATTTTAATTTTTTCATAAAGATATTTCACATCCTAGTTCATAAAGGATGCCATTATCTAATATAATATGGGTTGAAATTCCATATAAATAAATGATATGGTAATGAATGAATTTGGCTATCTACTTCTCAGTAAGATAGGTGAGAGGAATGACCTCAATACACTTAGTAAAGTATTTAGTTACAGTTGAAATGTGTTTATGGATATCTAAATATGTTGGGTTAATTTTCTTGATGAGATCGAGACCCCACATTGAGAATGCCCATGGTGTTGTGATCAGCTATAGTGGTAAAGAAGGTGTGTGTATCAAGTTGCCATGATGTTGATAAGGAAGACACCTCTTCACATAGTTACAAGTATTGGTCTCCATTTTGGGTCAATAATACCCTATTTTGAGGAGCTTCTTAGCTAGGTGTCAACCATTGGTGTGAGCCCCATACATTCCTTCATGAACCTCCTTTAGTGCCATCTTGTATTCTCCCAAAGATAAACAATGAAGAAGAATTCCATCATAGCCTTTATAATAAAGCATGTTTCCCAGGAGAGTATAATGTGGTAAGCAATAAAGGAATAGTTTTTGTTGGTTATTGGAAAGGTCAGTAGGGAATACATGACTATGGAAATAGTTATAAAAATCTTGATACCATGGTATCTAAGGTGAGGGATTAGGACTAGCAATAGTGCACACCATCTCTGAATATGTTATAATATGCACCAATTGAAGAAGATTTTAAATTAGGAATTGATACTCTTTAGCATTGTCATACATTTGAATCATGAAACCAATCATCACCATTACATCGACATATCTATTATTTAATCTTGGAAATTTTTCAAATTATAGAGATTTACAATGTGTTTTGAGGTTATCGATAATTTGTTTATAAGGAATAAGCTGTCATCTCTTGTTTGATATTGATTAGTGGTATGATTAATGATTAACTATGAATCTCCATAGACATTTAAGTTTTAAATATCTCATTGTATATCAAGGTGGAGCCCTACAACTAAGGCCTCATATTTGGCCATATTGTTTGTATAATAAAATTGTATACAAAATGCTTTGGGAATCAAATCCCCCTATGGTGTGATCAAGAATATGCTAGATCTAGATACATGAGATATGAAGGATTCATCGAAATAGAGAATCCACTATTTAGGATACCTTGGTGCTTGTTTTATCATCATGATACAATCATCTAGAGAGTCAAACTTGAGAGGTTGAGTGGCCTCAATAGGAGCTTCCAAAATTTGGTTAGTAATTATTTATCCTTTGATTGCTTTTTGATTTTAGTACTCAATATCAAACTCACTTAGGATCATAACCCACTTATCCATGCATCCTTGAAGAGATGATTTAGATAAGAATAACTTGATAGGATCCACTTTAGAGATGATAATAGTTTTGTTACTTAGCATATAATGTCATAATTTTTTAGTGTCAAACACCATAGCTGAACATGCCTTCTCAATAGATATATAATTATGATCATAAGCCACAAATGTGTAGCTTAAATAATAAATAACATTTTTATTACCATGGTCATCATGTTGGGCCAAAAGTGCCTCTAGTGCATATTCTATGGTTGATATATAAATAAGTAGTGGCTTTCCCTATGTTGGTGGTCTTAAGATTAGTGGATTGGCCAAATATGTCTTAAGCTTTACAAATGCTATCTGATAATCTTCATCCCATTGAAAATTGACCCCTTTCTTCAAAATATGAGTAAAAGGGTGGCAATTATCTACCAATTAATAAATTAACCTACATATAGATTGGATCTTTCCTTGTAGGCTTTACAGTTGTTTTAAATTGTTTGGTGGAGGCATTTCTATAATGGTGTTAAATTTTTTAGGGTCAAATTTGATCCCTTGTTATGATACAATAAACCCTAAAAATTTCCTTGATGTGACTCTAAAGACACATTTATTAGGATTTAAGATGACTTTATATTTATGAAGCCTTTCAAAGATTCTTCATAGAACATGAGGATGCCCAATTGTTGTTCATGATTTTGTTAGTATATCATTAATAGAGTGCTCTACAATATCATGCATCATGTCATGGAAGATGATAGTCATTACATGTTGATATGTTACTCCAATATTATTCAAGCCAAATAACATGACTTGCTAATAGAATATTCCACATGGAGTGGTGAACCCATTCTTATGTTGGTCTTTAAGAGATATCTTGATCGGATTGTAACCAAAATATCCATCCATTAAGGAAAGAATCTTGTACCTTGTAGTTGAGTCAATGATCATTTCAATGTTGGGTAGAGGAAAATAATATTTGGGGCATGCTTTGTTGATATCCTATAAATTAGTATAAACACATATACCTAGGGTATTTTTACTCACTAAGACTATGTTGGAAGCTAATTTAGAGTAATCTAGTGGTCTAATAAAATTATCTCTTAAAAACTTTTCTAGTTCAGCTTTAACTAATAGGGTGATGTGTGGATGCATCTTTATCAATTTTTACTTGATTGGTTTTGGATCAAGATGTACAATAAGGTGATGTACAACTAAATCAGGGTCCAAGCCTGGCATGTTAGAGTATACCCATGCAAAGTTGTCTATAGAATCCTTAAGAATGGATATAATATGCTCATGTTTTTCTTTAGTAAGGGAACATCAAAGATAAATAATTTTAAGATCTTAATAGGTTCCTAGGTTCACTTCTATTGTGTTTTCCATAAGAAGTATGGATCCATCTTCTAGAATTATAGGCAATGTATGGTCATGATCACCTTCTTCTACCATATCTACTTGTTTTTCCTCTCAAAGATCTGGATAGTATGAAGAATCATAATCTACCATCTCAGGTAAAGGCCAAGTGACAAAAACTTCTAGAAACTCAAGAGAAAGATGCTAAAACATTTGGTGTTGTTCTAAAAAAATGTTTATACTGGATATGGAACTTGGGCTAGATGGGCCTTCTATGTCTTGAGGGGATGAAGAAAATTTCCTACCTAGGATCACCTAAAATAGCTTTTCACTTAAGGCTTGTCTTTTTATTTAATTTTTCCCCCAATTGATGAGTGCCTCAAAAGGTTTTCACCTGAAGATTTCAATTTTTTTCTTTATTATGACAAAAAAAAATTCCTACTCTATAAAATAAGTAGAAGGATTTAGTCAAAAATCATATCCCTACTTATGATTGCTGATGTGTAATCCATCTCTTAGGCCCATGTATTCTACAATTAATTCTTCATTTTTAAACACATCAAGGTGCATGACTAAATTTTACTGGTCCCAATATATGAGTTTATGTTGGTGAAGGCATAAGGAATAATGATGGTTCACTTTAGGATGGGAAGATCCAATGGTAAAGATATAAGGTCCTACTTCAAGAAGGAAAACACCACTAATATGGGTTCTTGCTTTAGGACAGGAAGATCCCATGGGCATTATGGTTAATATGGGATTTGAATCAAATAAATTTGAGTCAACAAGCTCATCAAAGAGGATATAATGGGATGTTGTGTCACTATTAAGAGTCTCATCATTAGTCACTTCAAGAGATTCAGTATCAAAATTCATGAGGTCACCCTTTAGTGGTATAAATATGAGACCATGATTCTAATTGAGCACTCTAGCTAATAAGGGATCCAAGATTCCTTGTGCTCTTGGGCCAAGGCCTTTCCCTATATAGTTAAGATGATCTATTATCCATTTAGGGATAGGATAATTTGGATTCTAAAAGCAATCAATAAGGTCTTTAGAATATAACCAATCTCCCTTGGTAAAATCCTCTTGATATTTCTTTAGGGTGATTGTAAGTACAAAAACCATAAGTGGTTTTGTTTTTTTCTTCTTTGGTTGATAAATTTGGTTGGGTCCATTAGGAGTCTTGGATGGTTCAGGTTTTCCAAATGATATAAGGGATTTAGGTAATTTAAAAATATGAAGGATGTCCTTAAGATGGTATGTGGAAATACCCATGTGTTTAATAACAACATGCTTTACATGAGTAGTAAGAAATGGATCAACTGAAGTGGAAGCTAGATCACCAGGGTTGATATAATTAGGTGGAGATGGATGGGAAATGATGGATTTCTTATTCTTCATAATGAACTTAGAATTTGGGTAATAGTTATAATTACAAAATTCTACTTCAATATGTTTGTAATATTGATATGGTTGCTAATCAACAAGAATAGTAACCTCAATCCCATCATGGGGAAACTTAAGGCACTGGTGAAGAGTGGATGGGACTACTTGTACTTCATGGATATAGGGATAATCAAGAAGTATGTTACAAGGGAGTTCAATGTCCATAATATAGAATAATTTATGATGAGAAATAGACCCAACCATGATTGAAAACCAAATTTTACCTAAAGACTCCCTCTCAACATTGTCGTAAGCCTTGATTGTAATAGTCTTTGGCTAAATGTCCTTATCCATGTAGCCCAATGATCATACCAACTTTAGAGATATGATGTTCAGCCCTGAACCATTATTTATAAGAACCTACTTGATATTATGATCCATAATTATTATCTCAATGTATAGTGGGCTATTGTGGTTTGGGCCAAGAGTGGACATGTCTTTTTGATCAAATGTGATTTGCCAAAATGAAGACAAATGGGAAACTAGGTTTTAGAACTGACTAGGGTTAATATCATTAGGCATATTAGATTCTTTCAAAAGGTTTTTCATGATAGTTCTATAGACATCAAATGTTTGTAGGAGTTTTAAAATGGAAATTTGTGTAGGGGGTTTGTTCAATTGGTTCACTAAATTATAAGGCTTTTTAATTATGGATTGAGCTATTTTAGACTTTGTTGGCATAATATTCAGCTTTGGAACTATTGGCATAATGTTTTCATTGGGTTTCATGAAATAAGTGGGAAAAGGGCCATGGATGGTAACTCATAGGTGTCTAGTTGTGACTGCAAAACCTAGAGGTGGCAAGGAGTCATTATAATTAGAAGAGGAAGACAAAGGGCTTTTGATGATGAATCATGGACATTTAGCTATATTGCTATAGTTTTGAGTCAATGAAGAGCCTTTATAATTATAAGAAGGGTGCTACTATTCAAAACTAGTAACCCATGTAAATATAGTTGCAAAATGATTATGTGAACATGATGTGGTATTATTAGGGGAGAGGGTTTTGACCCTATAATGATGGGTCTCATGCTATGAGGAACATGAGATTATCCACATGGTTTTATAGTAAAAATAGAAATGTGGGTAGTGGAAATGCACCCCATAATGTTATTATAGTTGTAAGGCTTGTTGTTATAAGCCACATTAATAGTATGGGCATTATGATCCTGATTATTCTCATTACGATTTTGACCCTAATGTTGGTTTTGATTCTACCTTTGTCCTTGATTCTAAACTTGGTTTTGATTGTTTTTTGGTGGTGGGTTTGTGATCTAGGAATTTGAATAAAGAGAGGATGGTTAGTATGGTCTTAGTTCCAAAATGAAAACAAAATGAAATAAACACACTAATATTATAACATCTCTAGGCCTAGACACTAGGGAGAGCTTAGTTAACAAAGAAAATGGAAAACACAACTAAAAATAAAGAAATGAAAACACAATAATTCCTTCACCTTCCATGGATTCTCCAAATACCTTTTTAGTGGTGGCTTGCTCCGCTTGTGCTCATGAATTCCTTAATAATAGAATCTTGGCTACCTCCATCTCTCCTTGGCACCTTGGCTTTAGCTTGGCTTGACTTAGAATCAATTTAGCATGGTAACACTAGTTGTTTGAAATTTTGAAACCAATTTGTCATTATAAATTTGATAAAAAAGCTTAGAAATGATGTTCATGGCCTATCTATTTATAGATTTTTGAGAATGATCAGAATCAACCTCAACCATCCATCTCAAGATTGAGATGTGTGGTTGAAGATTAATTCAATTTTTGGAATTAAGTTTTTAATTATCCTCATCATGACATTGGAATAAGGGTAAATTAAGAGGCATGGAGGGAATCATGGAAGGCATTGATAAGGCATGGGAGGCATGAATCCTAATATTTGTGGCTATTTATGACCTAGGAATGTCTACCCAAGAAATGAGGTCACTTGATGATGTAGATATTCAATATTCATTTCCAAAAACATTTATTCAACAAGTTTCCATGGAATTCTTGATTAGACCTTGATTTGGGTTAATTATATCTTAAGCATGATTAAGCACTTTCTGCATAAATTACTCAAATTGATCAGAATGCTTTGTTATTGGTCTAAAATTTGACTGGATTAGAATTGGAAGGCAATGTTAGATGAGTTGGATCTGTATTCCCATTTAAGATGTTGCCAACAAAAAATAACAAAGGCACATGTCTTGTGTAAAATATTTGATAGGAAAGAGCAATCTAGAGTGCTTAGGTGAAAATTTGGCATTTTGACTCAAAATGAATTGATCAAAATTAGCTAGCCCATAAATTACATTACCCCATGTAGGGATACCCTGGCCAAAATTGGCACTTGAATATGTCAATTTCATAGCATCTAGCATGTTTTAGTTTTTTTAGGCCAAATTATACATTTTGAGTGTAAATTGGCCAAAAGTATGATTGGGGGTTATTGGTGGCCATTTTTAGGTGTCTATAGTTTCCCTCTATTTGGGAAGATGTTGAAAATCATAGGAAAAGCAATGTATTCTCAAATAATGAGAGATGGCCTATATGCCAAAAAGAAGATGATGGTTGAAGAATAAAGCTCTAAAATGTGTTCAGGAAGCCTATGATGATGCCCCCTCGAGGGAGTGGCCATCAAATTTTTTAATGGATGGTCCCTCAAAAGGAAACAAGAATAAAGGTGGAATTAATCCATGGTTGAGGTTAATCCAAATAAGAAAATGCTTGCATGCATTTATGTGAAAAGGATGTTGATTTACCTAAAGGTAGTTATAATCAAGAATAAAAGTCAAAATATTAATTTTCCCATAGGTGGTTATAATCATTATGAGGACTTGAATTGGATAAAGTTGATGGTGCCCCAATTAGGGTTGATTAGCAAGCATAACTCAAGGATATAACCTAGAATATATATTAAAGATGAAAGTGAATAAAATGATGAAAGAGATTGGTAAAGGAATGAGATTGATCAATAGAATGATTTAGTCATACCTATCAGTGAGGAGATGATCATCTTGATTAATAATGATACAACTAGAATGGTCAAATGAGTCATAATAATCAAGGGTGGGATGGAAGGATTTGCCAAGCTGCCAAGAAGAAAATTTTGTGGCTCCATTGATTATAGATCTTTAGGAAGATGATTTTTGTTATATCATGTGATGGTAGGATTCATGATAGAAAACCATGAGGACTTGGCCAAAATATACATAAGGACTGACTATTAATCTAATAAACACTTGAAAATAATGCACTAATGATAAAAACCATGATGAAAATGTCGACATATGAATATGGGTAGACTCAAGAATAATGTGCTTGAGGAATCACCCAAAAAACACATATAGACCAATTCAAGGAAATAGTGATGAAAACACACAAATAATCAATTGAAAAAACAAACAGATAAAAAAATAAATAACCTAAAATAAACAAACAAATAGAAAGCCTAAAAATAAAAGCAAAAGGAAGCATCCTAACAATGACAATGCCCCAATAAGGTGAATCAAGGATAACTAACTAGGTTTAGATAGGACAAATGTTTTTGGATTTTGAAATATTATGAATGTTTTTGGAATTTTGAGGTATCTTAACTCTTTAGAGAATGACAAAATACCTAATCATAGCATGGTAAGAGAATTTGGCTTAGGTTACTCATAAAATAGTGAGAGTGTATGGAAAGGGGGACTGAGGTGACCTCAACATGAATTTAGCATGAACCACGTAGTCATAAAATGACCTCAAGTCATATTAATTCTATCCACATAAAATGTGAGGAAAAACCAACTAGGTCCCAACAAGTTTTCAAATCTGACAAATGGCCAGTGAAATGAAAATAATGATAGCAAAGTGATGCAATAATGAATGATAAATAAGTGTTTCCCCTAGTTTTCCCATATGTGATTATAACTAGGATACAATAGCATAGTTCAATGATACTAATTTTCCCATAGGTGGTTATAATTAGTAGCAAGACTAGTGAAACATTGATTTTCCATAGGCAATTTTAATAAAGCTCACATAAACAAACTTGATAGGATGAAAGATATATTGCCAAATCAACTCTCACACTAATTTCATAGACTATCATTTAAACACAAATTTGATAAGAGTTGAAACCTAATTGAAATTCTCTCACAAAAAGTGTAGGAAGAACCAAAGTAACCAAGATCAAAATAAGATTGGGTAAGATGACTAAAAAATAGGCTTTGGTCTAGATAGTAATGGAATGATAGGATTGATAAAATGGTAAGAGGGTTTGCCCCCAATTGATGGGGTGAATATAAGGATACATGACAATGGCAAAAGGATATGTGACAATGACAATGACATGGAAATGTAGAATGGTATGATACATGTTTTTAGCTTGGGTGTGGTAAAGTGCATATGATTTTGTTTTTATTATTGAGATGGAGATGCACGTCCTAATCAACAAATTATATAAACAAAATAATCAATCATGTTAATTACTAGCCCATACCTTATCTAAATAGTTACTCTATCATTGATTTTGATTCCTTCAAACATCAAGACAAGGTATCTTTGTAGCGTCTATGAAGGAAAGTGCAACCATAGATGGTAAATAAGAACAAATAAAGGATGGTAGATTTATTTGTGAAATAGAATGGTACATGATAATGGAATGTATAATGGTGGGGAAATAAATGAAAATTAGGACTTTTAGTCAGACGTAATGTTATTGATGCCAGATTTGAAATACTTTTAGTTGTGATAGGGCCAAAGACTTGTTCTCTTGATAGGACCATCAATTTTTTTTATTGTTTGGGCCTGAGAGTAACTACCATCTGATTAGATTGTAGATAAGAAGTTATTTTAATTTGATCTTTGATTTTTTATTCATCAAGTAATGAAGAACTTTTGTGCTCAGCTAGTGGTGCCTTAAAGAGGTTTTCACCAATAAATTTGTCTTGATTTTCCCATAGCACCTTTGAGAAGGTTTCACTAAGGAATGTGGACTTTTGAATTTGATTATTTTCTAGAAATTTCAAAAAAAATTCACTAGAAGATGGTGAGTTATGACTTTGATTGTCCCCTAGCACCTTCAAAAAAGTTTCACTAGGAGAGTGTTCTTCTGCTACACGAATGTTGTCTTGGCCTCTTTGCTCTTCTTTAACCACTATATCACTATGGATGAAGTTCAAAAAAGTGTGTTTTGTTGATCCCAATCGGCACTTGTGGGAGATGGAATGTCAATTATATGGCTATTTTGGTTGATGGTAATGGCCTATGAAATGATAATAGAAGGAGGAGAGGTTGTAAAATCTCATCTAAGATATTAGGATAACTTGTATCAAAGATAAAGTACTCATCTTGAAAAACCATATAAGGATCAAAAATGTATTCAAAATGATTTGAAAGCCATGCATAACCAATGTTGTAATAGTCATGAACATATTATATATCTGAATCTGATTCTAACTCAAGGGACTCTAAATTTGATGTTGATTTAGATTCTGATTTTGATGCTAAATCTAATGTCAATCTAAGAGTAAAATCTAACTCTAACTCTAATTCTTCATCTGATGGGTACTTTGTTATAATGATGTCTTATTGAATATCTGGTTTTAGACAAGTAATGACCTATAATGGCATAATGGACTCCATAAAGATTGGTTTGTCAAAGTGAGTCTCCTCTATAATGGGAAAAAGGTCAAGAGACAACTCCTCAAAGATTGGCTTATCAATAGGAGGCTCTTAAAAAATAGGCATATGGTCGAGGTAATGATATACCCAAATGTGGTTATAATCATTAATAAGTGACACAACAAAGACTGGATCATTAGAGTGAGACTCCTCAACAATTGGTATAAGATCAATAGGCAATTTATCATAGGTTGACTTATCACAAATAGTTAATTCAATAGAAACATCTTGGATTGGTTGATTCTCTTGGCCTTGATTTTTAATGAGTTTAAGAATACCAATTGTAAATGAATCTTGGTCTTTGAATTATTATATGGGTTGAGGTTTGGATGGGATTGGTACAAGATGAGGAATGACTTATGTTTGGATAATGGTAGGGCCTTAGGGAGCATGATTTCTTGCATGAGACAAAGGATAAAGTCCTAAGATGATAAATATAGGGAATTATGGGGCTTTATTTCTTACACAAGATAGAGGAATAGGTCCTACAATGATTAAGGGGTGTTTTGAAGCTTAATTACTCACACAAACTAAAAGATGAGGTCCTGGTATAGAAATGGTTGGGTATTATGGAGCTTGGTTGCTCGTACAAACCAAAGGATGAGGTATTGGTATGGGAATGGTGTGACATTATGGTCCTAGGATAGAAATGGTATGATGTGCTAGATCTTGATTACTTACATAATCCAAAGCACCTATTTCTTCCTCATAAACTATATCATCCCAGTTGTGAGTTAGCTCATAAGTTGGTTCTTGACTATGTTCCATGTACTGATTATTGAAAACAGGGAATGGATTCATATCCTAAACAACATTATCTATAGTTGGGTCTTCAAAGTCTTCTTCATAAGCCTATTCATACCAATCAAGGTCTTTATTTGGATAGTAATTTATTTTGTGACTTTGTTCCCATTAATGATTAATATGAGGTGGATAGAAATCTATTTCACAAACCATATTAGCATCATTAGGGTCTTGACTAAAGCCATAATAGTCATTTTATGCATCCATTCTATCACAATTTGTATTTTAAGTGACTCCACCATAAGTGTAGCTAGATATATTGATGTAAAAGATGAAATATTCATAATAAAAAGGCCTAGAGTTTCACAAATTTTTAAAAACTATGTCCAAAGCATAAATGGTTCAAGCTTGGTATAGCTTGGTCAAAGGGGTGTAGCTGTATTTCTAAAATGGTCTAAAAGTGGAGCTGTATCTCCAAAATTATTTGTGCTAAGACTTGGCATAAAATAATCTAACATCAAATGTCTAATGTCAAATGTTATATGCATAAAAGGTCAAGTGTCTGAATAAAAATCAGCATGTCAAAGGTCTAGGTCTAAGTGTTCCAAACAAGGTCTAAACTATGAAAGGGAAATTTTGAGTTACTAGGTCTTTTGTCCAAATGATAAGTTAAAATATAGGATAAAAAAAAGGCATTATGTGATTTTAATTAATCTAACAATCTTGGAAATAACTTTGACATAAACCCAACACATGGAATTAAACATAAACATGATCAGTTGGTATAAGGCATAAGACAAAAGGATATTTGAAGAAAGACTATGTTTTCCTAAATAAAGGTATAAACAATGATGAGCATAGACAGTAAACAAACAAACCATCAATAATTTTCAATTTTGCATAATCAATTAACTAAAGTTATGCAACCCAAAAGAGAAATATTTGTGTATCAACCCCACAAATCGAAGCCTAAACAGAAATCTATCAATGTTTAAATCCAAACTTGACAAGGTTAATTGAAAACTCAAAGTTGAAAAATAGGATTTAACAAAACAAGCTAGACAAGATAAGACAACATGATGGCACATAAATGAGGTCCAAATGGATGATGTGACATGGTTTGAAACAAATGGTTTTGATATAATGTGAAACAAGTCTTGAAATAAACTGAGTAGCCTAATGGCATAAGAATGCTCGAATGATGTGATTTATGTGATGCTTCAAAATAATCAAAGGCAAAATGGTTTTAACATGTTATAGATATCATAACACTACCCTCCTCAACTCAAATGACACACACACAAATAAGTTTAGCAAAACTTTCAAAGCACAAGTGTGGTGTAAAATGGCCACAATAATTCCTCTTTAGAAAAAAGAGTGATGTATACACAAATTGGTTTTGACATGGCTTATGAACAAACAAATAAGTTTTAGCTTAAAAACATACCAAGAAAATATTACCAAAATAATCTAAGTATAACCATCCAAATCCTAGGAAGGGTATAGCAAAATGGGTTTGACTAAAACTAGCAAGGTTTCGATCATTCTAGGGGAATCAATTGATCAATGATTTTCAGATCAAAAAATTCAAAAGGCAAGCATGAAAATTGGGTTAACATAGCATTGGCTAGTTGTAAAAAGGTCTACTCCTTTTTACAACCACTACATCTTGTCATTCTCTCAGTGTAGTGAGATGTCCAAATACAGATACATCCCATGTGAAAATCTAAAGGAGTAAGTAAAGTCAATGTTGGGAGATGAAACCCTATGTCAAAGCTTCCCTAAAGAACCTGGGGGAGGTGATGAAGTCCCCCTCATAATCTAAGATGCATAAAAATAAAGAAATAATGAAATTAGAAAGACTTAAGGGTCATTTTCAAGGTCACCTAAAATTTGACGAGTTTTTGGGGAGTGCTTTAGATGAATTTCTTTATAAACTGTGGAGTAGTCTACTTACAATAAGAATGGCACTTTTGATTCCAAGGGTTCCCTCTAGGGGACAAATGAAAGAGAATACATACATCATTCCTCCTTTTGCCCAAAAAAAATTGATTAAACAACTATTGAAAACAAGAATTGATAAGTGTGTTCAATTTTAAACCCAAAATGAAATATTTGGTGGTGTTCATTTGACCCCTTGCTCTTAGTTACAAATTTTGAAAACATTCACCAAAAATATCTTAATTATTTATTAAACACCTAAAACAAGATTCTTAATTGATTCTTAAGCATGCAAAGGTATTTTAAACATGTTTTGAAAAAATATCAAGCTTGGTCCTATAGAAAAATTGTTAGCATGTCCTTTAGCTTTGAAGCTCCTTTTAGCTTGAAATAATGAACTTTTAAAAATTAGCTCTTGGGTCTATGTTTTGAAAAAACATAGTGATCGATGTCGATTATTACCACCAACATCAATTACTCTGGCTATTCAAGATTTAACTAATGTCAATTTTACTAACTGACATTAGTTAAATAGGTAATCAATGTCGATAATACTTGCCGATGTTGGTTACTATGTGAAACCATGGCAAACAAGAATGGTAAAATAAAGTTATAAAATCAATATCTAAGAGTTTTAAAGGCTCAAATAAATATTTTAGAGTTTCAAAATGATCTTGTTCATGTATAGGATGCATCTTGTCCCATCTGGCATGTCATTATGTGATCTAAGAATTTGACTCAAGAGAGGATGGTTAGTATTGTGTTATTTCCAAAATGAAAACAAAATGAAATAATCACACTAACATCATAACATCTCTAGGCCTAGACACTAAGGAGAGATTAGTTAAAAAAATCAAATGACAAACATAACTAAAAATCAAGGAATGAAAACACAAGAATTCCTTCACCTTCCTTGAATGCTCTAAATGCCTTTCTAGTGGTGGATTTCTCAGCTTATGCTCATGAAGTCCTTAAAAATGGAAGCTTGGCTACCTCCATCTCTCCTTGGCATCTTTGGATTTAGCTTGGCTTGGATTAGAATCAATTTGGCATGGTAACACTAGTTTATTGAAGCTTTTAGAGCCAATTTGGCATTATAACTTTGCATCAAAAAATCTTAGAAATGATGTTCATGGCCTCTCTATTTATAAAATTTTGAGAATGATTAGAATCAACCTCAACCATCCATCTCAAGATTGAGATATGTGGTTGAGGATTAATTCAATTTTTAGAATTATGTTTTTAATTATCCTCATCAAGACATTAGAAGAAGGGTAAATTAAGAGGCATGGAGGGCATCATAGAACGCATTGATGAGTCATGGGAGGCATGAATCTTGATATTTGTGTCATTTATGGCCTAGGGATGTCTTCCTAAGAAATGAGGTCACTTAATGATGCATATATTCAATATTCATTTCCAAAAATAAGTATTTAACAAGTTTTCATGGAATTCTTGATTAGGCCTTGATTTGGGTTAATTATCTCTTAAGCACGATCAAGCACTTTATGCATAATCTACTCAAATTGATTAGAATGCCTTGTTATTGGTTCAAAATTCAACTGGATTGGAATTAGAAGGCAATGTTAGATGCCTTAGATCCATATTCCCATTTAGGATTTTTCTAACAATAAATAACAAAGGCACATGTCTTGTACAAAATATTTGATAGGAAAGAGCAATCTAGAGCACTTAGGTGCAAATTTGGCATTTTGACTCAAAATGAACTAATCAAAGTTATCTAGCCCATAAATTGCATTACCCCATTTAGGGATACCCTAGCCAAAATTAGCACTTGAATATGTCAGTTTCACATCATTTAGCATGTTTTAGTGTTTTTAAGCCAAATTGTGTATTTTGGGTGTAAATTGGCCAAAACCTTGATTAGGGGTTACTGGTGGCTAGTTTTAGGTGTCTATAGGTTTATGTCAAGGAAGTGGTCTTTGTAGATTCCCATATCCTATTTTGTGTCTTGATTAGGGGCCAATTTAATTTCCAATTCACCACTTTCAATAAATTCCTCAATAATATGTCGTAATTAGATGCAATGATGTGCCCCATGACCAAAAACACAATTAAATTTACACCATTCATTCTCCTTGTACCAATATGGTTTTGGTTGATCTTGAGGAAATGGACTTAATACTAGCCATATAATTAAATTAGTTGCAATGATCTTTTGTAACAGTATTTTAAATGACTCTCCTAGCTTGCTAAAGACCCTAAAATTATTATGAAATGTCTTTTTTGAGGGTTATCTCTTCAAAGTAGGTGGTGGATTTGGGGGAGCTATTTATACATTTGGGGGAGGCATAGCCTGCACCATTTGTACATGCCTTATTTCAGTCACCCCATTTCTAACCATGTTTTTATTTATGTTAAAGACTTTAAGCTTGTCTTATGCAATTGTTTAAACTAGTGATTTGGTTTGATTAGATGCCTAACCTTGAAAAAAAATCTTTACAAGGCCTTTATCAATAAGATCCTTCTCAATCTACACTCTTTTATTGATAATTTATTTGAATGAGTTAGCACAAGCTAATCATATATTATGTGTAACTTTAGGATGCAATTTGTATGAAAATATATTGGCCAAATATTTGTATATCAAGTTATGTTTATAGTGGCCTACTAATTCTCTCCACCTTTGTAGATATACAATAAAACTTTCACCATCATGATGTTTGGCTTTTCACAAGTCAACAATAGCTAATTCATGATCTATGTTATATGAAAAATGGTTGAATTTTTTTTCTAATAAGTCATTATAATCTACAATTTATCCCTTGGGTAGTTTAAGTAACCAATCTAAAGCTTTTCCTTCTAAACTTCATGAAAACAATCAAAGTAGGTACTCACTACTATAAGCAACCTCTTGACATAAGATAAAAAATGCTTGTATGTGTTCATGTGGATCTCTCTTTAATTTGATTTATTGAATTTGGGTAACTTAAAATGAGGTGGAAAGGGTTTTTGTATAATATATAAATCAAATGGATATGGGAATATCTCATTAAATTTATACTTTTTAACTCTATTATTCATTTCCAATCTCTGAACAATTTCCTTCATAGAATTCCACTCTTACATGTTTGGTGCATTTGTGGATTGGATAAGATGTTATTAGGGTGGTATGTACCCTTGGTTTTATTGTTGTTGGGGTGGAATTTTCCCTTGGTTTTGTTACTATTTGAGTGGAATGTGCCCCTATTTTTGTCTTTTTTGGGGTGGAATATGCCCTTGGTTTTATTGTTAGTGTGGAATGTGCCCCTAGTTTTGTTGTTGGGGTGAAATGTGCCCTTGGTTTTGATATTGGCATGGAATGTGCCCCTAATTTTACTATTGTTGGGGTGAAATGTGGTACTATTTTTATTGTTGTTAGGGTGGAATGTGCCTCTAGTTTTGTGTGGATCTATATGGAATGTATACCTTTCAATCCATGCTTTGGTTCTAATCACTCCTTAAGTCAAGAAAATAGGCCATTGATTTTTGGATTGTAAAATATTCCTTGAATTTAGTTATTTAGTAACTTATTGAATTGTGATAGTTCAATGTTTATTTACCAATCATTGTGTTGGTTGGAACGAACTAGCCAAATTGTCTTGAGGGGTTCCTCAATTAGAACTAAATGTTTAGATCTCTAATTTTGTAAAGTAACAAGAGGTTCTTGATGATTAAATAATGTATGCTCTATATCAAATGGAACATTTTTTAATATCTCTTGTGACTTTAACTACTCATTTAGGTTACCTTGATCCATTATGGTTACATTTTCATCAAATGTTTGGTGCAGAAATTCAACCACATTTCCATGCTCTTTCAAATCCTCATTATGAATTAAAGTGGCAGCTAATAAGAAAATTAAGTATAGGACAAGTTGACCTACATATCATTGACATATTATCTTGATCTTGGCTAGAAGATCAATATTTGTGTGTTTTGACTCTATTTGTATTTCTTTTATTTTGTTAGAAGAAAGTATGTCTATTTTTGTAAAAGCTTGCTCTTTCCATCGTTATTCTCTTTCTCTAACTAAGGTATGTAATTGTTTTGTATGAAAGTCTGAAGGTAGTCTATCACTTAATTATATCAAACTAAGAAGTGCTTTAACTTGATCTTGTTGGGGTTGATATTCATTGTAATCATCTTCAGATCTTACTATAATAGGGATGTCATAAAAAATAATGGGGTTATCTTGACCATCATAAAATTTCTTGTCGTCATATCTAAGGCCATAAGAGGCCCCACTATGAGTGAACCTTTGAGTCATGTCTACAAAGAGTTGTTCTTTGTGCTTGACTAGATGTGGATCAATGTTTTGAAAATGTTCAAACAAAGTATGCCTTAGTTATTTTTTTAAAAATAACTAAGGTACCAAAGAGACTATAAAAGATGGTGGCTAGGAACCATACACAATTAGAAGATTTGGTTCATGAATTTACTCAACTTTTGGTGAATCTAATATCATATAGATTAGAAGAGGGTAAGGTAACTCAAAGACCCAAGGTGAAAAATAATACACCAAAGCTCAAATATTTGCAATATGCCTATACCATAAAATCTAGTTCTAACTTTAATGATTTAACCCTAGAAAATTAGAGGAAAGCTTTTTGGATTATGAATAAAAAAAATTAACTAATCAACTCAAGATGTAAAAACATGCACAAAATACTAAGTTCAAAGATAGGATCAAATGGGTGGCACAACATTGCCACATGGTTATAGTAGGATAAAGTATGTTCTAGGACTCAAAGCATGGGTGATATGCAAGATGACTTGAGTCCACCAAGATGATAATGTAATTTTGAGTCTAATAAATGACCATCAATCCAAATGGAAAATTGAACCCAAGTTGGAACAAGTTTAGTGTGAAAATGGCAAACCTAATTTAACACACCAACCCTTAAAAATAAAAAAGGTTAAATTTAAAATGTGAATTATAAATGAGGGACTTTAAAATAATTAGATAAAAGGTCTAGACTCAATTGGGTAGCATCATTGTGCCAAAGTAGATGACATGACACAAAAGCTTTTGATAATAATTTGAATAAGGGAAAGATGAAATTTACAATTTGGATAGTGTAACACCTTCCTTGCTTAATAAAATTGAGGGAAATGTGCTTTGGCTAAGTTTTTTGAGTTAAAAAGAAGTTTTAGACACAAATCAAGACCAAGTAAGCTAACGATAAAAAACAATCATCTTAAGTCTAATTGACAAGGTATGGAAAAGTGGGGTCAACTAAATAATAAGTTTCCAAATATTTCTATGGGAATAAATTACATGATGACTTTCACATCATGATTGAAAAAAAATCATGTAATTAGGTGTTCATGGCAATTGTATTGATGCAAAAAAGTCTTTCCCATTTTGCAATCACTATAGTCTATTGTTCACTTAGTGTAGTGCAATGTCCAAAGTAAAGATACATCCTATGTGAAACTCCACCACTTCAAGGTGTTTTAATAACTCAAAAATCTGATCCTAATGGGTGTGGGTAAAGTCAATGATGGGAGGTGAAACCCTAGGTCAAATCTTCCCTATAGAACTTGTGGGAGGTGATGAAGTCCCCCTCACAAGACAAGATTCAATGAAACAAAAGACATAATAGAAAGAATTTAGGGTCATTTTCAAGGTCACCCAAACTATGATGAGTTTTTGGGGAGTGCTTTAGATGACATTATTTCTATGCCTTGAACTAGGCATGTTTACAACAAGGATGGTACTTTTGATTCTAAGGATTCACATATATGTACAAACCTTCTTTTTGCCAATCAAACTATAACTAAACAACCATTGAAAATAAAAATTGACAAGTGTGTTCAATTTTAAGCCCTAAATGTAAGATAAGGTGGTTTTATTTTGACTCCTTGGTCTTAAATTTCAAATTTTAATGCCTATTTATCACAATCATTCACTTAAGCATCTAAAAAATTTATTAATCACCAAAACAAGGTTCCTAATTCATTTTAAAAGCATGAAAAAGATGGTCTAAACCATGTTTTATCAAATTTCCAACTTTAATCCTGTAATAAAAACATTAGAGTATCCTTTAGATTTGAAGCTAATTTACAAATGGAAAGAAAAACTTTGAAATTTGAAGTCTTTGTTACAAAATTGAAATTACCTAGTCAATATTATTATTTCCTACAAAATCACAATTACAGACAACGAAATAACTATTTATGAGTTAGACCAAACACAAAACACAATATCACTATTTTACCTATGAAATCACCACATAGATGAACAAACTATTCATTTTTGGATAAAATTGCTATTATAGACATAAACAAATAGTCAAACAAAAAATCATTGCATGGACAAACAATATCACTGGCTAGAGGAATGATATCACTACACAAACAATAATATCACTTCTATGATGATATCTCTTCCTAAAGGAATGATATCATTGCCCTTATGATATCATTTCTTAGGTCCATGAAATCACTATTTATTGAATAGTGATTTTATTTACACAAAATCACAATTTCATAACATCAATATCATTTTAAGGAGTAAAATCAAGGCTTCAAAAATAAAAATGTGATTATCTAAAAAATATAATCTAAAGCTAAATTTTCACTCCTTTGGTCCTCCAACTCCAAAATCTCTCATGTAAAGGATTAGTTGGTTTCTTGTAGATACTTTGTGAGAAAATTTGCTGGTTGTGGTCCCATCAGGTGTGCCAAAATATAGAGAGGATTACATAACATGATTAGTCAAACATTAGTCTAATAAATCAAAGAAAAAATGGATAATAGAAAACCAAATTAGTCTTATTTATTCATGTGGGAATGACAAAGGATAGAAACAAATAAATGAAAGAAAGTAACATCATATTACCTTCCCAAATTAATTCACCATACCAATGTGGCTTAAAATCATGTTATCCATTGATCAAGAGCTCTTATCTTCAAAAACAATTGTGGCCAACTCCTCCAATGCTTCAAGAACTCCTTGTAAAACCTAGATTCATCATTCAAAATCACTTAACTAGCCTATGAATGAAGCTTGCATATAAAATCAATGATCAAATGCAAACGATTGTGGAGACAATTCAACATAATAACTTTGCACAAATCAAGCTTTAAAATGATGTCTGTGGCCTCTCTATTTAAAGATTTTTAAGAATGACCATAATCAAGCTGAATCATCCATCTTGAGATGAAGATGTGTGGTTAAGGATTAATTCAATATTTAGAATTGAATCCATAATTATTTGCATCATGAATTTGGAAGAAGAGACATTGAATAGGCATGGAGGGTCATTAATGAGGTATGGGAGACCCATAATCTTGATATTTGTGGCATTTATGGCCTAGGGATGTCTTCCCAAGAAATGATGTCACCTAATGATGTAGTTAATAGAAATCAATTTCAAAAAAGAAATATTCAACAAATCTCATAGAATATCCACTTAAGCTCTTGATTTGGATCAATTATCCTTAAACAAGGTTAATCAATATTTGTGCAATTATATAGAAATTGGCCCTCAATTAATGAAAATGCTCAAAAATTCATATTACTGGTTCATAGTTTTACTAGAGAAGAATTGGGAGCTGATGTTATATGCTTTGGATCCATCATCCCATTTAGGATATTGCTAACACAAAATAAGAAAGGTACATGATATGTACTAATGAATTAGAAGAAAAGAATGATCCAAAGAAAAAAAGTAAAATCATCATTTTGAATTGAAATGAATTGATCAAAGTTCATTGCTTCATAAATTTCATTGCACCATTTAGGGACACATTATCCTAAATTAGCACATGTAAATGATAAGTTTCAACCATTTAGAATATTTTATGGATTTTGACCTAAAATATGCATTTGAGTACAATTTGACTAAGACTGTCAATTTTAACACAAATGGTGTTAGGAATTGGATGTCTAAAATGATGACCTAATATCCATGTTTTCTAGGAAGTTAAAGTTTGGATCTAGTAAGTATAAGGGTAAGTTGAAGTTTAAATGTTTTAACTGTGGTAAGATTGGTCACTTTTCCTCCAAGTGTTCTAAGAAATGTAAAAATAATCATGATGAAGAACATGATGAACATCAAGGCTGGACCCATCTACTTTGCTAATGCACAACTACATTAAAATGTTGAATTTAGTTGACGTCAGGCCCAATAGTGGACAATTTACCTAGAACAACTGCAGGAGTGGGAAACATTGCATAGCTGAGAGACATGACCATTTTTTGGTCTCAACTTTTTGGGTTGGAGGTATGTGGTCTACGAGGTCTAAAATTTTAGACTGGAGAGGATCGGACCATTGGACCATCAAGCTTAATAGTGTCTCACAGTATCACCTACACTCTCTTTCCTTCATATTTCAACTCATGTGGCTATGGGATCAATCTCTACATGAGTGTGTTGCCAATTGGTGGCATTGGGGTAGGCCTACCCAAGATACAGTGAGTACATTTTTGTCAAAACACTACAATATGTGAAGTACAAGCTCAAGTGGTGGAATCACCAAATTTTTGGGAACATTTTCCATGCTAAGGTAGCTACACAAACCAAGCTTGATGGTATCATGAGAATAATAAGGGAAGGACTGACTGAAGACTTACTGCAAGAAGAAACATAGGTTGTGAAAGACCTAGAGGAATGTGAGCTATGGGAGGAAATTTTTTGGAAGTAGAAATGTTGGGTTGAATGGCTCCAAGAGGGGGACAAAAATACATCCTTTTTCTTCAATTCATCCAAAGCCAGGAGACATGGCAATTCTTATTTGGCCCTGGTCAATGAAAGAGGTGAGTGGCTTAACTCCTTTCTGGCAACTTCAGAGGAGGTAGTGCAGTACTTCTCTACTCTCTTCAAGGAAGATGCTAACGGGGAATCATCGAAAGAAACTCAAGTTCTCTTCTGCATTTTATCATTGGTGACACATGAAATGAATGAAAATTTAATGAAACCAATCACACTTGGAGAGCTTGAGGAAACCATTGTTCAGATGAAAAAAGGGAAAGTAGTTGGACTTGATGGCTTCCTGGCTGAATTCTACCAAGAATTTTGGGATATCATCAAAATTGACCTTTTAGCTATTTTCCAAGAATCTCAACAAAATAAGCAAATGCTTAAGGCTACAAATGTGACCCATCTTGCTCTCATACCCAAGTGTGAAGGTGTTGATAGGCTAAGTCAATTCCACCCTATATCCCTTTGCAATGTTGTTTACAAAATTATATCTAAAATCATTGTAGATAGGTTAAAAAGAGGGCTGAGTGTTGTGATCTTAAAAGAACATAGTGGTTTTGTGGAAGGCAAACAAATCCTAGATGGTATTGTTATTTTTGTTAAGTCCATTCACTCCATGGTTAGCTCAAAAGATAAGGTGATGTTCATTAAATTAGACATGGCCAAAGCCTTTGATAAGGTCAGATGGTCATTCCTACGAAAGGTTCTTAGTGCTTTTGGATTTGCAGATGAATGGACTCAATGGGTCATGAGCCGCATTTCCTCAGCTTCCCTTAAAGTGCTTATCAATGGAGAACACATGGAGCTTTTTGGTGCTATAAGAGGGCTGCAACAAGATGATCCTCTATCTCCATACCTTTTTCTTCTCCTTGCTAAAGGTTTGGGGAGGTTGATCAATAGGAATAGAGAGGAAACATATCTAAGGATGGTGATGGGGAGGGGAGTTACTAGTGCAATCACACCTGCAATTTGATGATGACACTGCCTTTATGGGCATGGCCACAATGACTGAAGCTGATAATTTACCTAGGGTGTTAGATGTTTATCTAATGGCCTCAAGACAAAAGGTCAATGAAGATAAGTCATCTATCTTCTTCTTCAACACTCTAGGCCCTATTCAATAATGGATAGTGGGGACTCTACATTTTCAGATTGGGACTCCCCCCTTGATTAACTTAGGTATCCCTATCTTAGCTAGCCGTACATCCAAAGAATCTTGGCAAACTATTTTGGAGAAATTTTAGGTGAAAGTGAATCATTGGAAACACAGGTGGTTATCCTTTATGGGCTGGGTTCAACTTATCCAATATGTGGTGCAAGCTTTACCTATTTACAGGTGTATGCTTTAAGTTACCTTGATGGGAATCATTAAGAAGTTTGATTTAGTTACCAGACAATTCTTATGGGCTGGTAGTCTAAACTCCACTAAATGGAGCCTTATTAGATGAGAGATTATCTGTAGCCCCAAACAATATGGCAGGCTCAATTTGAGGTAGACAGACTTAAATGGTATTGCTTTGGTGGTCAAACTTTATTGGTGATGGTGCATTGAAAAAGACAAGGCTTAGGTCAGAATTCTCTCACAAAATTAATACTCTAGATCCATTCAGAGGGACATTCCTCACTATCCACTTATTGGGAAAGGTTTGGCAATATGAGGTACTCTAAAAAAAGTGGCTACTCTCATTAAGGATGGCTTATTCTGGATTTGTAAATAGGGATCCAAGGCTCTCTTTTGGTCTAACTCTTGGGATGGTTATCCTCCCATCATTTCTCAGTTTCCAAATTTTTTAAACCTTTTTCAGAGATTCCTTGATGCTGGCTGGTCTCAGGTGAGTGACTTCAAAGTTTACATTACATAAGGATAGGTGGAGGTAGCTCACTAGAAGGCTCCCAAAACTTGGCCTATTAATTGGACATAGGAAGAGAATGAGGAGCTATTGAGCATCCTTTCCAGGAATCACTATAGTCCTCTTCAAGAGGAGGATGAGCTAGCTTGGTCTCCCAATCCCAAGGGAGCTTACACAGTTTCATCTAGATATCAGGCTTTACTTCTTCAGAGATTAGGCAAGGGGAAGTGCATTGGTAGAGACAGGTATAGAATAAATTCACATGGCCTAAATGCAACTATTTTTCTTGGATGTTGTCTTGGAATAGGTGCTTAACCTAGGACAATCTCTAGAAGAGAGGTTTCCAAAGCCCTTTAGTATGTGTTATGTGCGGAGCGGCTGAGGAGGATTCAACACACCTTTTTTTGTGATGCCTCTTTGCCTTGAAACTCTAGCATTATTGGTGGGATGTTTGGTAGTTCCCATGTTTTCATGCTCAATCTGTGGTTGATTTCTATAATGGAATGGGAGAACCCCCCTCAAGGATGCCCTTCTTATAGGAAATATGGCTGGGCAGCCCCAATTTTCTATTCTGGCAGATCTGGCTTGAGAAAATTAGGCAAATTTTCTGGGGGGTGAGGATCATGGCATATCAATTATGGTAGAAAGTGGTGGGGATGATCTAGGAAACCATCCAAGAAAATAGCATGATCTACCTTCCTTTGACCAAACAGGATGCTCAGGTGGTGGCGTGACTTAGATTTTAGTAGTTAACTAGTAAGTCAGCATGTGTTAGAAGGAGCAAACAGGTCAAGGAGCAAATTCTCAAGACTGGTCAGTGGCAATGCCCCCTAGTGAGATTCTCAAGATCAATATGGATGGTTCTTCTAGAGGTAATCTAGGACCTATGGGTACTAGAGGGATAGGAAGGGATTCTGAAGGTACAGTGATTTTTCTTTTTGTAGTTTTAGAGGAGCTATAAACCATTAACATGATGGAAGGCCAGGCCATTCTTTATGCCCTTGAGAAGGCCCAAGTGTTAGGTTGGCATAGTATTATTTATGAATCAAAATCTCAAGTCTTGATTAACCTTCTCATTAAGAGGAAAGTGGTGGACATCAATTGAAAACTATCTCTGATTGTGCAACAGATTTTGTAGATTTGCTCGCTTATGGATAGCATTACTTTTGCTCACACTCCATGTGAATGGAATAGGGCAGTGTATTTTTTTTGGCTAAATGGGCATCAAACCATTTAGATGGTGGAAACATTGAGGATTGGGGGTCTCTCTCCCTAATTTTGCAATTTGATTTGGAAAGAATTTTGGAGGCTGATAGGGAGGTTCATAATATTGCCTAGTTGGGTGTGTGCCTAGTTTTTAAGTTTTTGCTATTTTATTTCTAGGGGTTTTTGCCCCTCGTTCTTATTGTAATGCTTTTCTTTAATTATTAATATTATTTTTACCCCTTTTTAAAAAAAAAATCATGATGAACATCATGGAGATGAAAGGAAGGTGTAGTCATATAAAATGCAAAAAATTTTAACTTGAGTGTGGCTTATGACACCCAACACCTAGGTCACTCTTTCTTTCTTTCATAACCCTTATAGTCATCTTTTCACTGATTCTCAATCATCCATAGCCTTCCAAAATTAATCCTAACTCAACCAAACTAATTTTTCCATGACTAATCCATCACCACAAGTCACGTCTACTTAGGATATTAGCACCACACTTGGACTATAGCACTGGTACCACTCCTATCCACATTCAATACTCATATCCAAGTGTAATTTTGGCCCTAATAGTCAATTGATTTTAGTTTCCCATCCTTATCCTTGTCAGCCTAATGTGAGCACATTCAAATGATGGCCAATAGATCCATATAAAATCCCATTTAAAGATCATTTGTAAAGGGCTGGAAATTATCACTAAGCAAGCAAGACTACTCGAGCAATCTCCCTATTCTCTAGATACAACTAACCAATATACTTTAAAACTTATTAAAATACTTACACCAGTACCTATCCACCTTAATCAAATATATTTTATCATTTTCTATATTCATACACTCAATTTCATAAAGCACATCAAGTGGAAGAACTACATATGGCGTGATCCCTCTTTGGAGTATTGGTATGTAGGTAGCGTGCCCACATAAGGGGTGTGGATACATGTTCAATGAATCATACACACACTAGCCCCCCCTCCCCCCCCCCCCCCCCCCCCCCCCGCCCCGCCCCTACCCTCTTTCTCAAAATTGGTTAAATAATAATTGAGTATAGGGTTTTAAGGGAAAATCTAATCTATAGGGATCTCTACAGAATCTTGACTATCAAAACTTCACAGATAGGGTCACATAGACATAGTGAACAAAACATAAAAAGCTCAGATTCTCAAGAGAAGAATGATAGAGGTGGATTATAGCATCGGTGCCACTACCGTCTAGTTTTATTTCTCCTATCCAATCAAAAAATGAAGTTTATATCTTAGTTTGAGATAGTGTCTCAGTCCTGTATAGTAAATTCTAGCCTCTATCTTAGTCAAATCAATCAGTTTCCAGCTAAGTCTTGTTTTCTTCTCCTTATTACTATTTTTAGAAAATTTCAAATTGAAATTAATTTACACAAATTAGTAGCTTAATTATTTTCTATTTATTTACTAATTTTACTACTCAATCCATTCAACTAAATTATGAATAATACCCTAACATTCCCAAAATTGTAAATCATTTGGTGAAACTGACTTACTTTATTTGTGCATAAAAACCCTAGAAACCCTAGGGTAATTTTCCTACTATTTTTTCATATATTTTTCTAATTTTTTTTCCTACATAATAAAATCATAAATTAGCATAAAATTTTAAAATTTCATAGTAATTTTTCAAAATATTTATCTCTCAAACCCTAGTTTCCTACACTAGGTCCTTTTGCTTTTGAGATATTACCTTACATTCTAAACTTATATGAGATTACAAAAATCGATCTCACTTATTTAAAGAAAATTCTTAAATTTCTTGTAAATAATGAGACCATCATTGGTCCTATCATGTACATGAATTATGAATTTTATCATATGTTATTACAAAGCTTCATTCTTTACTTTTCATGCTTACTTTTTATAATAAAGGATGATATTACAACATTTATTGCTAAAAATGCACAATATTTTAATATTACTTTTGCATAATCTCTCTCACTCCTACGGAATAATTTCCAACTCCATTTTTCTAAACTTGTTACCAATATTATGTTACATGTCAAAAAAAATTATACATTTATGCACAATTTCATTTTCTCTATACTTTCCTTTCTATATCGCATATGAATTTTTTAAAAATTTTATCATGTTAAAAACATTAGAAATGTCGTAGCACATGCCAATGTTTCTTATGCATTAGTGAAATATTTAATGCTTTTTACCCTTGTTTGTTATCTCTCATGTGGAGTGTTATTTATAATCATATTGATATATAACTTATAACTCTAATTACATGCATTTTATTCAACATATATGGTTTCTACCTAAACGATTCATTACATAAGCTAACATCCACCTGTCAAGTTTCAATATCGTATCTTATGCATAAGAAATAGTTTCCTTCTCTTCCTCTCCCCCAAGAGGGTGATAGATATTTTCCCTCTAACTAAGTCCCTGTTATCACCCCTCCAAAAGGTGAAGCAACCTATAATATTGTTCCTAATACATACATTCAGTCTATAGCTTCTTTAAATCCTCTTCAACATATGTGCTTACATGTTCAATCAAAATCAACTTGGGTTTGCACCTGTGAAAGTCTAAGGGATAAAATTTCTAATATGAGAAAGATAATTTTATAATTACAAACATAGAAATGGATATTACATGAAAAGATAATAATATTAGAAAATTGGATTATAATACAAAAGACTCAAAGGCACCCTAGTGTCAATCATGTATATGCACCTTCACCTAGTCAATTGGTTGCAAGCAATGTTACATATAAAAATAAGAAATAAAAATAAAGTAACTCTACAACTAGTCATTCAAAAAGTATTAAAATATAAAATAAGAGTTCAAGTGAGGTCCTAAGGGAAATTATTAAATCTAACTTGATGAAACTACCTCTTCTACATCCAGTCAAAAGATCTATATATTATTGTGCATATCTTAGAATGCATGGGCATCACATAGATTCATGTTTGGCATTGAATAAACATATACAATAGATAATTGTTAATTAGGACCTTATACAAGGTAAATTATTCAATCAATCCATGGTGACATAGGAACACGTTCACAATGGGTCAAATTAAAAAATAGTACAAAAGTGGTTAACAAAGCATAACTTAGAACAACAAAAGGATCAAAAAGTAAAATCAAATCAAGAAATAGTACCAAAATCATAGGTAAATCACAAGATATATTCAAATATACCTCTCCAAAATAAGGCTCAACTTTGAAAGTAGTATAGGTGTGGTCAAAAATATCTACAATAATTTGATTATCAAGGTCAGTATTGGGCAAGCAAGCTCAAGGCATCACTACTCGTATTCTAGAAATTAATAATGTTTATCACCAATATTTGCAATTTATTTAACATCTTAAGAAAAATAATTCACATACATAATTTATCAAAGGAAAATATCTAGATACAATAAAAGTTGACACTAGAATTCTATTGGTTCAAAATCAAGAAGATAATGATGAGTTGAACAATATAGGCTATTATGATTTCCAAAATACCAACAATGAATCCAAATATTTAGAATCATATTCATAACCATTCCCTCATGATTCATAATCATGCCCAATTATTTTTTTCAATATAGGACACCATGATAAGGAGTCTCCAATGAGACTCATTGGTTAGTATCATCTCTCTTCAGTGTCACTTGTACATAGTTTCTCAATTTTTCTTGGACATAAAATCTTCATGATTGATTGTACATATCTTATATAAAAAATCCCAAAACATCAAAATATTCCAAAAAACACCAAAAATATTTCAATTAAATGCATCATCCATGATTTACATTTTTATTATCATGTTAGACTTATATTTGTTATTTTATGCTATTATTTTTTGATTTGTCTATATTGTCATGATTCACTTGATTTTATTTGAGTGTGTACAATGACATCTAGATCCTTTATTAATTCATTCTACCCACATTGGGGGAATCCTACTTCTACATCAATATACATACTCATTGGGGAAATCTTCTATATGACTACACCATCTAGGTTATGTCATTCCTACACCACACACTCTAGTTATAATGTTGATGTACATTAATTACTCATTTACATAGATTCTATATCAACATCTCACTAGTATATAGAACTTGTCTATTTCTTAGCATACAAATAGCCTTTTACTAATATGTCTTGCATACTTTCCTTCTTGCTTTAATTAGTTAGATGTGATTGTATTTTTAGTTTTTACATGTTTTCTTTTCTTTCCTTATGTAGCTAGATGTGATTGCATTTCTTAGTTCTTACTTGTATCTTGTATGTGCCTTTAGAAATTTTACAATGTCCTTTGCTTATATTCATGTGTGTGCCTTAGGATATTTTCCAATGTCCTTTTCTTTTACTCTTCTATGTGATTTTGGCTTTCACCCCAAACTTTCTTGTTTCAATTATATATGTATGTGGCATTTGAACATGCCTTGTATGCTTTCCTTCTAGTTTGAATGACATGTGCTCATGTACCTTGTTTTTTTGGACCCTTGGCCACCCGTCATGCTTTTTGATTTTTTCCTTATGTGTTTTTTGATTTATTCATTTTTTATTGTTTATAATGCAATGACCCACATCATTCATTATCTCTCTTTTTTGGATGCCATGATGGACATTATGCTCTATCCCTCCATGAAAACTAACAAATAACACTTATATTTCTAGTTAAATACTTTACACATGCTATTACATTATTATATCTATCTAGGCATACCCTTGTTGATCTAATAATCTCTCATTATAAACCATGCTATATCTTGAGATATCTTGTTAATTATTATTATTATATCATGTATCTTTGTAGCATAACACAGTTGTAGGGATCTTTATTTTGAGGGAATTCATTTAAGGGTATTCATTCCTACTCTTAGTAGAGGGGGACACAAATATAGGTTTTGTCACAAAGATCAAATCTCCTAATGGTTGAAAAAAGAGCATTCAAAACACCCAAAATAGTAACCAAATATCAAACTAGTTAGAATAGAATAGATAAATAGTACAAATGTAAAAAAAATTACCATATTTGGCCTAGGAAAACAATGCCAAGATTGGAATATAGCACTGGTACCACTACTATCTATATTTGGTGTTCTTTTTCATATAATAAGAAAACTAGACTTTTTAGAAGTAGGCAAAAAAGTAGGTTTAGCTACAGTTTTACATAATCAAACCAGTCTAGAATTAGTAGTTTTTAGTACACTTTTGCTCAAAAAATCCAAATATAGGGGGCATCATACATGGAATGATCAATTTTGATTAAAATTATAGATATGATAATTAGTATAAATTTTAGATCAGAATCCATGTTTTAGACCCAGTGATTGGGGGTTAAGTGGACAACACATTTGCTTTCTTTTCTTTCTAAGTTTAGCATTGCCTAGGAATTCTTTGTGGTTATGTACCTTATTCCATTTTTAGGTGGTTGGCATAATTTTGGAGTGTATTTCATACAATCATAACTTGCACATTTCATAGTGGCTTTCATATAAGCCTAGCTCACTAGTTTTGAAGTGGCTTTCATACAGGTCTAATCTCCATCATTTAGAGTGGCCAAGAGTGGCCTAGCTTATAGCATACATTTGTCTATCCATGATAACATTATCAAATAATAATATATTCATGGGATTTAGGATCCATATTATATGATATAAATTTATTACTAATTTCAGGTCATAACTTCACTTCATAGGGTAACGATGGGGCCAAATGACTAGTTAGCCTTTGTATTCTTGAGCTACCTATTTAGAAGGATTGGACACATAGTCTTAACATCAATTAGTATATGCATGATCACCTATATTAATTTAGTGGGTAATGATGGATCTAAAGGGCCAACCTTTGCATTTTTGAGCCAATCTTAAAGAATTGAACACTTATCTCCATTTTCAATATTACTCTTGGTACAACATCATCCAACATTACTTAACATCATTCAACATCACTCAATATCACAATAAATTTTATATTTGTTTGCATACCCAATGAGGTGTATTCATTCATTTCTCTTCCTTTCTCTCTTACTCAACTTTTTATGTTTATATTTTAGATATAGCATATATAGTAAGAACTAATCTACTCTTTATTCTCTTATAGATTCACACTTCACTACATGCTCTCTATACACACCCAACATCACATGGCTTCATGATTTTCATCCTTGTAGGTAAATTCAAGTATGATTTCTATTTTTTCCTTTATCCTAGTATTTTTATTTGATGTATCACTAGAATAAAGGGGGGAAAATTTAGTCATATAAAATGCAAAAAATGGTAACTTGAGTGTGGCTTGTGGCACCCAACTCTTAGGTCCCTCTTTCTTGCTCTCATGATCCTCATAAGCATATTTTCAATGATTCTTAGTCATCCATAGCCTTCTAAAATTAAACCTATCTCAACTAAATTATTTTTTCCATGACTAATTGATCTCCCTAGGTCTTATCTACTTAGGACAGTGGCACCACACTTGGAATATAGCATGAGTGCCACTCTTGTCCACTTTTGATGCAATTTTGGACCCAATAGTTAATTCCTTCTGATTCCCCATGCTTATCCTTGTCAGCCTAATGTGATCACATTCAACCCATAACTAAAATCCCATTCAAAGGCCATTTGGAAAGGGTTATAAATATTCACTAAAAAAGCAAGAATACAAACAAGACTACTCAAGGAATCTTTCCTATTCTCTACATACATCTAGGTAATATACTTACAATCTTATTCAAATCTTTACACCAGTCTCTAGACACCTTAAACACATCTAGTTTATCATTTTGTATATTCACACAGTCAATTTAATAAAGCACATCAAGTGGGAAAACCATATATGGCTTGATCCCTCTTTTAAGTATTGGTATGTAGGCAATGTTCCCACATAAGGGGTATGGATACATGTTTAGTGAATATTACACACATTAACCCCCACTCTCTCTTTCTCTAAATTATTCAAAGCATAATGGAGTATAGGGTTTGAAGAAAAAATCTACTCTGTAAGGAGCTCTACATAATTATAGCTATCAAAACTTCACAAACAGGATTACATAGACACAGTGAATAAAACTTAAAAAGTTTAGATCCTCAAGACAACGATGGTAGAGGTGGACTACAACACTGATGCCATTCCTATTCACTTTCAACACTCTTATCCAATCATAAAATGAAGTTCAATATCTCATATTATGATAGTGTCCTAGTCTTGAATAGTGAATATCAAACCCTATCTCAACCATATCCGTCAGATTATAGCTAAGTCTTATTTTCCATTTCTTATTACTATTTTTTTAGAAAGGACAAAATTACAATCTAATTTACATAAATAAATATATTAATTATTTCATATTTATTTATTGATTTTACTACTCAAACCCTTTAACTAAATTAGGAATAATACACCAATATTCCTAAAGGGATTGGACACATAATCATAACATCAATTAGCACACGAATGATCACCTAGCTTCACATAGCAGGTAATGATGGAGCCTAAGGGCTAGGATTTACATTCTTGATCCAATCTTGTGGAATTGAACACTCAGATCTATTTGTGATATTAATATTGATACAACATTATATAATAATTACTCAAAATCATCTAACATCACAATAGGTTTTATATTGGTTCATATACTTGGTGAGGTGTATTCATTCCTTTCTCTTCCTCTCTTTATTACCTAGCTTTGTACATTATTATTTTATATATAACATATCTAGTAGAAACTAATCTACTCTTTATTTGGTCTTGTATATTCACACATAATGGCATGTTCTCTCTATGCACACCCAGCATCACACAATTTCATGAGCTTCACTCGTAAAGGAAAGTTTATCTATGCTTTCTATTTTTTCCTTTATCCTAGTATTTTGATTTGATAAAGGGGAAAATTTAGTGATATATAATGAAAAAATTGGTATCTTGAGTGTGGTTTATGAAACCCAAACCTTAGGTCCCTCTTGCTCACTCTCATGACCCTCATAGGCATCTTTTCACTGATTACCAGTCATCTGTAGCCTTCTAGACTTAATACTAGTTCAGGTAGATTAATTTTTCCATGAGTTATCCATCCCCTCATGTCATGTTTTCTCAAGATAATAGAACCACATTTGGACTATGGCACCGATGCCACTCCTATATGCTTTTGGTGCTCCTGTCTAAGTGTAATTTTGGTCCTAATGGTCAATTCCTTTAAGTTCCCCATCCTTATCTTTGTTGACTTAATGTGAGCACATTCACCCTATGACTAATAAATACCTATAAAATACCATTCAAATATCATTTTTAAAGGGATGGAAATTATCACTAAGTAATCAATAATACAAGAAAGACTACTCAAGCAATCTTCCCTATTCTTTACATACAACTAGCCAATATACTTAAAAACTCATTCAAATCATTACACTAGTCCTTAGACACATAAAGAACATCTAGTTTAGTATTGTTCATATTCATACACTCAATTTTATAAAACAAATCAAGTGGGTTAACTACATATGGCTTGATACCTCTATGGAATATTGGTATGTAGGCAGTGCGCTGACAAAAGGGGTGTCGATACACATTCAGTGAATCTTACACACACTAACCCCTTCTCTTTCTCAAAATTATTCAAATAATAATGGATTATAGGGTTTGAAGATAAAATCTTATATATATGTATTTCTATAGACTTTCAACTATTGAAACTTCATAAACAAGGTCACCTAGACATAGTGAACAAAACCTAGAAATCTTAGATCCTGAAGACAATAACGGTAGAGGTGGACTATAGTGCTAGTTCCACTCCTATCCAATTTTGGTTATATTATAAAATCATAAAATGAAGGCTAAATCTCATTTTGTGATAGTTTCCTAGTCTTGCATAGTGAATATCAAACCCTATCTCAGTCGTATCAATTCATTTCCAGCGAAGCCTTCTTTTCCATCCCTTATTACTATTTTTAGAAAGGTCAAAATTACAATATAATTTACATAAACTAGTAGCTTAACTATTTAATATTTATTTATTGATTTTACTACTTAGACCCTTTAATTAAACTAGGAATAATACACCAATATTCCCAAAATTGTTAAATCAGAAGGACTATAAGCCTGACAAGAATAAGAAAGACTTTAAGAAGTATGAAGGTAAAAAAGGACAATTCAAGAACAAGATAATTTTATACACCAAAAAGGATAATAACTAATTTGATGTAAGTGACACAAGTATATATGATAATGATTATGGAATGAATAACCTAAACATGACAATAGTGAAACCCTATTCATGGCCATAGAATTAGATAATGAGGGTTTCTTAAAAGGGAAAGTTATTATGGTTGATATACAATCAGATGAAAAATAAGTTGAAATTAACCTTAAGGAAGAATTGGTAAGTTCCCTAGAGGATTTTAAATTTCAAAGAAAGAATAATCACAAACTAAGATCATTAGTTAAGGACTATGAAGAGAAGATGGGTTTGTCTGAGGAGATATTGAGTAACACATCTAAGGATTATGATGAGATCATCAATTAGATTTAAGCACAAATGGAAATAGTCACTAAAATCCTAGAGGATAAAGAAGAATAATGTAATAGGTATGAAACTAAAGTGGAATCCTTGAAAGCTAAGCTAGATCAAGCATCTAACAAGGTGAAGACCTTTTTTAAGTTTAAAAAGAGTATTGATGCTCTAGATAATATCTTGAGTAGTAAAAATTTTGAAAGTGATAAGATAGGTCTTGGTTTCAAAGAAGACCAAAAGGAAGCAGCTCAAGTCAAGGAGAAGGCTATTAAAGACAAGAATGTCAACATTAAAATACCTATTAAATAACCCAATGATATGGGGTATGCTAGTTTAATCAATGGTTACTATTTTATATGCAATCAATTTTGTCAGAGTAAGAGAGTATAGAAGACCCTCTAAGATAGAGTACTCATGGGATTATGGAAGGAGTCAAACTTCACATCATTCAAGTGGTATGTATAAGGTTGTTTTCTATAGTTTTCATAGTGTGGGACACTTTGAAATATTTTACCCTAATAGAGTAAGAAGGTCATCAAGTAAAAATAAGAGGTTTGAAGCTCCTATAGTACCAGAGAGAAGACAAATGGACTATTTTATATAGTATAGCATACTTCAAATGTGAATTCAAGTCAAAAATGTCTATTTTCAGCTCATATTAATAATCAAATAGTTGATGTAGAGGTCAAGCCTATAGTTTCAATCAAGCCTAAAAGGATACTAAAGCATATTCAGTCTTTTGATAACATGGAGATCTAGGAATATCCTAAGCTTATGTTTTTTTAGTACCCTATGGAAAGGGGTGACTCCATTAGGATTAATGGAGACACTCTTTAGCTAGCAAAAACATGGTGGATGCTTGGTTTGAGGAGCAACTATTTTGGTTATTGATTGAGATCAATCTATGTTCTAAGTTCATTTGAAGGAGATATGCATGGAGTAAGGGAGATCATGTTCCTATGATGCTTTATAACCTATGTTTCAAGAAGGTGTGGTTCTAGATGGTAGTTCATGGAAGACCCTTTTTCATTAATGTCAAAAGGGGAGAAATTTCAAGAAGGGAGATTGACCAGATTGGAGAGATGAGAATCATTAGATTGAAGAATGTTTTTCCATCAATGACAAGGGAAGGGTTTGTTGAGAAATGTTATCATTAATATCAAGGTACATTTGGTGAAGATATATGGTGAGTGGTTTTTGAAAGAATTATAAGGCAACCTAATGTCTCTATGTTGAGAGATAATTTGAAAATAACCTAATGATGCTTATGTTGGTTGATGTCAGGTTCAATATCATGACTCAGGTTAGCATGATGATTGAAAATGTTGTCACAAAGAGGTTTGATGATAAAGTAAGTAGTGAAGCATGGACATGAGGCTCTAGGTATTTATGAGGTCATAAGAACATGTTGATCAAAAATGGGTTTGTATAGACGTATTTAATTATTTTAGGAGCATGTAAGGCATGTGAAAAAGGTTTATAATCATCAAAGAGTGTTTCAAGATCAGCTATCAAAGTTATCAAATGCTTGAAGCTACTGACTTGAGAAGGTATATGTAGAGGATGCATAGTATTATGCATGAAGGGTAATTATGGCTTGGTGAAATGCATTAAAATAGGCATGAAAGGTTGTATAAGGTTGTTTTATAATGTATATGAGGCATTGGATCTCTCATGTGAGTTTTAGGGTGAGTCTATAGGTGTAGGACCTATAGACCTAGTATGTACCTAGACCAATTCTAGATCATGTCTAGTCTAATGAGGTATAATGGTATGTTGTCAAGTCATGTGAAGTATTTATGGCTATGTATAATCATGAGAAAGGTATCTTAAGAATCTGAGTGAGGTTAAGAGTATGGAATATGACATGAAGGATAGTTCAAAACCTAGAAAGATATGAAGACTAAGGTATAGAGAGAGAATGTAAGCCTATTAGTATATGAGCTTATATTTAGAAGGAAAGAATGGATAAGTGAGTAATTTAATTGGAATGATATGTTTTCTCAAGCATTTTCACAATATTTTAGGTCATGGTTTTCAAGATAAGGTAGGAAAAGTGGTTTTGATGTTTCTCATGTGCATAGAATAAAGGGTTCTCAACCTAAGGACTTTCAAGTGTTCATTAGAATGTATAACCTAAAAATGGAAACAAAATATATTAATGGTATATGGGTAAGTGTAATATCTCAAATTTATAAGCATTATTTTATGTAATGATGTGCTAAGATTTATGAATGATTGTTAATAGTGGAAGATGGTTTAAACCCTTAAAGAACCCTAATAGTAAACTGATATGAAATAAGTTATTTTAAATTTATTATAATGGATTGGTATGGATATTTAAGTGATTATATGTTTTAGTTATCTATTATAGGCACCTCCATGTGTGATTGGTTTGTTAGGTATGTGAGTAGCTCTCACATGAAAGTGCTAGTTTTTTGAAGATTTGTTATAGTAGTCAGAGTTGACCAAGTCAAAGTTGATAAATGGATTGAGGAAAATTCTTGAGACAATTAATTTTTTTCATGCTAGTTTTTAGATAGGTTGTATCCCTCAGAGGTGATAAATTGATGATCCAAGTTGACCAGCTATTAATAGACCTAATGGTGAAAACAATGAGAAACCCAAGAAATAGTGAGAAGATGTTTAGGGATGTGTTATCATGGAATAGGGATGAATAAAATTGCATGGAAATGTTTCAAAATTATTTTAATACATGTTAATTTTGAATATTATTTTTTGATATCATTTTATATGTAAAAGTTACTCACAAGTTGACTTGTCTATCTCAGTGAGGTCTATGTATAGTGAGGTTATGAGATTGGTATACAAGACCAATATTATCATTTTAAAATGTTGTATTTATATAAAATAATGATATAATTATCAAATAGTATAATATAAATTAATCAAAATTATTTTAAAGTGGCCATATAGGTGTTGAAGGTCTAAATCACCATGATTGGTCTTCAAAGCAAACTAGCAATTATAGGTAAGCAAGTTATAGTGATGAGTTTGAGACTCTATGCCCTATGTGGAAACATATACTGTATATGGTGTTTCTATTTTGGAATTATATGTCATATAGATTAAATATATAATGTTTGGTAGTCAGTCAAAGTATTAAAATGATGAAGCTAAAATGGCTTGACTAGCTGAGTGAGGTCTATAAGAGAGAAGGTCAATAAATTAGTCTACAAGACTAATAATTACCATTAGATATAATGATATTTTTGTTTTAGGTTGTTAATATGATGATTTCAAATAATATTTATGCATTTTAAGTCTATTATTGTGTTATTTTATGTGTCATAAGTTCAAGTTTCCATGAGTATATTTTGTGGCTCATTGGTAGTTCAGAGTGAACATTTTGTAGAGAAGAGTTTGAGCTTGTATACCTTGAGTTGAAGTAAATAATGATTTTTTTAATTACCTTGAGATAATTAGGTCTATTATTATGTTATTTATTTCCATTTTTTAATCTAATTGGTGTTTTATATTTAGTAGTTCAATATAGACTTTTTGTAGGTTCATATGCCTAATTGTGAATAGTACTAATGGTGTGCTTTAAGTGGTGATTGAACTTGAAATATGTTATAGAGAATATATGAGATTAGTATAGGTATATATTATTGTTTTATTATATTTTCATACCATTTATTTATTTTTAATTTTTTCTAAGGTAAAGTGTAATGTGTCCTAAACTAGACCTAATGGAATTAGGTCTCAATGAGACCTAAAGATGAAATGAAGCATAATTAAAATAATTCATTTCTAAAAGGACTCAAATAAAATTTTATTCATTTTTATTATATGTAATAATATGTATCACATCATTGAACTAATAGGGTAAGTGTGGGTTTTATAACCAAGAAGGATATGAAAAGGAGGCTTGTATAAATACAAGACAATTTTAGGGGTATTTGTGCAAGAAGGGAGTAAGCAAATGACATAGTGGATTAGTAAGAATAAAGAGTTATTTTAGAAAATATTATGAATATATATAAATTAATATTAATATTTTATAGAGTTTTTATATATGAAAATCAAGGTCATATGACCTAATCAAGTCAAGAAGAAGACTAGTTGAGTGAAGAAGTCTAGAAGGAAGTTTGAGAGGGATAAAAGTGTGAGGATCTAAATAAGTGGTCATCATCAGTTGGTTGAGAAACAAGGTGTAATAAAGGTGATAAAAGTAATCATGTGTCTAGGTTAATACTAAGTCATCTAGGGGGTTGGTGCCTCCTCACAAGTTGGTGCTTAAATAAATTTGGTGTTTGTATTATAGGAATGTGGTTAATTTGAAGATATTAGTGCATTTTATTATCCTTGATTTTTCCCCACATATTTTATGTGTTCTTATGTTTGATGCTTAAGTATATAGGTGTTTATGATTGCAAGATATATGCTTGTTTAAATGTTTCACGATTGCTTAAGTGAGATTGTTAAGAAAGATTTTGAAAATTGATTCACCCCCCTCTCATTAATTTTTATTCCAATAAGAATTTATATGTAGAGAATTAAAATAACATTGATAATTCTTATCCCTTTAGGAAAGAAGGAAAGCTTTGGGTCTGAGTTAGAACATATATATGAATAAATGTATTTTTAGTAGTAAGATCATTTATGTAGGTGACAATAGATGGCCTTGTGATCAAAGTGGGAATCCTCTTAAACTTAGGATATTTCAATTTTAAAAAATAGTATTCAATTGATTATAATGTGATTTAATGGTAAAAGGGATAAAATATCTATGATCAAGCATTTGTGACCAAATTTAGGTTACCGTATCCCCCCCTCCACCCGCTTTATTATAGAAATGAAATTATTAGTTTAAAGGAAAGTATATCCATTAGTATCTATGACACTTTATCTTTGATATACATAATTCAATCATGAAAGGCACCTTATAGTTTGTTAAAAATTGTAAAACACATGAGTTAGTTATTTTATTTCAAAAATTGTAATTTTCAAACATGAGTTTCGATATTTGAAAATTTACTTGAGATCAGAAAATTCATAATTTAAAATGATTTTTTTTAAATTAAAGATTTCTTATATTTGAGTAATTTTAAAATTTAAATGAGATTATGGAATGCATAAACCTGTGTGTGTGATTTCTATACTATGTTTGTGACTTTTCATGGTGATGATGGTTCTTGGAAGCATTAGAGAAATGGTGCATCCCATGAAGCACTTAGTAAAGATGGTTTTTTATTTGAACCAATGGAGAAGATGGGGGTCATAAGACCTCAACTTTTAGAATATTAATGACACACATTGATGAATTCTAAAGCCTTAATTTATCTCAGTTGGTATTTTTAACCTCAATAAATGACATGGGTTGGAATCCAAAATGGATTTGCTCAAATAATGATAGATTGTGTAGTAATCTCCAAGATATGCACTATGCTCTAAAAAATGAATTAGACACAAGTGGATTGGTAAGAATAAAGAGGTATTGTAGACAATATTAAGAATATATATATATATATATATGTATGTATATATATATATATATGTATATATATATACATATATATATATATATACATATATATATATATACATATATATATATATACATATATATATATATATACATATATATATATATACATATATATATATATACATATATATATATATACATATATATATATACATATATATATATACATATATATATATATACATATAGATATACATATATATATATACATATATATATACATATATATATATATACATATATATATACATATATATATATACATATATATATACATATATATATACATATATATATATACATATATATATATACATATATATATATATATATATATATATATATATATAAAGTAAGATGAATAGTTGAGCAAAGAAGTCTAGAAGGAAGTTTGAGAGGGATAATAGTGTGAGGAGATAAAGAATTGGTAATCATTAGTTGGTTGAGAAACAAGGTGTAATAAAGGTGATAAAAGTAATCATGTGGTTGGGTTAATGTTGATTCATCTAGGGGGTTGGTACCTCCTTGCAAGTTGGTTCTTGTTAAAGCCTACCTGAGTTGGTGTTTAGCTAGTTGGGGTTGGAGCTCTATGTGGAGTTAGTGCTTCACTAAATTTGGTGTTTGCCTTATAGGAATGTGGTTAATTTGAAGATATTAGTGAATTTTCTTACCATTGATTTTTTCCCACATATTTTATGTGTTCTTATGTTTCATGCTTATGTAGATAGGTGTTTATGATTGGAAGATCTATATACTTGTTTAAATGTTTCATGATTTCCTAAGTGAGATTTTTAAGAAAGATTTTGAAAATTGATTCATGCCCCCCTCTCAGTCATTTTGCTTCTAATAAAAATTAATATGTAGAGAAGTACAATAATATTGATCATTATTATCCCTTTAGGAAAGAATGCAAGCTTTGGGTTTGAGTCAGAACATATATATGAATAAATGTATTTTTAGTAGCAAGATCATTTATGTAGATGACAATAGATGGCCTTGTGATCAAAGAGGGTATCCTATTAAACTTAGGATATTTCAAATTTAAAAAATAGTATTCAATTAATTACAATGTAAGTTAATGGTAAAAGGGATAAAATAGCTATGATCAAGCATTTCTGACCAAATTTAGGTTACTACATCCCCCCTTCCACCCCATTTATTATAGAAATGAAATTATTAGTTTAAATTAAAGTATATACCTTAGTTTCTAAGACACTTTATCTTTGATATAAATAATTCAATCATGAAAGGCACCTTATAGTTTGGTAAAAATTGTAAAACACATGAATTAGTTATTTTTTTATTTCAAAAATTGTAATTTTAAAACACGAGTTTTGACATTTGAAATTTTACTTAAGATTTGAAAATTTATAATTTGAAATGAAAATTTTAAATTAAAGATTTCTTATATTTGATTAATTTTGAAATTTAAATGAGATTATGGAATGAATAAACCTATGTGTGTGATGTCTATGCTATGTTTGTGACTTTTCTTGGTGATGATGCTTCTTGGAGCATTAGAGAAATGGTGCATCCCATGAAGCACTTGGTAAAGATGGTTTTTTATTTGAACCAATGGAGAAGATGGGGGTCATAAAACCTCAACTTTTAGAATAGTAATGACACCCATTGATGAATTTTGAAGCCTCAATTTATCTTATTTGGTATTTGTAACCCAAACAAATGACATGGGTTGAATCCAAAATGGATTTTCTCACATAATGATAGAGTGTGTAGTAATCTCCAAGATATGCATTATGCTCTAAAAAACGAATTAGACACTATAGATGGGTTATTATTAAATTGTGATTTTTTATTGAATGCATAATAAAAAGAGAGTGAAGGTCTTCTATGATCCTACCATATCCATAGAGAATGTATAATATGAGTAAACATGAATCTATATCATGCTCCATTTATAATTGTGTATCATGAATTTGAATAGTATAGTTAACATGAATATGTATCATGGCCCCTTACTATAACTATAGAATGTGTTTATTTAAAATGGAGTGCATATGGCCTATAATATGTTCTGATGACTAATTTTTTTAATAATTTCAACTTATGAAACTATAATTGTGCCAAACTAATTTATTTAACACTTTTTAAAAAAATAATTTCATGCTTGGAAATTCAAGTAAAATGCTTTCCTTTTGAGGTGAGTGAATGGATATTGAAAATTAACTCATCTCAAAAACAAATTTAACCTATAATATGTGTAGTAAAGATGTATCATTGAAATATCTAGCATTTTGAAAAGAGATGTTTTGTATAATAATATTATACTTTATATGTAACTCAAGAGGCAAGGCTTATAAGATATATTAATGAATCTCATAGAGTGAAAATATATAATTAGTATGATATGTTAGGATCAAATGATATGGATCATGTCACTTATCAAACTCAACAAACTCAAAAAACACACATAATAAGAAACTTGATATAAATGTCAAGTGACAAGGCCAAGGGACACATACATGGGACATGTTAAAATGTCACAAATTCAAAGATTATACACAGGATAGACATGGATAATTTCAAAAATAGAGGACATGTTCAAATGTCACACACACATAGGGCCAAGAGCCAAATTAAGTACATATTCAAATGTTGCAAACCACACATAGGGACAAGGGCCAAATCAAGGTCATGTTCAAAGGTGTAAAACCACACATAGGTCTAAGGGACAAAATAAAATAAAATTACCATGTAATCTAGTATATATAAGTAAATGGTATCAATTGAACACAGAGCTAGAAATGTAATAAAAAACATCATATATGGCATGTGATCATATCATAATAAACAAAATAATAATATAAACTATGTAAGATATAAATTTTAATAAAACATGTATACATATGATAAAACCAATAATATAATGGTTTTAGAATGCTAGCACATTCATACCATCACCTAAGGATAAAAACACTTCTAAATTGACATGACTAATGTGTAGAGGAAATCCCAAAATCTTACTCCATATAAAAGTTTGCATGCCCTAAAAAAAACACATGTATACTCTTGAAATGCATGTGTGAGATAGAATTAATATGATATATACTAATTATGTGATAAATAACATATTACAAAGATGTAAACTAAATCACTAACCATGTTAGGTATTGATTTTATTTTTTTCAAATATTTTGAATGTTTTTTTAATTTTGAATTATAAAAAAAAATTATTTTGACATTTTAATAAAAGATCAAGTCTAAAACTATTATTACTCAAGGTGTAAAAAATAAAAGAAGATGAAGGAGATCAAAATAGCTCACAACATGTGTCCATGATATCAATGTGTTTGGAAAGATTAGTATATTGAAATATGATAAAGATGACCATATTGTGATATTTGGAAAATTTTAGGAACAATAAGAGAATACAAGATGTTTTACTATATAATCTCATTTCATAAAATGTGTAGTTATATAAAAATGTCACATCTATGAGCAATATGGCTTAGAAAGTGACATTTTTTTGCATGAGTAACAATGTTTTACATAATAAAACTAATTGATAAATATACTTACTAGTAGTATTAATGTTTCATATTCTAAAAATGTATTTTATATGTATAAAATAGAAAAGGAAAAGTTCACCTAGTTAGGATATTAGTTTTATGCAGTTATCTTTGACTTTGGTGATTCTTTATAGGATGAAAAATGAGTATATATCAGTGTAGACTATAATAATATAGATGAACATGGCTAGTTTGAGAACCATTTATTCCTGTTTTCAAATAGTAAAATATGGAAATTAAAAATAGGAAGGTCAAGAGGCTAAAATTTCCTTAAAATCAAAGGGCATAGAATAATGGATCAAGTGATTGAAAATGCAAGCAAATAGAATAATAAGGTGAAATAATAAGAAGATATGTAAAATTAGATTTTTACTATTGTTTTAGTTTTTGAATTTGATTTTTAAATTGCTTGAAAAAATTAAAAATATACCCGATGATCCCATCTATATAGGAATCAAGCAATTGATGGTTAGTGGTAGATGTCTTACTCTCTTGGTGCAGGGCTACTCTACCTAGCATTCACACACAACACAACACAGATTATCAAAACAAATTGTGAAGAATGGAATAAAAATATTTTATTAAGAAAAAAAATTAAAATGATATATCCACATGGGTTATTTCACTATAAATAAAGTTAACTTGCACGCTGGAGCCACAAACTACACTACCAAGTCCAAGAACTCAATCCCTAAAATTTCTCTTAAAAGATACTCCTCAAGCTTCAAATTACTCACCAAATGAAAATCAAGGTGTAGTAATAGATAATATATATAAGTTTGGTGCCAAAAATCAATATTCCATCATTTGGGAAAGGTCACAAGAGTAGAGAAAGGTAACATATCATATTTGTCTACTTGATAATTTTTCATTTAGATCCTACTTTTTCCCTCTTTAGTTGATTTTTCCAAACTCAGAGATAAGAACTCAACACAACTTAATAAGTTTCCTAGAAAACTTATCCCCATTTTCTCTTAGATAACTAATCCCAAATTTTATAAGTTTCCCTCACCTAAAATCCATGCCACATTGATTACCTTCTAATTTTGGAATAATATTATTCCCTAGAGTCCACAACATCTAAGAAGCATATCTTTTAGACCAAGTGTTTGATTGATGAACCATTTATTATGTCAAAAAAAAATTGATGTTATATATGACATGTTATGTGTAAAATTACATGTCCACATATGCATAAATACAAACTTTATAAAAATAGTAGATTATTAGTTTTAGCCTTCATCAAATTCTAAGAGTAAAAAAGCATTATAAACGTCAACATGTGCTCCAGAAAAACTAATAAACCTACAAAAAAATTCAAAGTAATAAAAATATTATTTATGGTGATTCATGATTTCCCTTACACCCTACATGTTCCTACATCAGACACTTGGGGTAATTTGAGAGGTGACCTAGTCACATCTCAAGTGTTTGAGGAAAACCAAGATGGTCCACCCCCACGTTGGACAACCATGATGAATCTTCAACAATAATTCCTTTAAAATTTAAAAAGTATTCTTCATACTTACTATTTATTTTATTTCTACCCAAATTACTATCTAGGATTTATTCTATCTCTTCCTTCTATTGAGTAGTTCCTATTATTTTACTTAATTCCTCTACTATTCCAACATCATTGTCTCATTCATGATATTATGTTAAAAAAACAATGTCCAACACAAATTAATTGTTAACTCCATATGGAAATTCCACCTTTTAGGCATTTCCTAAATCATGTCTCTTCAAAATATTTCATGGTCTAAACCTCTTCACTTTTAACATATTATATGTTCTAGCAAGAAATATTTTTTTCCTGAGGTGAACATAACTTCATCTCCAACCTTAAATTTCTTAAAATTACACTTATAGTCTACCTTTACCTTATAATAAGTATTAATATTAATTAATATGACTTATTAACTCTTTGTACAACTTATTTAGGTGTTATGAAAAATCCTTGGCATCAACACTACTCTTTTATCCTTTGACCATCTTCATCAACTCAAAAGCATTCCTTAGACTACACCTATATATAATCTAGAATGGGTATTTACCAATACTCATATTGATAGGATTATTGGAAGTAAATTATACCTATATTAATATCAAATCCCATTCTTTGGGCTTATCTCCTACTAAGCACCTTAGCAAGTTTCCCAAAATCTTATTCACCACCTTTGTCTATCCATCAGTTTGCGTAGGTGTGTATAATTGAAATTTAAATCAGTCGTTAATTTTTTCCATAAGTTCCTCTAAAAATACCCCAAAAAATTAGTATTTAGATCTAAAAATATATTCTTTGGTAGACCATGTAGTCTTACCACTTCTCTTAAAAATAACTTTAAAATATGAATATCATCGTGAGTCTTTTGACATGGAATGAAATGTGCCATATTTTAAAATTGATCAACCACCACAAATATCAAATTATGTCCTATATGTGTCCTTGGTAAACCAAGAACAAATTCCATACTAATATCTTCCCATGATCTCTCTAGTATAGGTAATGCTTGATATAGTCTAGTATTCTAGCTTACTCATTTGGCCATCTGACATACTCTACAACTTTTCACTAATTTATTCACATTCTAGTGTAACTATGGAATTTATTAGTTCTCACTAACATGATAAATGGTATTATATTGATGAGAGTGTCTTACCAACCATCTATTATTCTTCTCCTTAATAATTTTATCTCTCATAGAACTCCTTAAAACACATAACTATTTTCCTCCAAACAACATACCATCTTGGATAATGAAATCCAACCATCTTGTCCTATCAAAATTAATATGTTCCAAACAAGCTTTCCAAGCCTCTAAAAAGTCTAGATCTTTTAGATACGAGATTTTGAGTTCACCAAACCTAATAACTTGTATCTTAATCTCTATTAACAATTTTTTCCTTATAGTTAAGGCATTTATAGCTTTGTTTGACCTCCCACTCTTGTGCTTTAAAACAAACATATAAATCTAAAAAAAATAACCCATTTTGAGTTCCTCTAGTTCAAATTTCCTTGGCTATTAATATATTAGAAATATTGATGATCAATATGTAAAACAAACTCCTTTGGTAATAAAAAAATGTCTCAATTTCTTGAAAGTTTAAACTATATCATGAAACTCCTGATCATAGATAGAATATTTTTTCTTTGCATCATTAAACTTCTCACTAAAATACACAATGTGCTTAGCTTCTTGGCTCAATATAATGCTGATAACACTACCACTAGCATCATAATCTACCTAAAATATGTTTTTGAAATCTAAAAGTGCTAAAAATTTTGTTCTATCACTTTCTTATTCAATATGTTATAAATCTTATTTTCTCTTGTATTACACTTAAAATACTTTCTATCCACTCTCATTATTTCAATGAGGGGTGCATAAATAATATTGAAATTATTGATAAAATTCATATAAAACCTTTCCAAATAATGAAAAGATCTTACCTCTATAGCACTACTTAGTGTAGGCCATTCAATAATAGGATTTACTTTCTATGGATCCATCTTAAGACCACCACCTAAGGAAATGAGTCCTAGGTATACCAAATCATTTGAAAAATTGCATTTATTTAGGTTAATCATCAACTTCTCCTCCCTTAGCTTCTTAATAACTATTATGATATGCATCAAATACTCTTCTCAAGTCTTACTAAAATTCAAAATGTCATCTAATTAAATAATAACAAACTTTCCCAAATATTCTTTAATACTTCATTCATGAGCCACATAAATGTGCTCAATGCATTAGTTATCCTAAATGGCATGACTGACCACTCATATAAACCTTCCTTTGTCTTGAAGGATATTTTCCACTCATCTCTTTCTCATATCTACATTTGGAAATATATGATCTTAATATATATCTTTGTAAAGTAATTGTCTCCAATCAAGAAATCTATTATGTCATCCATCATCGACAATGGGAATTAGTACTTGATTGTGATATTATTGATGGCTTTTGATTATTTACACATCCTTCACTCTCTATCCTTCACTCTCTATCCTTATTTAGTAATGGTACTTCAAGTACCACACATGGAATTAGGCTCTCCCTTATTATTCCTTTCTTCAAAAATTCTTGAACTTATCTATTTAAATCCTCATTCTTTATAATAGTAATTTTTTGGGCTACCTTATCTGGAAAATTGTCTCTTTGTATCAAATCCATTTGGTGACTTATCTCCCTCACTAGTAGTAAACCTTTTGGAACATTGCCAGATATAATATTTTGAAATTATTCCAATAGATCTAAGACTTATGTTGGTACATCTTCACATTCCTCATTAATCCTAGGAATAAATTCATAACACATATGCTCATGCCTCATATCATCAAAAAATTTCCTTCTACCAACCAAAAAAATTTGGGCACTACTACACACCTTCTCTTATACCCCCTTCACAGGTTTTAATTTGTGATGAAATCTATCTTTAATCATAGAATAGTTGTTTGCATGGCCATCACAGATAACAAACCTATCATACTACCACAACCTCACCAATAGAAAATTAAATGCATCCATGGGGATGATGTCATATAGTATCTCATCATGGTAGTCTCCAATCTTGAAATTAACTAAACTTTGATAATTGACCAAATCTTAATGGTCTTTATAAAACCATTAAATCTAATATGGATGTGGATGATTTTTACTCTCTAATTTTAAATTTCTAACCATCTCCTCTAAAACTAGATCATTAGTACTACTACTATCAAAAATAACTTCACAATGTTTACCTCCATATTTGCATCTTGTTTAGAATATACTCTTTGTCTAGAATGGTTCTCTATCTTCATTCCAAAAGGCTCTTTGTATGATAAGGGCTTCCCCTTATTAAACATATATAGAATGTTCAGAATGAGCATCTTCATCTACATGTTCAACATGTGCATTACCTTCATGTCTTCTATTTATCTTTCTTTGATGTTGGGAACACTCATAATCTCGATGCCCCTCTTCTCCACACTAGAAATAGGTTACGCTAATGCCTCATCATTTAGGTTCCTCTTCCTCTTTGTTCATCATTATTTTACTATTGAGGGTGGTAGGCATTTACTTCCCTTTGATTTTGGTTGGTGATTGCATATTTATTCTTATTTTGATCATCATTTCATCCTCCATAGGATCTTTCACCACTCTTTCCACCATGACTACTTCCTATTTATTTAATTTTGAATATTTTATTTTGATTCTCCTCTACTTTCATGGTAAATTGGTATGCATCTTCTATGGTAGGCAATCTAACTAGACACAACTCTTCTTAAATGTTTGGCCTCAATGCATTAATGTAATAAGCTACCTTCTCCTTGTTAGCCTTTAACTAGTTATTTTGATAATGTTATTGTCAAATTATTCTGTATACTCCTTAACAATCATTTTATATTGTTTCAAAATTTGAAAGTTTTTCAACTCTAACTCATAGTCTATAGGAATAAACTACCTATTCAAATTTTCCACCATTCTATCCCATTTGGTGATCTTCTCTTTTCCTCTCTTAATTTCTCTCTAATTGAACTTTCTTCCACCATACATTGTCATGGCCTTTTATCTTGGCCTTTGAAAATTTAACTCTTTTAGTATCTTTCACATCTTCATATTTAAAGTATTCTTCCATTTCATTAATCCAATCAATCAACTATTTTGGTTTCAAATTTCTAGAATATGTAGAAACATTAGTCTTAGAATTTTTCTAATCTTAGAAATTGCCCTAAATAATCTAACTTGATGAGGATATCCTAGCACATTATTATTCTTATAAATGATATTTTTATTATTTTTCTTCATCTTCACATTCCTCTCTTCTTCTTAGCTCAAATCCTCTTTGTAGCTCCTCTTGAAATGTATTGATTTGTCTTTGCAGGGCTCTAAAATCCTCTCCTATCATAATAATCTTCCCAGCATCACCCTTATTGCTTCATGAAGTCATATTGATATCTATAAAAAATATTAAACCTTTGGTCTTGATGAAACCTACCTCATGTTAGGTGATGTATCTACACACTTAGGAATTAATGCTCTAATACCATTTGCTGTAGGGCTACTCCACCCAAAATTTACACACAACACAACAACAAGGATTTTCATAGAAAATTATGAATAATGGAATAAAAAAATTATATTATAAAAATAAATTTACAATTTTATATCCACATGGGCTATCTCACTAAAAATTAAGTTAACCTACTCTCTAGAGACATAAACTGTACTACCATGTCCAAGAGCTTAATCCATGAATTCTCTCCCAAAAGCTTCTCCTAAAGATTCCAAATGCCTCCCCAAATGAAAATCAAGGCATATTAATACATAAGAGACCTAATTTTGGTTCCAAAAATAAATATTACATCATTTGGTAAAAGTCACATGAGTGGAGAAAGGAAACTTTTCCTCTTCATACACTTGCTAATTTTTCATTTAGATCCTACTTTTTGCCTCTTTAATTTGTTTTTCCAAACTCAAGGTTAATAATAAAAAAAAAAACTTATTAAGTTTCCTTGAAAAATATTCCTCATATTATCTTAAATAAATATGACCCACTTTGGTAAGTTTCATTTAATTAAAATCCATGAGACCTTGATTACCTTCTAGTTTTGTAACAATAACATTCCCGAGAGTCCACAACTTCTAATAGACATATGTTTTGAATCAGGTGTCTGATTGATGAACTATTTATTACATCTAAAATATTTTTTTGTGTTATATGACATGATATATGTAAAATTACATACCCATATATGAATAAATACTATCATATTAAAAATATTAGGTTATTATTTTATCCTTTAGCAAATTTTGATAGTCTAAAGCCATTGTAAACTTCAACATATGCTCCAACAAAACTAAGAAACTTACAATAATAAATTTAAATAAATAAAAATATTATTTATGGTGATGTAATATTTACCTTACACCTTGGATTCTCCTATGTCACCTCTTTGTATGAAACTTTATAGGTGTGCCAATAAAATAATTAGAACATTATCATATTCATTAAAAAAACTATTTAGATGACTACTCATATGATATTTCATGGGAAGAATAGATCTATGAGAATTATGGATAATCCCATGAGGGTTTGTATAATATTGTGCCACTTATTTGACCTTTTGAATTGCATGTATTTTTGAATTAATAACACTTTTAAAATATTTTAAAATTATTTGTGCTTATTGAGGAGTAGATTCTATTTTTATAAAAACTTATTTTTGTATCTCTTGTTTATGAAATTTTGGAAACTCCTTTTTCATTAATTGATTTTAAACAACTTTATTATATGCCATCACTGAAAACATGTTTTGATTTTGCATATATTTAATATTAAGCTATGGTAGTGGATGGGGAGGATGAGGTACCATTGATTGTATAGGGTACTCACAATTAATTATCAAAATTATAAGAACTTGATTTAAATATATATAATTGAGGCATTGATGTACCATAGAATATAAAACACAAATAGTTTTCAAACATGGGCATACTAATATCGTATAGAAGACCCAATTTTATGGTAAAACTATGAAATGAGTAGATATTATTATAGGACCCACTTGAAGAGGTAATACAACATATCCCAAAGTATTTTGTTTTGTACTAGGAATGATTTAACACTTCTAGGAGTTACTTGTATGTCATGTTATGTGTATCCAAATGACTTAAGAAATGAATTTTTTAATGCATTTTCACTTGAAAAAAATTCAATAACACACTATAAATATATTATTGATCAATCTAAGATATAATACATAATGCATGAAAATTAGAATAATCATCCTTAATTTTAGTGTGATCAAAAGTAATCATGGGATGTGGTTGAATATTTTTAATTATACCAACATTTTCATATATGGGGTTTTCATATGATGTAAGAGGTGGGTGAGCATGATAGGTTTGATTTATTGTTGAAGTGTCAAATTTAACTGATGAAAAGGTTCATTAAAAATATTCAATTTTACATTATCATTTTGTTGGGGACTAAGTTACTCTATAAGAGTATCAAATTCAATGACATTATCATGAATTAAATCCCATATTATATGCTTAAGTTTGAAACATCAATTTGTATAATGACCATTACATCTATGATAATACCAAAACGCATTATTGTCAAAGAATTTGATATGTGGCTTGTTCATATCAAGCTCACATATGTAGAGTAAGATTATAAATCAAGTTAGTCCATGCATTAGTATAGAAAAACCTAAAATAAGCATAAAGGACACAATTTTCTAAGCCCAATCCCTGAAGGGATATTGCTAAGGAAATCTAAGATCTATTTAAAAAAGGAATATACCATCAAACCTTCCAAAAATCATCCCTCCTTCTAAGAGTGGATAAGAAGCATGATTTTCTATAGATTTAGTGATCTAAGTCATTATGAATTAAGATTAGCATGTTACTCCATCATCTACTAGTGAACCAATGGGTTAGGGTCATGAATTTGATAAATATGTACAAATAGGTGAAGCTTATCTATTTCAATTTTTGAATAATAAGTATGTATTAATGAAAATTAAAAGTGGTGGTCTTGGCCATCTTATTTATGGATTTTTTAAAATGACTAGAATCAACCATGACTATCCATATTAAGATCAATATGTGTGGCCATGAATCAATTCATTTTTTGATGGATAAGTCATAAATATCCCCATTAATATTTGGAAGAATAGGGAATTAATGAGGCATGGGAGGGATTAATCATGATATCTATTTCATTAATGTTTTATGGATTCCACCCCACTCATGAATTCATAAGGTGATGCAGATTTGAGGAATGAAGTTTCAATTAATAGTTTTTCAATAACTTCCATATATTTTTTACTTAAACTCTTAATTTGGATTAATTTGCTTAAGTGGGTTTAATTAATTTTCTACAATTCCTTGGAAATTGTTTGTCCATTTAATCAAATTGGTTAAAATGTTAATTTACTGAGTCATAATTTGATTAGATTATAATTAGAAGATAGTGTTAGTTTCATATGGAATAATTCCCCATTTAGAGCATTGTGGATGTGAAATAACATATGCACATGATGTGTGCTTTTAAATTAGAAGAATTTAGTGGTCTAGAGTGTCATTTTATGTGGTTATAATTTGACTCAAAGTGATTTGATAAAATATGATAATCACATAAAATAAATTTCCCTATTCAAGGATATATTAGCCTAAATCAACACCTGTACATAACAAGATCGAATCATTTAGTGCATTTTAGTGATTTTGGCCCAGATTATGCATTGTCATAGATTTTTTAGATTGACAATTTTAGCACAATAGTGATAGTAATTAGATGTCTACATTTTCACCTTATTTGAGATGGCATGGTGAGATATTCATTTGAAGCAACATATTTTCAAATAAGGAAAGAGTTGTTCAGAAGAATTTGGAATCTAATGATTGAATAAATAACCCCTTGATGTCCCCTCAAGAAATAATTCAAGGATGAAAGAGAGGGATGGACTCTAAAAAAGGAGAAAGAGTGAAATTAACCCATAGATGATGTCATATCTGTATGAGTTAATGCTTGCACTCATTGATTTCGAATGATAAAAAATAGAATAGAATATAATGGGCCCCAAGGTAAGGGAAGTGGGAATAATCTAATCCAAAAATATAAGTGGCACACTTTGATAAACCCAAAAAAGGGTGAAACTCATAGGCTTAGGATTTAATCAATCCAAAGACAAGTTACACACTTTAAATTCCTAAAATGAGGGCAATAGTTCTATATCTTGGAATGATAAGAAAAATAAAAAAATTAATATAGATAAAGGAGGTCAATAAATTAATAATGTGTCCTAATAGAGGGGGTTTGATTGGTTGATAAATTAATTTTTCCCCAATAGGGATAATTTTGACCATGGATAATTATTTTTTCCCTTGAGGGTTGATTGGATTGGTGATTGGTCTAAATATAGTCCTTTAATAGCAAAAATTGGAAAGCATATCTCAAAGATATAACATATTACATAGATTAAATTGAGTAGGCACAAAAGTAGATGTGAAGGTCTAATGACTCAAGAATCCACAAAAAACCAAGCATATAAGGATGCACAAAGTGTTGAAAGAGATGATTAAAAGAATGAGGTTGGCTGAGCTGACCCAAGATACATCATGTATCCAAGCACTCCCTACATAGTCCATATGGACTTTAGGCCAATGTAGATCTCCAACAAGTAGGAAAAAATGGAATGATGAAATAAGAATAGAAGAAATACGAACCAATGTTTAATTGTGAAAGCATGTTAGGTAGTGGATATGTAGGATAATTCCTTCACTATATGATATAATATAATTTAGGAGATTCACATCCAAAACTAATCATAGAAATAGTCAATTAGACTCACAATCTATGTTAGGAAATACACGTCTTACATAGAGTCTCGTGTCAGGTATGGTGCATTTGTAAATGATCTTTAGAGTTTTATTGAGTTGTGGATTTTGATCACTTGGTTAATACTCTAACAAATTTAAATTAAACATCATAAGTATGAGGAACTTATAGTAACATTGTATTTCATTTATGATTGGCCAATTCTAATGTGAATATTTATAACTAAGGATAATGATAAAATTTACCAATACTAGAGTTAAAACTATTTTCATTTAAACAAAAAACAAACAAAAACAAAGATTAAAATAATACCTAAATACAATTTAACTTAAAATAAAGATATGAACAATCAAGATTTAAGTAAAAATAAGAATCTATAAAATCAAAGCAAGAACACATTAAAAAATAACATGAAATCAAAATATGAATAATTAAGATCCATATGTATTAATAAGATGTACTTGGAAAACAAAACAAAAGATCAAGTTAAATACAATTTTAAATAAATCAAGCCTAACTGAGAACTGGAGTAAAAGTGGGTATAGAATGTATTTGAACTCAAAACAATAAAATAATATAATACAAGACAAAATAGTAACACAAAATGTAAATATAACAAAACACCAAGAATAAATAATAAAAGAACAAAAAAAATAAAGTAACCAAATAGAAAATAAATAAATAAAATAACAACTCAACAACAATGAGAGCACAACAGAACAAAACAAAATAAAAATGAATGATCAATAAAATACCAAAAAATAAATGGAGAGACAACAAAACACATAAATAAGAGTTAGTGAAAATGATAGTGCAATCAAAGAACAAGGTGAATGGTTCATGTAAGTGTAATAGAGGCATTACTCTTTTCAATAGGGTAGCCCCCAGTCTAATAAATAATGAGACTAGTACACCGAGACAAAAATAATAGAGACAATGTTGCCCCCAAGTGATAGGGAAGAAACATAGAAAAAATTAGATGGAAAAAGAATAAAAGGAAGGGATGGCCGAGATGACTCCAGATTTATGAGGCAAGTGGACACTGCCTACATAGTTTCATGGATGAGAGATCCAACATGAACTTCAAGCCAAATGTAGTTCTCTTAGGATGATAAGAAAACATGATTAACAATGTAGAGGAAATAAAAAAAGGGGATCATAAAATCGTGAGAGCATTCAATTGAATGCTCATAAAATGTTAAGATCATGGGATTAGTATGATCATAAAATTATGAGAGCATGGGATTAGAATAAATAAAAGTACAAGATAATGTTTTTTTTGTCTTGTCAATTAGTTTCTAATGTTTTTGTGTTGTTGGAATAAAAAACAAAAATAAAATATTAATAAAAGGCTCAGACAACTATCTAACTGAGGAGATGCACTTCCATAAGTAAAATCTCAAACAACATCTAAACTAGATTCAATGGGAATCATGGATAGAAATTAAAATAAAATATAAATCTGGCTATAATGGCCCTTATGATCATGTTAAGTCAACAATGACTACCAAACAGTAGCAAAATAATAATAAAACATTATGCAGTATTAGAGAAATATGAAGAACTGGGCAGCAAGAAAAATCCATGGGTTGATGTATCTATGTTCATTTGTCTATAAGAAGTTATAAAATACTTTACATGTTGAGTTGCTTTGTAAAACTAGTGCTGGGTGTTCAAAATTAAAAATGCTTAGAAAATGGTGAGAGCATGGGCTTAGTTTTCTTGAAAATAAATGGGAGTGTATTGAAAAAATGGACTAAGCTAACCTCAACATGAATTGAGCATGGTCTACGTAGTCCCATTAAGACCTCAATTCATAATATTTCCACCCACACAAAAGGTAGGGAAATCCTAGGAAGTCATAATAAGTTCATGAATTAAAGCAAATGGAAAGGAAAATGAAAATTGTAATGGTAAGGTGATGTGGCAATGTATGATAAAAGATGTTATTCCTAATTTTACCATAGGTGGTTATAATTAAGAAATAATGGCATAGGTTTTTTCTATTAATTTTCCCGTAGGTGGTTATAATTAGTAACATAATGTGGAACACTAATTTATGCATAGGTAATTGTAATTAGTGTCACCAGTCAAATGTAAATAAAAGATAACTTTCCAATCCACTATCAGAATAATTTAAAATACTATCATTTAAACACAAAATTCTAAAACTACTACAACTAGATCAAAATCCCCTAGTAGAATGTATGGGAATAACCAAAGGAACCAAGATCAAAATAGGTTGGGTTGGGTGGCTAAAATCACTCTAGTTAGAAATAAAGGTATGGTAAAATGTCATATGGTATGGCACAAGTAAAATAATAGGATGGTGATTGGATATAATGGTAATAGGGTTGCCCCCAAGTGATAAGGTAAGGTAAATGACAAGTTAAATTATTATGTTGCTCCTACTAATGTGGAGTTGCACATATTAGTCAACATATGAGACAAATCAAATAATTAATCATAAAAATTTCTATCCTACACCCCTTTTTAATAGATACTCTATCAAGAACATACTATATATTTGGACTCTAGTAATGTTTTTATGATCCTCATTGGTCATTGATTCTATTTCCTTCCAACTTTGAGACAAGGTACATCATTGTAGATTATGCAAAGGAAAGTGCTACCATGGATGATAAATATAGATAAATATTGGATGATAGATCTGATTTTCTATTATAAAGTTAAATGATAATGGAATGAATAACGGTTGGGAAACAAATTATGAGAAAATTTTCTAGTTAGACATATTTTTTCTAATTTTGGATTGGACATAATTTTGGTTGTGGTAGGGCTGAAAATTTATCACATGCTCTTGATAAGATTACTGGATTTTTCTATTGTTTAGTCTTGAGTGCCTCTAAAAATGTTTCACTAAGAGTTTATTTTTCTTCTACATGAATGTGGTCTTAGTCCCCTTGATATTCTACACCTAATATGTCACCATGGATGTAGTTTAATAAAGTATGATTCTATAAGTCCCAATAGATTCTTTTGGGAGGTAGAATGTCAATATAATGGCTAATTTAGTTGGAGTTAATAACATATGTAACATTAATGGAATGAGAAGAGGATGCACAATCCTTATAGAAGATATTAGAAAAATTTGTGTCAAATATTAAGTTATCATCCTCAAAAGATGTGGAAAGATCAAAAATATATTCAAATTTATTTACAAGGAATGCATAACCAATATTGTAACAACCATGAATGTATTCTGATTCTAAAGTTGAATCCAAATCAAAGGACTCTAAATCTAATTTTGAGATTGATGTTGATTTTTCTTCTAATTCTAAATCTGATATGGGTTCAAAAATAGATCCTAACTTCAATGTTGATTATTTATCTAGTGTGGATACTTATATAATGATTTTTTCTTGAATTCTCAGGTTTAGACAAGTAGTGGCCTATGATGACATAGTGGGCTCTATAAAAATAGATTCACCTATTAAAGGTTCAACATAGATTGGATCATCTAGGTGAATCTCCTCAAATAGAGGGAATAACTTGAGGGGTGACTCCACAGAGTCTGGCTTGTCAAAGTGAGCCTCCTCAATGAGGGGAAAAAGGTCAAGAGATAAATCCATAAAAACTGGCTTGTCAAAAGGAGGCACTTTAAAAATAGGAAATGGATTAAGATAATTATTTATCTAAATGTGGTTATAATCACTAAGAATTAACTCAAAAAATATTGACTTATCAAAGTGAGACTCCTTGACAATAGGTAAAGGATCAGAAGGTGACTCATCACAACTGGGTGGTTCAAAAATAATATTCTAGCCTTGGTTTGCAATTGGTTGTAAAATATCAATTTTAAACACATTATGGTCCTTAAAAGATGGATCTTAAATAGGTAATGGTTTGATCTATTGAGGATCAAATAACGGCATGAATTTTCTAAAGTGAGGAATGTTTGGTAATAGATGATTAATTTTTTATGGTTCAATAATGGGTTCTCTAAAAATTACACTATTGAAAAAGGGATCAATAAAGACTACCTTGTTAAATTGATGTTCCTCAATAATAGGTTCAATAAATACTAGCAATGGGTCTAAAATGGAATTATTTGGAGTTAAACATTTTGGTTAATGGTGAAAGTGAAAGGAAGAGGGCCTAAATTGGTAACCTTCAAGTGTTATGGAGCTTAGTCTCTTAGGAAAGTTGAAGGAGGATAACCTAAAATGGTAACCTTCGAGTGCTACAGAGCTTAGTTATTTGCACAAGCTGAAGGAGGATAACCTATAATGGTAAATTTTGAGTGATATAGAGCCTAGTTACTCACACAAGCTAATGGAAGATAACCTGGAATGGTAACTATTGAGTGATGCAGAGCTTGGTTACTTGCATAAGTTGAAAGAGGATAACCTAGAATGGTAAAATTTGAGCATTACATAACTTGGTTGTTCACTCAAGATGAAATAGGAGAATGGGGTTGGCATATGAAACTTGGCATGTATTAATTTGGTAATTAAAAGTTATGCCCAAAGAGAGTGATATCCTCAAACATGATGGAGTTCTCATGTCCATCATAAAAAATTTCTTCCTTGTAACTAGGGCCATAAGATACCCCATTATGAGTATACCTTTGTGTCATGTTTTAGAGATGGTTTTCTTCATTTTCTAAGATGTGAAATGTATTTTTCAAATGTTAAAAGTTGTGTTTTGGACATGTTCAAACAAATGACAAAGTAAGATGAGACTATAATAAAATAAGTGGCATAATACCACACAATTAGAAGAAATGGTTACAAATTTACTCAACTTTGGTGGGTTAAAATTATCAAATCAAAAGAAGGTAAGATAACTTTGGAACCTAAAGTGCATTCTAGCACAATAAAATTAGGTCAAATATACATCAATACCATAAAATATAGATATAACTATGATGTTTTAAGACTATAAAACTACAAGAGGGTCTTTCTAATTATGAATATAACAATGTGAACCAAGAAGCTCAAAACATGAATTAACACAAGAACTCCTAAGTATAAAGATAGAAACCAAATGAAAAACACAATGCTGCCACATGGTAATAGGATGAAAAATGGTCCAAGAACTTAGAGTGTGAGTGAACAAAAGATAATATAATTTCATAATGAGAATAAAAAGGATGATGAGTCTAGGTAATGGCCTTCAATCCAATTAGGAAATCATACCCAAGTTTACTCAAAGCAAGTGTAAACATCGAACCGATAACACTTTGGCATAGAACATAGAAAGGTGAGATTTTAAATTTAGATTAAAAATGGACTTTGATATTTTAAAAGTGGTAAAATGGTCTATACTCAAATGGATATCATAACAACATTATTTAAAAAATACATACACAATACTCTAAATGATGATTTAAACTAGGCAATAAATTATTTTAATTTGGTTAGCATAATGCCTCATTCAAATTAGAATGGTGCATAAAAACATGTTTGGATTTATGAGATGATTTTGTTTTCAAAAAAATTTAGACTCAAAAATACCAAACAAATAAAGGATAAACTGACAAAACACTTAAGTGTAATGTCCAAAGTCCTAAAACTGGTAAGGTTCCATGGTACTATTTAATTCCTTATATATACATGATCTTGAGAGGATTTTAATTATTAATCCAAAATTAAAAGAGCATGAAAAATTATGGTTTTTATACCCCTCTTCTCTCAAGAGATTATATGGCAACATGAAACTCTGGGCTACTCACCCTACATAAATAGTATATCTATGACAAGTGGGGTCATTCTAAAACTAAATTTTTGTACGTCTAGATGGTCCCAAGTATGGACAACACTATATATGTAATCATGTCAATTGGATCCATTCCAATTGGATTATTATGAAAAAGGTATTCTCCTTTTCATAACCACTCCATATGTTGCTTTCTCAGTGTAGTATGTGTTAAGGTGTGGAGCTAAAAGCTTCAACTATTGCAAACACAAACAAGGGAGGTTGCTGAAGATCCAAAAGTACCAGCATCGATAGCATGACTGACGTCAGCCATTACCAGTGCAAAAGGCAACCAGCATCGGTAGGAAGTTGGCTAATGTTGGTCAACACTAGACAGACAGAGACTGACGATGGTCGCCTGTGGCAGTTCCAAAACTGTTGTTGATGAACAATCAGTTAAGTGAAGCGCATGTTTGCATGTTTAAGGACTAATTATAGTCATGAGCTGCATGTCTAATTATTTTAATTAGAGTTCTATTTTTGTGTGCATGGGATTATATTTAAAGACCCATGAGGCATGTATTGTAAATTAAGCAAACAAGTAAAGCATTGAAGTATTGAATCAAGGTCAAGGAGATTTACAGGTGTAAGGTCAAGGAGATCAACTGAAGTATTCAAGGAGGGGATAACAACTCAGGTTGTTGAGTTGGTTGTGTTGAGCAAGAGAGAGAGGGAAGAAGGTCTTGAGGTGTGGAAAGCATTTGAAGTGGAGGAAGAAGTGGCATCTTCCTTATTGTATTTTCTTCTAGTAGTATTTAATACAAGAGTGTGTATTGTCTCTCAAATTCTTTGCTGTCTCAAGTTTCTAGTTAATCATTTTGGTATAATTCCCTGTTTAATTGCTTATAAGAAAGTAATCAATTGTGCTTCTGTTGGATAAGGGGTTCCTAACAATTGGTATCATAGCTACAATTGGCAGGGAGTAGGTTATTGTTTGTTGATTATAGGTCATTCACAAGGTTTCTAATTGAGTGGGAGTTTAGCAATGGCAGAAGAAAGTAAGCTACGAATGGAGAAGTTTAACAGCAAGAATTATCAACATTAGAGGATGCAGATAAAGGATTATTTGTATCAGAAGGATTTGTACTTACCATTGGGTGGGGTTGCATGCAAGCCCACAGATATGAAGGATGAAGAATGGAGTGTTCTTGATCGGAAGGCTCTCAGTTCCATAAGGTTGAGCCTTGCATCGTCTGTGATTTCCAACTTATCACAGTGCAAGACAATAGAAGAGTTGATAAAATACTTGGCGAATTTATATGAAAAGCCCTCAGCTTCTAACAAGGTATTTCTTATGAAGCAGTTATTTACTTTTCAAATGTAGGAAGGTGGATCAGTACATACTCATCTTAGTGATTTCCATGGTTTGTTAAACCAGTTAGCTTTAGTCAATATTGTATTTGATGATGAAGTAAAGGCTCTTTTAATTTTATGCTCCTTACCTGAAAGTTGGGATAGTTTGGTTATGGCAGTAAGTAATTCTGCATCTGCTTTTAAAATCTTAAAAGTTGATGATGTTGTGAGTGTGATATTGAATGAAGAAATACACAGGAGAAGCACAGGTGAATCATCAAGGAATGCTCTAAGTGCAGAAAGCAGGGGAAGGCAAAGAGAGAAGGTAGAGTAAGGGAAATCAAGGTCAAGGGTGGGAAGGAGATATGAGTCCAGAGGTGTTACCTACTAGTTTTGTGGAAAGAGAGGACACACAAAGAAGGAGTGTTGGTTGAGGGATATAGATAATCAACATAAAGGTAATGAAGAAGCAAAAGATGCAAATATTGTGGTATAGGAGGCTCTCATACTTTCTATGGATACTCAGGTAGGATCTTGGGTTTTAGATTCTAGTTCTTCTTTTCATGCATCCCCAAACAGAGATTTGTTCCATGAGTATGAACAAGGAGACTTTGGAGTGCTTTATTTAGGTGATGGTATGCCTTGTCAAATAGTTGGCAAAGGGAAAGTGTAGTTGAGATTGTAGATGGACAACACATGGGTGTTGAAGGAGGTCATGCATGTCCCAGTTTTGAAGCAAAGTTTGGTTTCTATAGGAAGGTTAGGTGATGAGGGATGCACAATAACCCTCACAGTGGATTCTTGGAAGGTTACCAAGGGAGCACTTGTTTTAGCAAGAGGTAAGAAAGTAGGTACTCTTTATCTATCTACTTGTATTATTGATTCTACTTCTGGTTTATCTACTTCAGTTGTAGATTCAAAGATTGGCTTAATAGGCTTGGTCACATGAATAAGAAGGGAATGGAAATTCTTGATTCAAAAGGTATGTGTTCAGATTTGGAAAGAACAGATAGAGTTCATTGCAGGAAAAGGAAATTTGATGCTTTTGATAAGAACAAAGAAGCCTTGGTGTTTATGGAGGAGATGAAGGATAGAGATCAGTCACAGGGGCTAAATAATTTTAAGTAGGGTAGTATGGATAGAGGTTTGATCCAAGATGAGCTCGTGGATGAAGGTTTCATCACTTACAAGAACACATAGACACCAATGTTGGTCACTTGGGACCAACGTCGATCAAGCAGATATCGACATTGATCATGTGCAGACTAGCAGGGTCGATAGAGTCAGCCATGAGAAGTCTGACATCAGTCAGGCAGGAACCAACATCAACATAAGGGACATCAACATTGGCTAGGGAAACGACGTTGGCAGTCAGGGTCAGTGTAAGGAATCGACATCGGTCGAGAGCAGACTGGGAGATGGCTAAGATCAGTCACTAGAACGGATGTTTGGTGGATAGCAAGCTATCAAGGAGTCTCAAACACCCATATGGATGTCAAAATGGGTAAGTGAACCTCATATTCATTTTTCACCTACTTTATATTGCTTACTGATGGTCAAAAACTAGGAAGATGTGAAGAAGCAATGCAGGTAGAATCTAGAAACAGTGGGAGCTTGGCATGGATGAGGAGTGTGAGTCCTTAGAGAAGAACCAAATAGGTATTTGTTGGTGGAGTTATCAGCTAGAAGAAAGCACTGAATGAGGGATGGATTCCCATGTTAGAGAAGAGAGTGGATGGACACATGAGACAGAAGGCTATGGTATATGGTCTTGAGTAGGCTGCAGGGCAATGGAGGTTTGACCATTGTATTTATCTTTACCAGGTTGGATAATATTAGCTACATTATCCTGTTACTATATTGTGTTGCTTGTTGTAGGGTTTCATATACAGGGAATTTTTTGAGCTAAGGGTAAAGTTGGTTTAGAAGTATGTCATGAAGAATTTGGGAGCAGCAAAATTCTTTTGGCATAAGTGATAGGTATAGCATCACAAGTTTTGTGGTGGTTGGTCTTCAAGAGTGACTCTGAAGAGGGATATAGAGCCAAGGGAACAAAGTAGATGGTGTACAGGTATAGGTATAGTTGTAGCTATTTATCTCTAAGTAGGAGATTGTTAGGGTGTGGAACTAAAAGCTTCAACTGTTGCAGACACAAAGAAGGGAGGTTGCTGAAGATTTAGAAGTACCGGCATTGACAACATGACTGACGTCAGACATTACCAGTGCAAAAGGCAACAGGCATCGACAGGAAGTTGATTGATGTCGATCAACACTAGATAGACAAGGACCAACATCGATCACCTGTGGTGGTTCCAAAACTACTGTTGATGAATAGTTAGTTAAGAAGCGAGTGTTTGCATGTTTAAGGACTAATTATAGTCACAAGTTGCGTGTCTAATTATTGTAATTAGAGTTCTATTTTTTTATGCATGGGATTCTATTTAAAGACCCATGAGGCATGTATTGTAAATCAAGCAAGCAAGTAAAGCATTGAAGTATTGAAGCAAGGTCAAGGAGATCTACAGGTGTAAGGTCAAGGAGATCAGCTGAAGCATTCAAGGAGGGGATAACAACTCAGGTTGTTGAGTTGGTTGTGTTGAGCAAGAGAGAGAGGGAAGAAGGTCTTGAGGTGTGGCAAGCCTTTGAGGTGGAGGAAGAAGTGGCATCTTCCTTATTGTATTTTCTTCTAGTAGTATTTAATACAAGAGTGTGTATTGTCTCTCAAATTCTTTGTTGTCTCAAGTTTCTAGTTACTTAATCATTCTGGTATAATTTTGTGTTTAATTGCTTATAAGAAAGTAATCAATTGTGCTTCCGTTGGATAAGGGGTTCCTAACAGTTGGTATCAGAGCTATGGTTTGTAGGGAGCAGGTTATTGTTTGTTGATTACAGGTCATTCACAGGGTTTTTGATTGAGTGGGAGTTTAGCAATGGTAGAAGAAAGTAAGCTACAAATGGAGAAGTTTAACGACAAGAATTATCAACATTAGAGGATGTAGATAGAGGATTATCTGTATCAGAAGGATTTGTACTTACCGTTGGGTGGGGTTGCATGCAAGCCCACAGATATGAAGGATGAAGAATGGACTGTTCTTGATCAAAAGGCTCTCGGTTCCATAAGGTTGAGCCTTGCATCGTCTATGATTTCCAACTTATCACAGTGCAAGACAATGGAAGAGTTGATAAAATCCTTGGCAAATTTATATGAAAAGCCCTCGGCTTCTAATAAGGTATTTCTTATGAAGCAATTATTTACTTTGCAAATGCAAGAAGGTGGATTGGTACATACTCATCTTAGTGATTTCCATGGTTTGGTAAACCAGTTAGCTTCAGTCAATATTGTTTTTGATGATGAAGTAAAGGATTTTTTAATTTTATGCTCCTTACCTGAAAGTTGGGATAGTTTGGTTATGGCAGTAAGTAATTCTGCATCTACTTCTAAAATCTTAAAAGTTGATGATGTTGTGAGTGTGATCTTGAATGAAGAAATACGTAGGAGAAGCACAGGTGAATCATCAGGGAATGCTCTAAGTGCAGAAAGCAGGGGAAGGCAAAGAGAGAAGGTAGAGCAAGGGAAATCAAGGTTAAAGGTGGGAAGGAGATCCAAGTCCAGAGGTGTTACCTGCTGGTTTTATGGAAAGAGAGGACACACGAAGGAGTGTTGGTTGAGGGATAAAGAGAATCAACATGAAGGTAATGAAGAAGCAAAGGATGCAAATATTGTGGTACAGGACGCTCTCATACTTTCTTTGGATAGTCAGGTAGGATCTTGGGTTTTAGATTCTGGTTCTTCTTTTCATGCATCCCCAAACAAGAGATTTGTTCCATGAGTATGAAGAGGGAGACTTTGGAGTGCTTTATTTAGGGGATGGTACACCTTGTCAAATAGTTGGCAAAGGGAAAGTGCAACTGAGATTGGAGATGGACAACACATGGGTGTTGAAGGAGGTCATGCATGTCCTAGTTTTGAAGTAGAGTTTGGTTTCTGTTGGAAGGTTGGGTGATGAGGGATGCACAATAACCCTCACAGTGGATTCTTGAAAGGTTACCAAGGGAGCACTTATTTTAGCAAGAGGTAAGAAAGTAGGTACTCTTTATCTATCTACTTGTATTACTGATTCTACTTCTGGTTTATCTACTTCAGCTGTAGATTCGAAGATGTGGCTTAATAGGCTTGGTCACATGAATAAGAAGGGAATGGAAATTCTTGATTCAAAAGGTATGTGTTCAGATTCGAAAGCATAGATAGAGTTCATTGTAGGAAAAGGAAATTTGATGCTTTTGATAGGAACAAAGAAGCCTTGGTGTTTATGGAGGAGATGAAGGATAGAGATCAGTCATAGGGGCTGAATAATTCTGAGCAGGGTAGTATGGATAGAGGTTTGATCCAAGATGAGCTTGTAGATGAAGATTTCATCACTTACAGGAACACACAGACACCGATGTTGGTCACTTGGGATTGACATCGGTCAAGAAGATACCAACATCGGTCATGTGCAGACCAGTAGGGTCAGTAGAGTCAGGTAGGAGAAGTCTGACGTCATCAGGCAGGAACCGACATCAGTAGGGGGGACACTAGCGTCAGCCAGGGAAATGACGTCGATAGTCAGGGTCAGTGTAGGGAATCGACATCGGTCGGGAGCAGACTGTGAGATGGCCAAGATCGGTCACTGGAATGGATGTTGGGTGGACAACAAGCTGTCAAGGAGTCTCAAAAACCCATATGGAGGTTAGAAAGGGTAAGTGAACCTCATATTCATTGTTCACCTTCTTTATATTGCTTACTGATGGTCAAGAACTAGGAAGATGTGAAGAAGCAATGCAGGTAGAATCTAGAAATAGTGGGAGCTTGGCATGGATGAGGAGTGTGAGTCCTTGGAGAAGAACCAAATAGGTATTTATTGGTGGAGTTGTCAGCTGGAAGAAAGCACTAGATGAGGGATGGATTCCCATGTTAGAGAAGAGAGTGGATGGACACATGAGACAGAAGGCTATGGTATATGGTCTTGATTAGGCTGTAGGACAATGGAGGTTTGACCATTGTATTTATCTTTACCAGGTTGGATAATATTAGCTACATTATCCTGTTACTGTATTGTGTTGCTTGTTGTAGGGTTTCATATATAGGGATTTTTCTGAGCTAAGGGTAAAGTTGGTTCAGAAGTATGTCATGAAGAATTTGGGAGCAGCAAAATTCTTTTGGCATAAGTGACAGGTATAGCATCACAGGTCTTGTGGTAGTTGGTCTTCAAGAGTGACTTTGAAGAGGGATACAGAGCCAAGGGAACAAAGTAGGTGGTGTACAGGTACAGGTATAGTTGCAACTATTTATCTCCAAGTGGGATATTGTTAGGGTGTGGAGCTAAAAGCTTCAACTATTGCAGACACGAAGAAGGGAGGTTGCTAAAGATCCAGAAATACCGGTGTCGACAGCATGACCGATGTCGGTCATGACCAGTGCAGAAGGCAAATGGCATCGACAGATAGTCGGCCAACATCGGTCAGCACCAGATAGATAGGGATTCACGTCGGTCACTTGTGGCATTCTAGAACTATTGTTGACGAACAGTCAGTTAAGTGAAGCGAGTGTTTGTATGTTTAAAGACTAATTATAGTCACGAGCTGCGTGTCTAATTATTGTAATTAGAGTTCTATTTTTTTATGCATGGAATTCTATTTAAAGACCTATGAGGCATGTATTGTAAATCAAGCAAGCAAGTAAAGCATTGAAGTATTGAAGCAAGGTCAAGGAGATCTACAGGTGTAAGGTCAAGGAGATCAGCTAAAGCATTCAAGGAGGGGATAACAACTCAGGTTGTTGAGTTGGTTGTGTTGAGCAAGAGAGAGAGGGAAGAAGGTCTTGAGGTGTGGCAAGCCTTTGAGGTGGAGGAAGAAGTGGCATCTTCCTTATTGTATTTTCTTCTAGTAGTATTTAATACAAGAGTGTGTATTGTCTCTCAAATTCTTTGCTATCTCAAGTTTCTAGTTAATCATTTTGGTATAATTCTGTGTTTAATTGCTTATAAGAAAGTAATCAATTGTGTTTCCATTGGATAAGGGGTTCCTAATAGTTATGACCTCCTATGTACAAGCCAAAATGCTTGAAACTAAAAGGCAAGTGAAAATACTTTAGGGTCACATTTCGATCACCCAACTCATAAATATTTAGGGAGGTCCATTATGACATTATTTAAATTATTTTTGGATTAAAATAAATTAATTCAAGGAAAGAGAACTTTTGGTCACCCAATTTATCTAAATGGGATGGGGGGAGAGCATACATGCATCAATCATTTTATGAAAATAAATAATTTTGAAAGAACAAACATAAAATAAATAAATATTAAGAGTATGTATCTAAGTGTGAGCATTAATTCAGAAAATCAAGATGTTTATGAAATTTGACACCTTATCAATCGTAAAAAAGTTGCAATAAAATTCACAAACAACTAAGCATAAAAATAACTAAGTGTTTTTTAGGCACCAAACAAAATGTTACAGTCTTAACCACTTTCAAACATTGCTCTTTTTCTAGATTAGGTCCTACAATTTTTAGAGGTTTTTTTCCTTATTATAAGAACAAAGGTAAGTGAGAAAAAAATATTTCAAAATAAGCTCTCGGGTCTCTACTTTTCTATCTCAAAGACCAATGTGGATCCACACAAGGATCGATGTTGGTTCAATGAAATCAGTGTTGGTCAGTTCACAGGGGGTTGACTCTAATCAAATAAAATTGATGTTAGTTCTTATAAAAACAAAGGAAAAGAGATATAATTTTCACAAAAATGATATTAGCAAAACAAGGATAAAAAGCCAAAATCTCTTTAAATCCTATAAGAAAACAATCAAGTAGAGAATATGCAAGTGTTTAAACATAGAATAAAAAATGGAAAACGTTAATAAAAATCCATTAATCATGTTTTCCACTTTGCTCTTCTTTTCACATAGGAACCGATGCCAGTTATGGGAGGTTTGACTTCATTATAAGAGGATTGATGTTGGTCTCTATGTAAACTATATGTCACTAAAAAAGTAGATATAAATGAAAAATGAAGGTAAAACTTGAATTTTAAAGATTATCAAACATTAATAAAAAATCTAAGAGTTATCTATTAATATCCTTACTTTTATGGGATGTGTGGTCCCACTGGGCATGCTAAAATTTAGAGTAAGATTACAAATCAAGTTAGTCCATGCGTTAGTAGATAAATACCCAAAATAAGCATAAAGGACACAATGTGTTAAGCCTACTCCCTCAAGGTGTATTGCTAAGCAAATATAAGATCTATTTAAGAAAGGCATATACCATTAAACCTTCCAAAAATCATCCCTCCTTCCAAGAGCAACCAATAAGCATGATTTTCCCTATATTTGGTAATCCAAGTCTTTGTCAATGAACAATAGCATGTTACTCCATCATATCCTAGTTCAACAATTGATTAGGCTCATTAATTTGATCAACATGTGCAAATAGGTGAAACTTGTCTATTGCAATTTTTGCATTATAATTTTGCATGAATAAACCTTAAAAATGGTGGTCTTATCCCTCTTATTTATATATTTTTAAAAATTATTAAAATCAACCATGACCGTCCATCTTGAGATAAATATGTGTCAACATGGATCAATTCAATTTTAGATGGACAAGTCATAAATAACCCCAATAATATTTAGAATAATGGGGCATTAATGAGGCATGGGAGGGCTTAATCCTGATATTTGTTCCATTAATGTCTTAGGGATGCCACCCAACTAATGATTTCATAGGGTGATGTAGATTTAATGAATGAATTTCTAATTAATATATTTTCAATAAACTCCATGGATTTTTAACTTAAGCTCTTAATTTAACTAGAGTATAATTATCTATAATTAATTTACTTAAGTGGGTTTAATTAATTTTCTATAATTCTTTGGAAATTATTTGTCCATTTAATCAAATTGGTCAAAATGTCAATATACTAAATCATAATTTAACTAGAGTATAATTAGAATATGGTGTCAATTGTGTATAGAATAAGTCCCCATTTAGAGCATTATGGACATGAAATAACACATACACATGACATGTGCTTTCAAATTAGAAAAAAATTAGTGATTTAGAGCATCATTTTTCATGGTATCAATTTGACTCGAAGTTATTTGAGAAAATATAATAATCACATAAAATACATTGCCCTATTTAGGGATAAATTAACCTAAATTGACACATATATGTGATAAGATCAAACCATGTAGCATGTTTTAGTGATTTTTGCCCAGATTGTGAGTTGTCACATAGTGTTGCTTAGATTGACAATTTTAGCACAATAGTGATAGGGATTGGAAGTATAAAACATGGAGGAGGAAAATTAATGATATTGAAATCAAGTAATGTTTTCAACAATTTGTGATGTGGTTGTGGTAATCAATAAAATTGCCTTTTTGGTTGTTCTAATAAATTGATTTTAGTAGTAGGTTAATAAATATCATTAATTGTAATCTTAGCATCAAATTTGGTATCCTGAGATTTTAATTTATAAGATGGCTTGATTTAAAATTTGTTCAAGCTATTAAATAATTTATTGGTTTATATTTGATCTTATTCAAAGTAAGAAGATTGACTTATGTATCTCTTATGGTATGAAAATTTTCTTCAAATGACTTGAAGTTTTTAATATGATTGACTATTTTTTTATTAGGTTGATAAATAGAATTCATTGTAATATCAACATATAATTTAGTATCTTGAGATTTTAATTTATAAGATGGATTGATTTGAAGTTTTGTTGAAGCTGCTAAATTAGATGTTGGTTTATATTTCAGATTATTTAAAGTAATAAGATTGACTTATCTATCTCTTATGGTATTAAACATTTCTTAAAATGACTTTAATTGTTTGAATATGATTGAATCATGTAATGGTGCAATAATTTATAAGTTTATTTTGTCTTGTAGCTCATTATTTGCCAATGTGTTAGTTATTTTGGCAAGCATAGTCTTATAATGGAGCACATAGTCATTGATAGGTTCATTAGACCCTTGTATAAGCTTTACAATATGTACAAAAGAGAGTTTCTCATATATGTTTATATAAATATGTTTGAGGAAAAAATTGGCTAATGGAGTAATTTATTTCATAGATTGAGTTGGTAAGTCATAAAACCAAAACAAAGTGTAATATTTTAAGCTACAAGGAAATAAATTGGTTACTAATTTGTCATTAAAAGCATAATCCAAACATGTTTCATGAACATATCTGATATTTTGTTTTATATCTCCTTTACCCTCATAGAAAGATATATTATAAAATAGAAATTTGGTGGGTAACAGATACACTAAAATAACACACATTAAAATGATTATGAAGTAAAACATTAGATTATAATTATTGGATATATTTTGGAATACCTTCCTCTAATTACAACACCTTATCTTGTATAAATGTAACTACATGCTCAAGGGAATGTGCAATATATGAGGTATGTGGTATATTATGAATAAATACCAAAGGATTGGAATGGTTGACTTGGTTACCCATACTAACAATAGTATGATGTAAACCATGTGTTATTCCAAAACCTAAATATATTAATGGGATAAAAGTATCAACACTAGTAGTGGCCACACCTATGGTAGGGTTTACACTGGGTTTATCAATAGAATAATTATATTCTTGTATTATATCCTCATGTTCATGTCTTTGTGGTTATTTTCATGGCCAAAATTATAAGTATTTAGTTCATATAGGTTGTTATCAAGGCATTCACTTAACTCTTTTGCATCTAAATTATCAAAACCACTTTCAAGAGTAACCTAAGAATTATTTATTTTATTAATTAAAATTGGACATGATAATTCTGTGAAGGGGTTGAAAATTAATTTATTGAGCATTCATGATGAAGATAAAAATCATATTTTTGTATATCTTGATGCAACTAAAATTGAAAACCTAAGGAAGACCCAATGTTTGGTAAGGTTTGATCAATACATGGGTTCACCAAAATGTTTTATCTTGAATTGAATTAACTATGGTGGATTAATCTTAATTCTAATAAATAGTTAAAATGTATCAGGGTACTATAAACACACTTAAAAATAGAAATAATAAATTAATTTAATTGTTTCAGGAATAATGGAGTTTTATTTCTATTTTAGTTAAGGGTCTAGGTTAATAAATCATTATAGAATTGAGCAATAAATACAATATCAATTTGTGTATTTTGTTGGGGATCAACCAACAATAGATTACACATGTGAAAGCAATAAACGCGGAATTAAATCAGATAGACAAGTAACTAGAATGATAAATGGCAAGAACAAGAGATACAAGAAAACACCCTAAAAACTTGTATTAATAAACTCTTTACAATAGGAATACAATTGAAGAAACTACGTTCTTCCACACCTCTCCTAGATGTATAGATCTCTCACTAGATCTCTATTCCTCAAGAGCTATCTCTCTCTCAAGAACAACCAATTCCAATAGACCTGGATTGATTCAATTCTGTACTGTTCTTCACACACAATGAATTCTTCTACAATTCAACTACAAAGCTAGGAAGATCTAATTCTTCATATAGAATTAGGAGACTTGAGCATGTACTTCCAACAAATAGTTAAACCACTTAAACAAGGGCTCTAAAAATAGTAATGATAATAATAGAGATGCGAGCTTGAGACTACAACTCAAACTCATCATGCAAACACTCGCTTCTATCCTCGGAAATCACTTTCTAGACACGCAGGTAACTGACGTCAGTTCCTGCCTGCTCGCCTGTGACCGCCATCGACCGATCCTCTGCCGACGTCGACGTCTCTGCAACTGCCTGTGACCGATGTCGGTCGCTTCTGACTGATGCCGGTGTCTGTGTAGACCTAAAACCAATAACTGTGCTCCTTGGTGAAGCTTTTAAGCTCCACACCCTAATAATCTCCCACTTGGAGATAAATAGCTGCACCAGTACCTGTACAGCAACATCTTCTAGCTCCTCCATCTTCAACTCAATCATGAAGACCAATAGAAGTTGAATGCAAGTTCAACTTCTCCTTTGTAACTGGCTTGGTTAACATATCAGCCAAATTCCTATCTGTATGGATTTTCTCCAGCTTCAACTCCCCATCTTCCAATACCTACCGTATGAAATGGTACCTTAGCTGTATGTGCTTTGTTCTTGAATGAAAGGCCAAATTCTTGGCCAAATGGATTGCACTCTGACTGTCACTATACAATCTGCAACTCTCATGCTCTCTACCAAGCTCATCCATGAACCGTGTCATCCATATCATCTCCTTGCTAGCCTCTGTGGCTGCAATGTACTCAGCTTCTGTAGTTGACAAGGCAACAACCTTCTACAACTTAGATATCCACCTTGATTCCCTCTCAAAACAAATATTTCATGATTCAATGACAAGTTTTCAAATATATCGAGTGCTACCATTTTCAAGATGCATGAATTTCCTAAATGATCTTGTGTTTTAGAACATAATCCTTACATGGGTATAATCTATCTTTATACCATAATGTGTTCCCTTTCTAGTCAATTGAAAAAAAATCCAAACCATGCTAAAGATAATAAATAATGGCCTATGTATCCCAATCATTATGCCATTCTAATTTTACTTGTTATAACCAATGTGATTTCTAAATGGTCATTATTCATAATAATGCCTCAATTTATTCATCCCTCTTTGAAAGTGCATATGCTACCATATTTTATTTTCCTTTCTTATAGACTATTTCAAATTCATATCTTGACATTTTAATCACCTGTTTTATTGTTTTTATGATGATAATCATTATTATAAAAAGTATTTTATACTATCAAGATCAATATTTACTTGAAAGTGTTTACATATCATATAAGGTATATATTTATTGACTCCATGATTAATAACCATCATATTTTTCTCTTAAACTAACTTTAGATTCTTTTTTCCTTTGTATTGAGATATATATAATGAAACTAAACACTCAAAGCTGAAAATTGATTTTCATACAATATGTGTTCAATTTTATTACATCAATATCATCCTCCCTATGAAATAATTATATATTTGATTTAATTTGTTGAACCACCTCACAAACTGAAGGGTTTTACGTTTTAAACTCCATGCCATCCTTTTGAGGAGTTTTTGGAGCATCTTGACCTTTCCCACATCGATGAGTGTTAAGACTGGCCATGCACAAACCCTAGGATGGAGAGTATTGGGATTGAAAATATTTTACTATTAGATTATACCATTACAATCATATTGTTGAGATGAATATAATGACTATAAATTTACATAATGGTGTCAAACAATTTTACATATTTATTTATTTTTTCATCCAAAGTCTTTGAACAATAATTTAGTAGCAATTAAAATAGAAATATTCTTAGTTAACAAGTTATTTTTTTCAATCCTTCATCTCTCCTTATAACCACAACACACGATGCAAAAAAATGTTGCATAAACTTGCCCAATTTGATTATATGATACCGATTGTAATGAAATGACTTAGATGTTTGAAAATAATGGAATAATATATTATAGAATTATTATTAGAATAATCATATCCACAAAAATAATTGACCAAAGAGTAGAATACTTGATAATTATTATTGATTCACTTCAAGGGGAAACCTCCACAATAATGCAATAGGATCAGAACTGTTAATATGATGCTAAGCAACTAACCACTACCTCTAATATATATTGTACTTAGCCCTGTTTATTTCATAGGCCAACCATAAAAAAAACATATATAAATGTAATAACATAAAACAAAATGTATTTAAGCCATATGTAGACCACACATACCCTAAACACATTATGGGTTACGGGAGTATAAATAATCTCTTTTAAAAAATTGATAAGCTTTCCAAGTTGATAGAAATGAATGAATTGAATGTGATTTTATAGTGGTTCAAGAGGGAACAATATCCATTGGGTTTTTTTTAAATATAAAGGTTAAACCTAAGAATGATTTTATTTTCTAAATATTGGCTTTTTTTATAGGACATAATCTATAGACATGGACATGAATGCTATATGTTTCTATTTGTTTGGGTGTTCATGCTCTTTTAGGAAATATGTTGAACTTGAGGTCTAAGTCAAAACATACAAATGCATAAAGGTATTTTTAGTAGTAAGATAATTTTTGTAGGTGACAATAGATGGAATTATGATCAAATTTGGTCTCATCTTATGCTTAGGATAGGTCAAATTGGAAAATTAGTTATTAATTAAGTGAAAAAGTCAATTAATGGTAAAAAGGAATAGAAAGGAAGGATCAATTATTCATTATCAAATTAGGTTATTGTGTGTGTGTGTGTGTGTGTGTGTGTGTGTGTGTGTGTGTGTGTGTGTGTGTGTGTGTGTGTGTGTGAGAACCATCCGAATCACTAAAATACGTACTTTGATTTGGTTTTATTCTCATGGAGGCTTATGTCTCTATGATAAGACCAATATAATGCCTCCATTTTGAGATGAGGGATGTATCATGTAAGTCACTCATCTCAAGATAATAGTTAATTATATCATATAACATTATTTGATCATGTGGATAATAAATCATCATATATATATCATGGCATGCATGTAACATATGTAATTCAAGGCATATGAGTCTCATATATATATATATATATATATATATATATATATATATATATATATATATAGATCATATCTTCTTGACAGAATTTAAAATATATTGAATGCAACATGATGTGTTACTATTCCCAAGTCTTTCTTGGAGGGCTATATATTGGACTCTCTCTTATTATTTTAAGGAGATCTCTCTCCTGTGACCAAAAACAAAACTCTGCCCAAATTGAAAGGCATTACTAAGACTTTCAGTTTAGATTGTTCATCATATTTGTTTGTTTAAATTAGAAAGCAAGTTACTTTCAGACTTTGTGTTGTTATAGCTTGTATCATTCTAGGAGATTGTTCTTATGTCTATTTCTTAAATGTATTTTTATTTATGCAATTTAACAAGCAGAGCTAGTGGAGGTGATAAAGAAGGTGTCCTAAAGCCAGTTACTTTCAGACTTTGTGCTATTATAATTGTCTTCAATGTATGTTTATTTTTTATTTCTATGTAAAAGACCTTGAGACAACTTTATGCCCTAATTATTTTTTGTATTTCACACTTTGGTAGTTGAAGTGGAGACTTTGTGCTTCATTTCATCCTATTGTGTTACTATACCCTGTTACAAGTTACTTGTCATCACCAAAAAGATTCCTTTTGTCTACTGAACAACACTACTAAAATAAGAGGAGTGTCTTTTATCATTTCATCTGGATTTCACCTTTGATTTTTGCACATCATCTCTAAAAAAAGAGAGATAGATGGTTTATCTTACCTTTGAGTGTTATTTTATATTTATATATATAGTATATAACTCCTGCATATCTACAGGGAACCTCCCCTTGATGAGAGGAGAGATTAGTCCCCTTTTGATGTGGTAAACCTACACATTTGGCTAACCAATCTTCCTGCTATGGTTGATCAGACCTATTTTGTTTATTAGTATTATGATTGACAAAATATTCATCCAATAATGTTTGGCAACTCCGCTAGGGATACTAGTAATTTTGTATAACTTGAAGTGTCAAGCTTCACATTGAAACATCACTTATGTCTTACCCATTATTTTTATACCCTTACCATCTCCCTTCACCTCCACACCAACTGGGATAAAATGCATAGTTTGAAGCCTCAAGCTTCAAGCTGAAGCAAGGTCAGTTCTTTCCCATTTTTATTTCACAATCTGGTTGATCCTTGCTATATGCGAAGCCAAAGGGCTAAAGGTATTATTGACCCTATATTCAAGTTGATACAAGAAAGTAATTTTGATTTGTCTCCTTCACCATCTCATCTCCAATGAACTAGGAGCTTTTCTCCTACTATAGTCAAGTCTCCATTACCAAGTAAAGCATCCACTTCTATTGTTAATAAAGCTTTTCCAATAATTACTTCTCTAAGATTTGTTGTTCCTCCTTTTCATAGTCATACAATGGTAGTTCAAGGCCCCTGGGGTAATTCTTTTGGCCCTCTCAATCTTACTCCACCTCTACATGAGCTTCCATGCAACTCAAGAAAGAATTTCCCTAAATTATATGGTGATGGGAAAGTTCACCCCGATGAACCTATTGCAGCCTTCAACATAGCCTATGGTGTAATTTGAGTGGAATTTGAGGATGTAGTAGTTAGGCTATTTGTGGAAACTTTACAAGGTGCTACTATAGATTGGTTCTACCACTTGCAAGCTCGATTAGTAACTGACTAGAACACACTCAAAGCCAAGTTTGAAGCCAGATTCAAACCTACAAAAGATGCACATGCCCTTTTAGCTCAACTTACACAAATGAAGAAGGAGCCTCATGAACCAATGAGGGACTTCATAGCCAATTTTGACAAACTGAGGAATAGGATCCCTAAATTGCTTGACCTAAAGCTGAGAATCTCAAATGTTTTTTCATTATTTCTTAGCTACCTAAAGTGAGTTTCCTATTGAGATGTGCTAGTCAAATAGACCTTGCTACAACTCAAGATTTGGCCACTGAGGTAGAAGATGATCTCATCTTGGCAGGGAAGATAAGGAGAGATCCTAATAGAAATAGATCCTCATCATCTTTTGAATATCCATCTACAGGTGCCACTGATCCAATGGTGTTGAAGTTGGAAAATGAGTTACTTTCTCTCAAAAATCAAATGGTGTGAGGAATGTCTTCTACTCCTTCATATAGAGATATGCCAAGGAGGACATTTCCAAATTAGTCATACCAGGGCAATGCTACCAGGAATCAAGGGCAGCTAAATCATCTTCCTCCCCCATAGGGGAAACTTGCCATTGAAGCACCCCCAACCAATTTAATAGTGGGATATCCTGAAATAGAATTAAATTTATCTTTCTAGCCTAAATTGAGTCAAGAAAATGATATTGATCTCCTTGTAGAAAACCAAGAAGAATCAGTTGGCAACTCCAACATTGGTTTCCTAAACTACCAAGATGAACCTAGAAGTAAAGGAGAAGCTTTCGATGGATCATACATAGTGTTTACTAGGTCTAAGAACCAATCAATATAGCAAGATAATAAAAGGAAAATAGAAGAGCAACCTCAACCAACAATTTCAATTGCTAAATGTGGAAACTCTCTACCTTTCCAGCCAAAGGACCCGATGATCACCGAAAAGGTAAGTACATCAATTTCATCTTCACCTTTAATTTCAATTTTGCAAATCAGTCATCCTCCCTTTACAAACCAAAAATTTGAATTACCTTCCTCTGTTCTTAGTCTAATTCAATCATTTGACATAATTGATCATGTCAAGAAAACCAAAATTCAAATGACTGAGTTTGAATATTTACAATCCAATCCTGAGCAATTGGATAAGTTAGTTGAGTGTGTGAAGAATAAGGCCATCCCTGTAAGACAAGAGGGTAAGAAGGTAACTCTTGATTATCTAAAGAACATTCCCATCCCAAACAATCTTGTCATTACTCCTCCAGCTACCCTAAGAAAAATAGAGCCTTTCTATCTTTCTTTGTTGATAAATGGTCAAAAACTAAGCAATTGCATCATAGACGCAGGTGCATATAACAATGTCATGCCTGCCAAAGTAGCTGAATCCCTTGAGCTCACATTGACCAAAACATGTGAGAGGTGTTTCTCCATGGAGAACAAACAAGTACCTCTATTGGGATAAATCAAGGATGCCTAATTTGCATTTGCAGCCTTTCCAGACAAAAGAATCAAGATGACAGTTATGGTGGCTGATGTTCCAACTTCATATGGCATTCTACTAGGGCAAAATTTTTGCAAAGATGTTGGTAGATAATTGAACATGGACCTATTTGAAGCAATAATCCCTGTCAAAGGCATCATGCAGAGGTTACTTCCTAGAAAGGAATCAAAATATATTGTCACTTAGACATTAGCCCCTAAAGCTTAAATTATGTTTGAGTCTTCAAGCATGGGTAACTACTTTCTTTCTACAGATGAAGTTCATGAAACATCTGATAAAGCTCTTGAAAGTGTCAACCTAGAAATTAGTTTAGATAGAATAGAAAAAGAATTGATAAGTTGTAATACAGATGGAGAAGGATCTTCCCTCTCTAATGAAGGAAAATCTAAAGAAAAATTAGTGTCTAATGAGGTATGGACTCTAGAATTTGATGGCAGCTACTCCTCTACCAGTTCAAGAGCTGGGATTGTGTTGATATCTCCTTAAGGAGATATTTTTCCTTCATGCTACAAGTTATAATTTAGCAACACTAATAACACAGCTGAATATGAATCTCTATTGCTTAGATTGAAGGCTACCTGAGACAAAGGCATCAAGCTCCTTCATGCTAAAGGAGATGTTGAACTAGTGGTTTGTCAAGTGAGAAACCTATACCAAACCAAAAATAAAATATTGTGCCACTACCACAACCTACTCTAGGACCAAATTGAAAGATTTGATGCTTTCAACATCTCTACCATACCCAGGGAATCTAATGATAGAGTTAATGCACTTGTTATTTCAGCAACTCTCTTAATTCCTCACTCAGACTTCACAACAAACAAGTACACTATTAAGCTGGTCTTTAGACCAAGTGTGCCTGACAATGCTGATCATTGGCAAGTATTCAATGATGATCACCTAATCATTACCTTCCTAGAATGAAAAGACAACTTTGAATAATTGCATTTTGAAGGAAGTGACCCTCAAAAGTGTGAACTAACCCCTAAATCAAGTTCAAATGCAAATGAATAATTCTTACAACTCAAAGGGAATAAAATTCCCAAAGGCCTAGTTTCCCTTGAGAAATTGTTTGACAAGCATGATAGGTTTTTCTAACAACATCAAATAGATTCAAGCTCCTCTCAAGGATTTTATCAAATAAATTTGACTAATGAAGAAAATCCCAAGATGGTTAACATTGGTAAATGCTACACTCCTAAAGAGAGGTTCAAGTTTACTACTTTGCTCAGCCAATACATAGATGTCTTAGCATACTCCTATGATGACCTGAAGTCTCTTAGGCCTAATGAAATCTGCCATGGCATTCCTCTCAAGGCTAACTCAATGCCTTATAAGCAACAATATAGATAGTACAATTTGAAGATATTAGGGAATATTCGGTTTGAGATACAAAAAATGTTAAATGCTAGAATCATTTTCCCAATCTATCATTCCACATGGATTGCAAACATAGTTTTTGTAAGGAAGAAGAATGAAACAATTCACATTTGTGTAAATTTCAGGAATCTAAATCAGTCATCTTTGAAGGATAACTATCCTTTGCCAATCATGGACCAAGTGCTTCAAATAGTGATAGGTTTAGAGATGTTATCAATGTTAGATGGCTTCTCAGGATATAATCAGATTGAAGTTGGTGAAGTAGACCAACACAAGACTACCTTCACCATACCTTGGGGCATGTTTGCATATAGAAGGATGCCTTTTGGCTTGATAAATGTCGGTGCCACCTTTTAAAGAGCAATGGACCTTTCTTTTAAGGATGAGATGGGTAAGTTTATTATGGTATACCTTGATGACTTTATCATATTTTCCAAGCATTGCTCTGATCATATACGCCACTTGCAACAAGTGCTGGAGCACTGCCACTAGAATGACATTTCCTTAAACTCCAAAAAGTCTATTTTTGGAGTAACAAAGGGAAAAATTCTCAGACACATTATGTCCAAAGAAGGCATAAAGATTGACTCAGCTAGATTAAAGTCTATCCAAGAGCTTACCTTACCTACAAGTAAAAATGTTGTTCACTCTTTCTTCAGAAAGGTGAATTTCTTACAAAGTTTCATCCCCAAGTTTGCTGAGAGGACTCGACACATTATAAACATGATGAAAGGGAAGACCACCTTCAACTAGACTAAAGAAGGCAAGTCAACATTTGAGGATATCAAGACTGTCATTGCCCATGCCCCAACTCTGGTTTGTCCAGACTACAATAAAGAGGTCATCATATACATTTATACTTTTGAACACACGCTTTCAGTAATTCTAGTTCAATATAATAAAGAAGGTATGAAATCTCCCATTTATTTCATGAGTTACCCTCTCAAAGCTCATGAGTTGAAGTATTTGAACATGGAGAAGCATGCTTATGTATTGGTGAAGGCAATCAAGTATTTCCAATTCTACATCCTGAATTCACACACTACTTCTTTAGTTCCTAACACTACAGTCAAGTCCATATTAACTTAGCAATAGTTTGGGATGAAAAGAGGCAATTGGATTACAAAAATCTAGGAGTTTGATCTAGACATCAAGCCAATAAAGCTGGTATAGGGAAAAGGCCTATGCTAATTAATTGTTGATAACAAACTAGAAGAAACAAAGCATGAAGAAGTAGAGGTGGAAGACACACCAATAGTTCTCTTTGTCTCCACCATGAATGAGTGGTATTCAGGTATTGCTCATTTCCTTACTTATGGTGAGTGTTCTGCTCACTTATCTTACAAAGAAAGGAGGACTACCAAATTGAAAGCTACCAATTTTGTCCTTTGGGACAATGACCTGTACAAGAAGAGCCTTGATGGAGTGTTCCTTCACTGTGCAGACAAAGAGTAGTAAAGCCAACTTTTGAAATCCTTCCACAATCTAGCCTATGGAGGACATTTTTATACTCTTATGACTACCCATAAAATTCTACGAGCCAAGTATTACTGGCCAACTCTTTTCCAAGATGCATATAAGTGGGTGAGAAAATGTGAACTCTACCATCAGTTTGTTGGAGGGCCTAAGTTAGCTTCCCTGCCTCTCAAGCTAGTGGTCATAGAGGAACCATTCCAGCAATGGGGAATTGATTTTATTGGATCTATAAACCCATCTTCAAGTGTTGGACATGATTATGTCCTTACATCAATTGACTATTTCACCAAGTGGGTAGAAGCTATCCCAACCAAACATGTCACTTCAGAAGCAATGTACAATTTCCTCAAGGAGAATATCATTTCCATGTTTGGAGTCCCAACCAAGATTTTTACTGATAATGCAACTTGTTTCACTTCTAAGAGATTACAAAATTCTATTTCTACTATGGGATTACACTCTCCCACTATTTTGATTACTTTCCACAAGGGAATGGACAAGCTGAATCAAGTAATAAGAACCTAGTGACTATCATCAAAATGATGGTAGATGACAACCAAATGACATGGCATAAAGCATTGGTTGATGCTTTGTGGGTTGATAGAATTACACCAAAAAAGGCAATTAGTATGTTTCCTTTCCAACTTATTTATGGTATGAATGGTGAGATACCAATCACCTTGGAATTTCTAGCCTTGAAATTAGTTAAGGCAATTGAAGATCAGACATATGAAAGCCCCCTTGTTAAGAGGATCATGTGCTTGTTTGAGCTAGATGAGCAGAGAACTATGGTGGTGGGCCGAAGTTTTGCCCATTAAAGTCTAGTGAAGAAACTCTTTGACCAGAAGGCAAAAAGCTATTATTTCCAAGTTGGAGATCAAGTCTTATTATGGGACAAAAGGAGAGAACCAAAGGGAATGCATAGAAATTTTGACTTCCTTTAGAGGGGCCCATTTATTATTCATCAACATAATGGTGAAAATAGCTTCCTGCTAAAGTATCAAGATAGCACACTCTTTTCTCTGCCTCACAATGTGTAGCATCTGAAACACTTCAATTCTTGAAGTACCAGATCATTTCATCTATACATATGTATATTTCTGTAGTTTTTAGTTTTGTTTAGTTTTATTTGTTTTCATTTTAGATGCCTTTCATTTTTGAGTAACAAGACTCCATAGCCCAATGGCACACATGAAGACACTAGAGATTCTGGATTCTACTCCCTTCAATTCTTTTTACAATTGATGGAAGTTCCCCAACTAGAGCCAACTATTGTCCCCTAAAAGTATCACTCATTTTTGAGATAACATATGAGTTATTTTGACCCTATAAAGACAAAATTATCTCTTCCCATTTCAAAAAATTGTTCTAAACTTTCAAAATTAGGAATTATTCAAGATTTTTTAGTTAAAGGACTAACAGGTTCAACAAGTTCAAAGGATTCTATAGGTGAGTTCAATCAAAAGAACAAGTTTCCTCAACACTTAGATGCTTTCAAGGCTGGTTCAATGCCTTGGTTTAACCAAAAATCTTCATCGGCAAGATTCAAAGAAGGATTGAACCATTGAACCCCACTTCTAAAAATGTTCAAAGGTTCAACAGGTTTAAAGGTCTAATGACGTCAGCAGGATTCAAGAGTTAAGTGCTTCGGTCAACATGTTCAAAATGGTTGGTTCAACATGGTTTGTTTCAAAGAGCTTGGTTTAAGTGGTCAATTGAATAAATAGAAATAAAGGAATGAAACATTGAACCATTGAACTAAAGTTGGTTCAATCAGTCGGTTCAAGTGGTAAGTTTAAAGGAGTGCCCCAAAAGTCAAAGAGACAAGTGCCCTTACGAAGGATATTTCTATGGCAAAAGTGACTAAGGCAAGAAAATCCTAAAGTAAAAGGCCATCAAATTCTAGCAGATGCTACCAAGTGTCATCTACTGAGCCCCATTTTACTTTGTTTCTAAGAGCTATGGAAGTTGCCATGTGTCCCTTATAAGATAAGTGAAACGTGACAAGTGTCTGCATCTGCATGAATCTAAGTGAGTCTCAAGTGTATCTACAGTGTTTCTAAAGCATAGAGGAAGCCACCACATGCCATTTTCTATGGGACACTCACAAGGCATCTAAAGCCTCTATAATTTAAGCAAATGTTGCCATGTGTCCTCATCTATTTCACAGTAGATGCTGCCATGTGTCACCTGTTCAGATCGACAAAAAATTGACTAAGGCAAATCCAAAAGAAAAAGTACCCTTGTGAAGGACATTAAACCAAGTTGAGTGTCATGTCCCCTTTTTAGGTGACATGTTCTGAGTTCATGGTTAGCCTATTATGAGACCTTCGTAGGCTAATAGGATGGATAGAGGGTCATAATGGAGCTTGGCTTGACTTTGATTCATAGGATTTCTACATTTGATTTTCATTCAGGTTATCTCAGACATATTTGGCCAGGGCTCCTACTTTTTAGGGATATTTGATATGTAGCGGAGCGCCTTTAATTGGGTATGGTTATGTGCGGAATCACTCCCTGATTCACTAGCTTCGATCGGTTCGTCGATCTGACATGTATTGAGGGAGATATTAATATTTGATTGATTTAATCAAATATTAATTATTTAGCCTAATTTTAATTAGAAACCCTAATTCTAATTTAATAAAACCCTAATTAGGGCAAGCACATCTTTTGAGGGTATAAGGGTCTCATGGAGGCCATTGTTCATTATGCTATTGATTATTGATATTGATTTTGGAGAATTTCTTCTGTGAAGACTGAGCCTAGGGTTCAAGGATTCCATTTGCATTGGAGAACGTTCCCTCTTCAATGTGTGCAATTAAGAGGCTGTGGAATATCAGCTGATCTATTGCCAAAGTGTGAGATAGCTTCATCCAGAAGTTATCACAGAATTTCAGGTTTGAGAGATAACTTCACACAGAAGTTATTACAGATATTCCAAGTATTTCTTTATTTAGTTTTAATTCAATAAATTATACAGCTAGAGATCTTCTGTGCTAGAAAAGTATATTTTTAGATCAGGGGTTGAAAACAGGGAAGTTGTGCTTAATTGGCAGCCATACAAGGTCCGTACAGGTCTGTACAGATCAGCTCAGGAACTGACCTCGGCAGACAGAGGGTTTGAGTGACCGACGTCGGTCGACTAAAGACCGACGATGGCAGAAATCTGACCGACAGAGACCGACGTCGGTGAGATATAGACCGATGACGGTGACTGTGTGTCGACACAGAAGGGCTGAGACCTTGCAAAATTCAATTTTCACTTCCAGTTTTGATAAGCCAGGGTTTTTAAGACTGTATTTCTTATTTATATGCATGAGAAAGGACTGCAATTGTAATAGTTTAAAAGGACAAGTGATAAGATTTGTAATTTGCTATTCATAGACGATATTATTGTGATCATTCTGAATTTATTCAATAGAAGTTATATCTTGTTCAAAGTTTTTTGTGTTGCTATATTTCCTATTTGGAGGGGATATTACAGTGGTATCAGAGCTAAATCCTGCCAGCCTGAGGGTTTATAGATCTTATGTAGCCACAAGAGTTGGGACCACACAAGTATAACACATGCAGCCGAGCCTTGCTTAAAGGTACTCAGGTGTTAGATCAGCCACCGACCATCATGAGTGACAGATGTGAGGGCAGCCCACCTAGGGGCCATAGGTATGATGCTGATCAGGGCACCAGAGAATTTTAGCGTGCTATGATGACAAGCCAACAACAGATGGCTCAGACACTACAAGCACTTATGACTATGATAGAGAGAATGAACACACCTGATGGATAGAATGGGGACCAAAGAGATGACAGGAGTGCTACGGTTAATCAGAGGCCACAACAGACTCACTCTAGAATAGCTGATAGACCTACACGTCCTACTTTTGTTCAAGAAGAACCAGAGGCACCAGCAGAGGAAGCAAGGAATAACCCATTTGCAGATGTTTACATGGCTGCAAATGATGAGTGGGACTTATTACCTCTTCATGTCCAAGAGAGGATGACCTTTGATCATTTTGTCAATCTTAGGAGAGAGCACTACCGATTGGTTAGACAGGACAGGAAGCCTAGAGTTCAATTTAGTGAGCTGCAGAAGGCTACTGGTAAGCTTTCTTTGACCACTTTTGACGGCAGCGGTAAGATGACAGCTCAAGCTTGGGTTTATAAGCTTGACACCTTTTTGGCATTGAGACCAATGTCAGAGATAGATGCCATCAAATACGCCACTTTGCACTTGGATGGAGTAGCATATGATTGGTGGTACCATGGTATGGTAACACTTCAGCATAATCAGGTAACAGACTACCAGGACTTTGTGGATAGATTGGTTGAGCGGTTTGATAGGAGAGATCCTGAGGTTTACTTTCGAGATCTAGCACAATTGAGACAAATAGGTAACTTGGAGTCCTTCATTGGTGAGTTTCAGAGATTGGCAGTCATGGTGCCCAATATCTCAGAGCGTAGATTGGTAGTTCTCTTCATAGAAGGATTGTCAGAGCCATTGAGAGGTTGGATCAAAGCCTTTGATCCTCCTTCATTACAGGTAGCTATGAAGAAGGCACGTGATATGGAGATGGCAGCCCCATCCAATAAATTTAACGCCAGAGGTACTTCTTCATCTAGAGACCCTAATCACTCCCACGGGGATACAGAGAGACCGAATTTTAACATAGATAAATCCGGGGTAAAAAATGATTCAAAAGCCAATCCGGTAGCACCACCTTTGGATCGTGAGGCGCTTAATGATTTACGCAGGAAGAAGCTTTGCTTCTATTGCAAAGGTCCATATGATATCCATCACGATTGCCCTTTGAGGCCTAAGGGCAAGGCGAATCGTATGATGTGGATATATTATGAGGATTCAGATTCTGAGGATTCTGAATAGCATAATAGTTCTGAGGGGGCAAAGGCAGAGGCTTCAGGGCCTAATACAGAAGCAGATTTAGAGCTCCACATTCAGGAAGCACGCATATCCAGTATTTAGTCAGATGAGTCATTTAGACTCCGTGGAGTTTTGGCAGGGCAGAAGGTTATCACCCTTCTTGATACAGGAGCCACACATAATTTCATAGATGCTAGATTTATGGAGAAGCGTGGGATCACTACCGTAGACTTTGAGGGCATCCGTGTTAAGGTAGCCGATGGTCACACTCTTAAGTGTGAGCGTATGATTAGAGACCTCCCATTGCGCTTGAACAACTATGAGTTCAAGGCTGATTATTATGTGGTAAACATGGGGGATATAGACTTAGTCTTGGGTATGAAGTGGCTTCATTCATTTGAGGAAGTTACTCTTTTTCTCAAGGACATGGAGGTTTTCTTTAATGTTGATGGGACGACACACATTCTTAAGGCAATACGGGGCAACAGCTTCAGATATATGTTTTTTCGTCAGATGGAGGTACCTATACCACATGACATGATAGAGAACGATGACGAGTGCACATTGGCACCAACACAGGAGAGGTATGAAGATGAGCTTGATCTTGAGGTGACTTCAGTTCAGGAGTTATCACATGTGGTGAGGACTCAACTTTCTGTTACAGCAGGATCACAGGTTGATGATGATATGACTATTTCTAGTCTTCACTATCTAGTTTCAGATATTATTCAGGTAAGGAGTTTGCTTGCTGATTTTCACTTATGGATTGGATGTTGGAGTGCTTATCTTAGTACTAGAGATGATGTGACACCATTACATGAGAGTTGGGATGGACATGGCATGGGGGTCGTGTTAATTGACAGTGGTGGAGATCAAAACCATATTTGGGATCCAGGTGGATTGACTGATTTGTCATTCAGTGATTGCTTGAGGGCAAGCAATTTCAGGAAGGGTGGATTGTCATGTCCCCTTTTTAGGTGACATGTTCTGAGTTCATGGTTAGCCTATTATGAGACCTTCGTAGGCTAATAGGATGGATAGAGGGTCATAATGGAGCTTGGCTTGACTTTGATTCACAGGATTTCTACATTTGATTTTCATTCAGGTTATCTCAGACATATTTGGCCAGGGCTCCTACTTTTTGGGGATATTTGATATGCAGCAGAGCACCTTTAATTGGGTATGGTTATGTGCGGAATCACTCCCTGATTCACTAGCTTCGATTGGTTCGTCGATCTGACATGTATTGAGGGAGATATTAATATTTGATTGATTTAATCAAATATTAATTATTTAGCCTAATTTTAATTAGAAACCCTAATTCTAATTTAAGAAAACCCTAATTAGGGCAAGCACATCTTTTGAGGGTATAAGGGTCTCATGGAGGCCATTGTTCATTATGCTATTGATTATTGATATTGATATTGGAGAATTTCTTCTGTGAAGACTGAGCCTAGGGTTCAAGGATTCCATTTGCATTGGAGAACGTTCCCTCTTCAGTGTGTGCAATTAAGAGGCTGTGGAATATCAGCTGATCTATTGCCAAAGTGTGAGATAGCTTCATCCAGAAGTTATCACAAAATTTTAGGTTTGAGAGATAACTTCACACAGAAGTTATTACAGATATTCCAGGTATTTCTTTATTTAGTTTTGATTTAATAAATTATACAGCTAGAGATCTTCTGTGCTAGAAAAGTATATTTTCAGATCAGGGGTTGAAAACAGGGAAGTTGTGCTTAATTGGTGGCCGTACAAGGTCCGTACAGGTCCGTACAGATCACCTTAGGAACCGACCTCGGCAGACAGAGGGTTTGAGTGACCGACATTGGTCGACTAAAGACTGACGATGGCAAAAATCCGACCGACAGAGACCGACGTCGGTGAGATATCGACCGACGACGGTGACTGTGTGTCGACACAGAAGGGCCGAGACCTTCCAAAATTCAATTTTCACTTCCAATTTTGATAAGCCAGGGTTTTTAAGACTGTATTTCCTATTTATATGCATGAGAAAGGACTGCAATTGTAATAGTTTAAAAGGACAAGTGATAAGATTTGTAATTTGCTATTCATAGATGATATTATTGTGATCATTCTGAATTTATTCAATAGAAGTTATATCTTGTTCAAAGTTTTTTGTGTTGCTATATTTCCTATTTGGAGGGGATATTACATTGAGTACCCTTATGGAGGGTAGTGAGCAAAGGCAGACATAGGGAATTCCTTCAAAAAAGTTCCTACAGTAAAATGGTTAAGGTAAAAATCCTTTGAACTTTTTGTCCAAAGGAATTCACCTGAGAAGAAAGCCTGATGGAAAGCAAAAAAAAAGTGAAGGAAGATTTTCTTCAAATAAATTATCTAAAAAAATTCCATCAAACTTTTTGTATGAAGGAAAAGTCCATCGAAATAGAAAACCCAGCGAGGAAATAAAATCCCAAACGCACCACGTGTCACTCATAAACTTGCAGTAGAATGCACCATGTGTCCCTCATAAAGTTGCAATGGAAGTCACCATGTGTCATCTATTGAGATAGTTTATAGTGACTTTCAAAGTAGTGGAACATGCCATGTGTCATCTATAAAAGCAACAGAATGTGCCAAGTGTCAACATTTGTGGCTTCTTCCTTTTATTGAGTAAACATTGTGGTGGGTCCTGAGTGATTGGCTAAACTAGAGTGGAATGTGCCAAGTGTCAACATCTAAGTGAATCTAAAATGAGTCCCAAATATTTATATAGTATAAATAGAGCTTAGCAGAGACTGCCATGTGTTCTCTTCCATAGGACTTTCAAAAATGTTTCAAAAGCTTCTATACAGAAGCGAAAGCTGCCACATGTCCCATTATAACTCCATGGAGCATGACAATTGTCTACATCCACATCTCAAATTTCTTATACATTTCAAAGCTTCTTTAAATAAGCATCTCTTAGAGTCCCATAGATACTACCAAGTGTCCTGATCTATTTTGTAGTGGAGCATACCACGTGTCAATTGTTAAGACCAACAGAAAGTGACCAAAGAATAGAGGATCAAATTAAACCAAGGACTCGATTCAATAGCCAAGAAAGAAGGAATGATGAATAAGACCAAAAATATCCATGCATGAAATATGTTTCTAGAATTAGACCACCAAGTAGACATTGGAGGACACAAACATTCAATGACGTGACCCATATCTCTACATTGAGAAAAATAAATGGGCAAATATGCTCGATTCCAGCATATCTTCTTGACAGAATTTAAAATATATTGAATACAACATGATGTGTTACTACTCCCAAGTCTTTCTTGGATGGATATATATTGGAATTTCTCTTATTATTTTAAGGAGATCTCTCTCCCATGACCAAAAACAAAACTTTGCCCAAATTGAAAGGCATTACTGAGACTTTGAGTTCAGATTGTTCATCATATTTCTTTGTTTAAATTAGAAAGCAAGTTACTTTCAGACTTTCTGTTGTTATAGCTTGTATCATTCTAGGATATTGTTCTTATGTCTATTTCCTAAATGTATTCTTGTTTATGCAATTTAACAAGTAGAGCTAGTGGAGGTGATAAAGAAGGTGTCCTGAAGCTAGTTACTTTCAGACTTTGTGTTGTTATGTTTGTCTTTAATGTGTGTTTATTTTCTTATTTTGTGTAAAAGACCTTGAGATGACTTTGTGCCCTCATTGCTTTTCATATTTCACTCTTTGGCAATTGAAGTGGAGACTTCGTGCCTCATTTCATCCTATTGTGTTACTATACCCTGTTACAAGTTACTTGTCATCACCAAAAAGATTCCTTTTGTCTACTGAACAACACCACTAAAATAAGAGGAGTGTCTTTTATCATTTCATCTGGATTTCACCTTTGATTTGTGCACATCATCTCTGAAAAAAGAGAGATGGATGGTTTATCCTACCTTTGAGTGTTATTTTCTTTATATATATATATATATATATATATATATATATATATATATATATATATATATATATATATATATATATATATATATATATATATATATATATATATATATAACTCCTACACATCTACAGGGAACCTCCCCTTGATGAGAGGAGAGATTAGTCCCTTTTTGATGTGGTAAACCTACACATTTGGCTGACCAATCTTCATGTTGTGGTTGATCAGACCTATTTTCTTTATTATTACAATGATTGACAAAATATTCATCCAACACATAGAAAAATGAGCTAATCTACACCATCCATATACATTAACATCACATTACAGTATAATGGTAGAACATGTTTCACTATGTAAATAAAGAGTAACTAAAAAGGCATGAGTAATTAATATAGGTATCTCAACATGTTGTAAAGGTCATATAAGGGTGTATCTATAATAGTGAAAATTTTATAAAAATATTTACCCTATATCGGCATGGCCATTAGGTAGAGGGAAAACCTTTTTTTATGTTTTTGTATAACTTGTATACCATGAATATTCCATGTACTAAACATTTGATAAATAACATATGTAACAACTATAAACTAGAAATCATGTCATGCCTAGGTACCAATTTTGTATTTTTAAAATATTTTAGTTTTTTTGCATTTTTTATTTTTCACATTGTTTTCATTTTTACCATTTTTTGAACATTTTAAATTTTGAAAAGATAACCAATGATCCTATAAATGAGAGGTCCATGGGAAGTTCCTATATTGAGTAGTGTAAAGGTCTTCAATCATGTATGGGAGGTTTTTGTAGACATTTTATTACCAATGCTTCCATGTCAAAATTGTAAATTAAAATGACTTTCTACAATAACACACAAATCATGTTAGGGATACCTAAAATGATCAAATTCATCTACACACTTAACCTGCATATTTTGAAACACATTGGTGATCCTTGATATGGGAAATACACTATATCCAATCATCACATATAATTTATCCTTAGTCAAATTCATACTTTTCAAGTGATGTTATGGACCAATTAGGTAGAACAATTATTTAAATTTTAAAATCACAAAAATCAAATCACTTATCATTGACTAATTAACCTTTATTAATTAACCAAATATTCTTCTAATAGTAAATTCTATAGATTTTTGTAATTTCATATTTTATAAATTCATTTAATCCAATTATGTTTAACATTATGACATCACTTAGCAAGTTGTTAATTAAAGCTGATTAAAATCACCCAAATGTCAACATTTGTAAAATATCAACATAAATGCAAAATATCAGTGTAAATACTCTATGCAATGGGAAATGCAATAGATTATATAAATCTATCTTAGCTCAGAGAAGATAGATCCTACTTATACTTCTGATAGGGATACATTAGATAATCAAGGTCATGACCAATATGGATCCTCTAGACCTAGACAAAGGATCTCTTACCACAATAATATTACTAGGGAGGGTTCTAAAGCCTCCAGTCAATAAAAAATATGCAATAACCCTAACTAGTTCCTATGTTTTCATATTCACTATACTAATAACAAGTAAAGATAAAATCTAATCTAGTGCTCACCAAATTTTGTGGCACAAAGTGGGGGTTAGTAAACATAAAATTAAACACACATAATAGAATCCTAATTAATTTATGTATAGGTTAAACCATAATGCATAGAGAGAGAATATTATTTAAAAGCTATTACTTATGCTATGTCTATCTACTAAAAGAGAGGAACAAAGTTAGAGTTACTTACCTGGTAGATGAAATCATAAATAATAAATCTCTCCCTTGGATAAAGGTGTTTTGCAAGAGGTTGTTTTGGTTTTTAAGGGTCACTAAGAAAGGCCAAAACATCCAAGACTTCTCCATAATACTAGATTCTTCTCCAAGTATAAACCCTAAGGTAAGACTCCTCAAGTAGAATGGTAGAAGATCAGATTGTAAATAAGTCCAAATGAGTAATAAGTCTTGTTTAATCTCTAAGAATAGTGAAATGGATGTGTTTATATAGGAAAATATAATCCTAAACTCTTCCAAAAGTTTTGGATGACAAGGTCAGCCCAGTTGACATAGTGTCATAATTGACAAAATCTCATTAGGTCATAGACTAGGTCAGACAGGGGCTAACCTAGAACCTTAATAAGTTTCTCAATAATAATACAAGGTTGATGTAGCTGATAGAGTCATGTAAACTAAAAAAAGTTGTTTTAGGTTAGGGAAACGGCTAATGAAGGTGGAAAATTACTAGAGGAGCGTGTAAAAGAGGAGACAAATCTTAGGGAAATGTTTTTATGAGATATTTGTATCGATAAACAATAGTAATAAGGGACAATAATCCTATGAATCACCAATGGTCTATCCACCCCTTTCTCATTACACCCTTTAAGGCATGCACTCAAAGAAATTAAGACTTGATGGGTTCTTACAAGATAAAAAGTATCAATAATTGATAAAGTTTAAAAATATTATGTATATACATATGCCCCACTAGAATCTCATCACATGTCACTCAGGTGTAAGAGGGGATGGTGCTTCGAGAAAGAACACAACAACCCACAATGTTAAGGTTAAAAAAATTTACAATATTTTAAAGCATAAAATAATTGAATGTAAATTGTTGAAATTAAATAATTGAAAAGTAAATTAATGTGTATCTTGACTTACCTTTATCATTATATGGTTATCTATTATGTTTGTAGTTTTTATCATGGAGGGCATAGAGACTGGTTTTGACAAATCCGAGGATACAAAACTAAAGAGCAAAACCAAACAAATGTAGGAAATCCAAGATAATTGGTGCCATGTAAATGGGACATACATAGAAATTTGGTAAATTGCGATGGCAAGTGTTATGTTAAACCAAATGACCAAGTCAAAACTTAGAATAAAACAGGTAACCAAAAAAGTCTAGGCTACTAAATATTAAAAAAATTAAAACAAGTAAACCTTAATTAAGGAAGGAAAACTCACCAAATCAAATGAAGGATACATGTTAAAAAGGATGGTAATCAAACATCAATGTAAAATCAATAAAAATCCTTAATTAAATAAAGGTGGGCAAGAAAAAAATGGTAAAACAACATTGATGAGTGAGCAGTAATAATCCTTACCCAATCATCATTAGAAAAATGTGTATGAAAGGGAAAACAACATTGGTGAGTGAGAAGTAACAAGCCAACCTCACTCAACAATGTAAAAAGTACATGAAATTAGAAATGGACTCATGTGTCTAAAAAAATGGTGGTACAACAATGAAAAATGGTAAAAAGAAATCAAGGGACATCTAGAAATGTAAAGTCATGGTGTAAATAAAGTAATCCATAATTATTCAAACATGTTATTTTTCTCATAGGATAGATAAAACTCAAATAAAGTGGTGTTATCATGGTTTTAAGATGTGAAGAAGAATGAAGAATAGAAGAGGGGAAATATATTTAGAATCACAATTTGCCTATAAAGGGGTGAAATGAAATGGGTTGAGGGGAGAATGAAGGAGAAACCAAGGTAGAGGAATTATTTATTAAATTCAAGATACTCAAATTAGGTTTGTCCAAACAAGAGGACTATTGACATTAAGGACTCTAAAGAACTTCTCCTAACCACACAAGTCTCAGGTCAATAAATGAAGTATGTAGATCATCCCATGAAGGTTATATTAGTGAAAAGTAAAATGAACCTACCTTCTTACAACATTTTCTTAGTTTCTTAAGACCCTTTACAGAGTTGTCAATATACTATGAAGATTGGGTACTTACATGAGAAATTGGGTAGCACCATAGATTTTTTTGAATTCTCCTATTATAATCCACTAGCCTACCTGACCCTAATGGAACTCAGCTCTATTGTGAGGGAAACTATAGAGTTTGAGCTTTGATTGGAGATCAGAGATGTGATTGTAATCATATATTTTGGTGTGATTTTGAATTTTTAGATTTATATGTTGCCTTTTGTATATCATTTCCTTTTGTTTCATATGATTTGGCTTCTAACTTTCTTGATGGATTTTTTTATTCCTCCTCCATATGGATTTGAAAAACCAAACATGAGTGATAAAGATGACTTTCATTTGAATATATGGGACATGGTTTCTAAGAGAGAGAATTTAGAGAGCATGGTGTCTAAGAGTCTCATAAATCTAGGTGAAATAAAATTTCTATCTTGACTTTGAACTTGTTTAATACAATGTGGAGTGAAAGGAAAGGAAATCAAAAGGAGTGAAACTTGAAACAATTTGAATTACTTTAAATCACAAAAATTGTGATAGAGGGTGAAAAAGGGTAAAATGATAGTAAAGTGTGATTTACTATCATAATAATGAGGGAAATTTAGGAAAACATGCTAACAAAAGTTGTTATGCAAATTTTATCTATCGAAAGGAGTAAGAGTTAAAGTTGACAATAAAGATCAAAAAATTATAACCATTATGAAACACAATCTAGAAAAAGAATGAAAAAGATGTTGATTTTATGAGGAAAGATAGGTCCTATCCATGGTATTACATTACAAATCATAAAATATAAAGCTAAGGGGTGTCAAAATCATGTGAAAATTAAATGGAATGAGAAAAACATGGTATTTATGAGGAAGGACAAGTCCTATCCATGGTATTACACTACAAATCACAAAGAGAAACCCAAGGGGTGATAAAAAGTTTTTAAAAAGTAAGAAAAATAAGGAAGATAAAAGTATATCATGAGGAAGACCAGGTCCTATCCATGGTTTTACAATGCAACTCATTATAAAAAGGAAAATAAAAAACCAAAAGGAGGGACTAAGGTTTGTGAATAGAGAGAGTTGTTGTAGAAGGTGAGACTTGTGTAAGTATCGTAGAAAAAGTGTTAGATATATAACATAGAGAAAGCATGAAAATAAGGGAAGGATTAGGAAAAATAATTATTGAGGAATTTTTCATTCTTATTTGTTTAAAAATATCATATTCATTGGTTTAAAGGTGATATGTACTTAGATAAATAATATCTTTGACCAGATAGGAGCCCCGCCATTTTTGGGCATATTTACCTCATTTGTCATGAGTGTAGTCAAATTTAATTACAAGATCACCAAAATTAAATGTGTGAACTTTAACTCATTTTTTATGTTGTTGGAAATATGGGCCTTGTATCGGTGATTATGTTGTAGAGAAGAAAGGTGCTCATCAAGGAGATCAATAGCACGGAGGTGAGATTCATGTAATTATTCATTGAGTATGATTTCATGAAGGGATATACAAAGATATGGAATATTAAATTATAATTGAATAATTTATTAATAACCATAGATTATAGAGAATGACATTTCCATAGTGGAAGTGCATATGCTAGTGTGATAGGCCCAAAGAGTAGGATAGAGATGAACATGTCAATCTATGTGGGTTTCATTAATTGTCTTTTAGATAATTTTATTGATATCCTTAGCTTGGACATTAAATTATGGATGATAGGGTGTAGATAATTGGTGATTTATTTTAAATTTAGCATAGAGTTTTTTGACATCTTTATTTTTGAAATTACCACCATTGTCTAAATTAATAGTATGAGGGACAACAAAGTGTAAAATGATTTGATTAAGGATGAATTTGGAGATGGTAGTATTGGTGACATTAAAATGGGGCATAATATCAACCCATTTGGGAAAATATTAAATGGATATGATTATAAAGACATACCCATCTCGAAATTGAGGTAATTTGCCTATGAGATCTAATCCCCATATGGAAAATGACCTGGGAGATTATATAGTTTAAATCTTGTATGGAGGTGAATGAATTAAATCATCATTAAGATTGAAGGGAGTTCACTTTTTATAAAATTATATGTCATCATTTTCAAGAGTGGGCCAAAATTATCCCATATGTAAGCATTTTTGGGTTGTAGCATGTCCACTATAGTGGCCACCATAAATGCCCCCATGTACATGTTCAATACAAAGAGGAAACTCATCTTGCATAACACAAAAAAATAAGTTACCTTCAGCATTGTGATAATATAAGATGTTATATAGAAACACATACTTAAAATCTTGTTTTTGAATCCAAGTCTTTTCACATGAATATAGGTTAGGAGGATAAGTTTGGTTTTATAGAAATTGAATTATGTTATTGTACCATGGGCCTTTTGAAAGGTGATGGTCATAATGTGGTAAATAAGTGAATATTTTGGTTGAATATAGGAAAAATATTTTATTATTTATATAATAAAAGTAGGAATAGTAAGAACTTGGTTTGGATGAAAAAGAGATGTCGAAGAAGTAAGGGAATTAGTAATATAATTTTGGTCTCAAGGGATAGGCTCAATGGTGAAAGAAATGAAATATTTGGTGATATTTGTTATAATTTTATGACACGAAATTATATTCTCTATTTTGCATTGGTAATCACCATTGACCTAGTGACAAATGAGTTAGGAATCACCTAAAGCATGTAGGTATTGGATATCTAAATCAAGGGTAGCTATCATGCCTAAAATTAAAGTTTTGTATTCTGCCATGTTGTTAATGATGTCAAATATTAAGTGAAAAGATAAAGGGATTATTTTTCCAAGATGGATTTTAAGAATATAACCTATCCCAATTTATTGAAGGTATTTAACACTATCAAAATGAAGGGTCCAAGTATCCTCATGTAAATGGACATTAATTTTAGGAAGCTCTTCGATAACTAATTTTGGTTTAGTATTATCAAGGAGGATAACATATTCATTGAGATTACTTTCCTCAACATCAATAGTGAAATTATGGTATAAATCTTTAAGAGATATGTATTGGTTGAGACATTTAATTTAGATAATATTTTCATCAGGAAGACTATCTTGAAGGTGGTTAGTAGTGGGCATAGGAGTTGTGGCAACTTTATTAGTGATGATTTATCCTTTGAAAGCTTTTTGAGTAATAATATAGAGGTCAAATTACATGAGTATGACCGTTTACTTGCCAATTCTATCTCCAGGCAAAAAGGCTTTAGAGAAGAAATGATGAAGGGGATCATAATGGATGATAACATAAGTGGTTTGATAAAGCATATAATGTCAAAGTTTTTTAGCTATAAAATATATGGCAAGGTAATTATGTTTGACTTTTGTGTAATGTTTCACATAATCAATGAGGCCTCAAATTTTATAATATATGTCATAGTCTCTTCTATTATCATCATGTTGGAAAAACATTTCCCCAAATGATATGGGTGTGGGAGAAGTATATAATATCAAAGGTTGATCGTTCAAAGGGGGATGAAGAGTAGGTGGGTGAAGTAATGACTCCTTAATGTTATCAAATAATTTTTGATAGGGATCTATCCATTCTAGATAATTACCTTTCATAATAATAGAATTGATGGAATGTATATGGTAATCCATTTTGGGGATGAATCCTTGAATTGCACCAATTTTACCAAGATAAGTGTAAATTATCATAATGAATTAAGTGATAGGCATGTTGATGATAGCATTAATCTTGGTAGGATCAACATTAATGTTGTGAAGAGAAACTAAGAATCCTAATAGTTTACCAAATGTGACACCAAAGACACATTTGTAAGGATTTAGTCTATCTTTATCTTTAAGAAGGTAGTCAAAGATGATGGAAAGATTAGAAAGATGAGTCTTGTGACATTTAGACTTAATAATGAGGTCATCCACATATGTTTCTATAATTTTATAAATAATATCATGAAAGATATGAGTCATTTCCCTTTGATATGTAGCTCTAACATTTTTGAGGCTGAAGGGCATTTTGACATAGTAATAGATGCCCCTTTATATGGTGAAATTGGTCTTATGTTGGTCTTTAAGGGAAATGTGAATTTGATTATAGCATAAGAAACAATCCATAAGAGACAACATTTCATAACCAACTATGTAATTGATAATGGAATCAATTGAAGGTAGAGGGAAATTATCCTTGAAACAAGCAAGATTAAGATAACAAAAACCAATATAGATGTGAATGACTATGGTAACATTTTTCTAAATAGGGCCTATGTTAGAAACCCATTTAGAATAGTCCACTAGTTTGATAAACTTAGCATCAATAAGTTTGATAATTTCTTTATAGCATAAGGTGGAAACTTCATGTGGAAATTTTCATTACTTTTGGCACATAGATTTAGCATTAGGATAAGTGATGATATTGTGCACCATAATGGAAAGGTCAATACCAAGCATGTATTCATAGTACCAAGTGAATATATCATGATATTTATAAAAAATAAGCTAAAGTTATCATGTTTAGTAGGTGTGAGTTCATGAAAAATTGTTATTGGTTGATGGAATGGTGGAGTATCATATTAAATGCAAGTATTTTCTTTGATAAGAATAGCATTTTCATATTTGAAGTGGCATGGTGTATTTATTAAATAATAAATTAGATTAGCTTTAGGGTTGATGCTAGCGAAGAAGGTTTTGAAAGAAGGGGCTTTATTTTTAAAATTACTATGTTTGTGATGTTGTCAAGGAAGTTGAGGTTCTTTACTATGAAGTAATTCAAAGATAAATTCATCACTAGGTAAAGTGGGAAGAGGAACATAATATATAACATCTACTTAGAGATCGATAATTTAATTACCATGGCTATCATATTTAGAATATATTTGATGGAAATATATGACCTTGGAATCTAATGTAATCTTGGGATTAGGATAAGTAGATTTATTAGATGGGATTGGTGTGTTTTCAGTTTCTTTGATGGTGGAAGATTCAAATGTAATTATTGCATCTACATGTGGTATAGAAGATGCAATAATATCTATAGGTTTAGAAGGCAAGATTTTTTGGACCACCCAAAGAGTATCAAAAAGTGGAGTACTATTGGGAGATACATAACCTTCGAGAGATAATTCAAAATCTAAGGGAGTGTGAATATCCCAGTTGAAATTACGTATTTAAGTTAAAGTTTTTTTATATTGTTGAACATCCAAATCTCAAGATTGAGCTTAGGCCATAATTTAGTTATCATCATAGGTTGGAGAAATGGTACATGCTTGAGACTCATAGGGAGTTTTAGAATGTGAAATTCCAAGGTCATTGAACTTACATGGAGACATGATTATAAGATCTTGGAATAATTTGGTTACTTCATAATCATTGATGTGAAGGCATCTTCTAGGTAAGAAGGTTACTAATCATTTCATGGAGGGGAAAATTAGTGATGTCATCAATAAAAAGTAACGTGATCATAAGGTAATAAAGTGGGGGGAAGCCTCTATGATATATAAGGATGTATCTTAGTAGTGTTATAAGTATGTTGTAAGTCATTAGGTTCATCATTATCCAAATCAACTAGAGTGACCTATAAATCTGGATTGATGTTGATAAATTCAAGTAAGGGAGCACTATTGATGGTAGGAATAGTAGGAATGTGATATTGAGATTTTGGATTAAGAAGTTGAACACTTCAAGGGTTTGGAATAAACCTCATACTTATATCATTTTCCATTATGTAGGAATTTGATATATTGACTACTAGAGGAAGTGATGGATCTCATTATATGAGTCGAAGGATGACTAAAGAGTATGTTATACAATAAGGTTAAATCAAGGATAATAATATTAGTTTAAATGGTCTTGGGTCTGATTATTTTAGGAAGCCAAATACAACCAAATGGATTTTGACTAGTTTTATCAAATCCATGATAGGTAAGTTAGGTTTGCTTGATATGATCCTTATTATAGCCAATTTGTTAGATAAGCCACAAAGATTCTACATTAATACCATACCCTTCATCAAATAAAAATTTACAAATAATGGCATTATTAATATCTATTTTGATGAATAGTGGTAGATCATCGGTGTGAAAACGTATTTCATCATTAATCATGTCCTATTTAACAAATTCAATAGATTTCTTAGAAGAAGGATAAATGGATTCAATGGTGTGTAGATTGCTAGGTTGAGGCTTAGTGGAAGGTGGTTCTTCATCTATAAAATATGGGTCTTCAATTTATTTTCATTACTACATAAGAAACTTAAAATGATAAGGGGAAGTATAAACTAACTCCATAAGTGAAATCTTCCAAGGCATGGAGTCAAGTTCTTTGAGAAATTTTGAGTGTGATTTTTAAGAAGAACAGGTTTGAGGTTTAGAAGGTAAGGTAGATTTTGAAAGAATGGAAGTTGTTTAGGGTTCATAAGAAGGAGGTAGTTCCTTAAGAGCTTCCAAATTTGAATTAGTGGTTATATTATCTTTGAGAAGTTGTTCTTCCAAAGATGGTTTCTCAAATTTTGTGATAGGATATTTGTGAGCTAGTTTTTGAGGATATTTGAACTTAGCTAAATTAACATATTGATAATTAGTATATTATTGGTCATAGTAAGCAAGAATAGCATAAACATCCTTGGTATTTTGTTCATGATTAGATGTGAAAAAATATTTTTGATTATTACAAGAAGAAGCTTTAGAAGCTTATCATTTTTGAGAAGCAGTGTTGTAATTTTAATGAAGGAGTTGGATTATGGCTTCTTCATTGAAGGAATCACCAAGCATGTATGAGACAATAAATTTAGTAAGCCCTCAATAAGTTTTATGGGAATGACCAATATTGGCATGGAACCAAAAATATTGATTAGGATTATACCATTTAATAAGATTATTAAGATAAGTAAAGGGTTTAGAGGGTGGTAAGAATTATTTAATTTATTGTATAATTAGTTGTATGTGAGAAGATGGGGGAGTGTTAGGTCTGGTGATTCTTAGTTTGGTTTGAGGAGTGTTTTTAGTGATGGCATTGGTATAAGTGTTTCACTCAAATTTTTATATTATTCTAAAGAAGGTAGTAAAATGAAAAATATGGGTTTTGGTAAAAAATACTTGATAAAAGTGCATGCATTGAATCAGAAGATTATGACGAACTCCTCTTTGGCTGGGGAGGAAAACCTATAGATAAGAAAGAACTAAAGCAAATTTGTTTGTTAGATAGATAATTAGGTGGATTGCCTAGCAACAACTAGATCTCATAAGTGTGGGCTTCCTTAGGGGTTGTTAATCCATTATGTATAAATAATCAAGTTGATAAACTACAAATGAGGTACTTGCATCAACAATCATAAGGTATTGAAATCAAACACAAGAAAACTTGTTAGAAATGTAGACTAGAAATGATCTAATTAGTGATAGACTAATTAATACTAGTGCTAATATGTCAGGGTATGGCTCAAAAAATTATAAAAATGCGTACGAGTGGTCAGATACATAGAAAAGTAGATTTAGTTAGGTATAAGAGGGTCAAATTAGCTTGTTATTTGTACCATAGGTGACTATCAATGGTTAGCATTAATGTTGGTGGTTAGGTCTGATCATCAATAGTTGATTGTCTTAATTCTAGGCTTATCAATAGCTAATGATGGGACTCAAAAAATGAATTTTGAATGTTTGGTGCTAGGTTTGCTAATTGAAAAAGGTATGAAAATAGATAAATTATGGTAATCAAATACTTGAATCACTAGAAATAGGTTGATTGATTGATAGATGCTATCGATTCATAGGTGGAATCTAGTTTTATTCTGGTAGAATGATATTGCTTATAAACTTAATTTGAGAGGCAATGGTAGATTGGGTCTCCCAAATAGATTATTGATGATGTTTAATAATTCTAGATGACCTAAAATAAGAAACTCTAAGTACCTAAGCTCTTGATAACAATTGTAGATGGATTGATCTCCTACTGCTCTCCTCTTCTTATAGGGAAGGGCTAGGGCTAAAGTAAAAGTAAAAGTCTAAGAGGTGATTCTAATTATAAATTGCTAATGCAAGGTATTATGAGTAGATTTTTAAAATTTATATTTAGAAAAGTTAAGTGGGTATTTTCTAGTGTTTGCATACTTGTTTGCATGAAAAATCCTAGATATTTGGGATCAACTATTCATGATTATCCTGATCATCAATGATTAGGTGACTATTGATGGTTATCCTAATCATCGATGGTCAAGGACATCAGTTAAAAGTATGGAAAAATGGTGATTTTAAGGTTGATCAATTAGACAAATGTGGGTTTTGGTTTCTTTAGAGGATCCAAAGATTTTTTTTGGGGTTTAATAGTTAGAATCCAAATGTGTAGGATTATAGTGTCTACATTTTTCCCCTTTTTGTTATGTGGCTTGAATCAATAAGGTATAAAATAGAAATGTAAGCTAGGTGAAGTTAGAGCTACCTTGAGTTTAGGAGGAGGTGTTCCCCCTCAAACCAAGAAGTATGGTGATAGATGGGTAGGTGTGGTGATAAGGGTGGTCATTTGCAACATGGATCTAGTGTGCAAAATGTGGTAATGTGCAAGAGTCAAAATCATGTAAAGGATGAAAGTTTCCAATGGTTGAAAATATATTGAAGATAAGAGACTAATGTAACATGTAACTACTATAGGAATGGTAGTGGGATACACTTGTTAGTCTCCAAAGTAGGTCTAGTGTGTCTATGGGAAAACACTAATGGGTTGAGTGTTTCATGTATCCAAGGGAGGAAGTGTTCTTGAGAAGACATAAATGCTCAGGTCAATGTACTAAGTGGTGTAAAATATGTATAGGTAACATGAAAAATTTATTTGGTGTCTTTAAAAGAACCAAAGCATGGGGATCATAAATCATTTGAAAAAAATGATCCATGTCAAGGTGGACATGGGAAAAGGGGTGGTAGTGGGTGGTTATAATTGAGCTGACTCTATATGTACTAGGCAAGTAGATGTTACTTACATAGATGAGTGAATGCAAGGCCCTACCTCATCTTTAGGCAAAATGTAGTTCTTGTCAAAAATGTGGTATATTTGTATGGTTAAGGTAGGTGTAAACATAGATTGGATCATTGATAATTAGGGTCAACCATCAATGTTCACTATAACCATTGATGGTTAAGGTAAAAACCCTAAAATCTAAAATGGATAAAAATTTAAAGTGAAAAGTCATTATTTCTTTTTACATTTTACCTCTTAAAGTTATAATAGAGCAGTTGGTAACTATGTTATTTTGTATCAAGGATTAATTGAGTGGATTCTAGAGTGGGGAGTTATAATTGGTTGAATTGATGCTTTAGTGATTGACTAAGATGGATGGTGGATGAGAGTATGGCCAAATAGAGGGACATGATCTCCATCCATGACATAGGTCATGGAATGAGATAGGGAGCTTGTGTCTTTTTTCTAGTGTGGTAGATTTATGTATTTATGTATTGTGAAATGGTAATTTAGTAAGAGGATTTGGTGAAATTTTAGGTTAAAATGCTAAGCTTTGGACTTATGAATTCCCTAATGTGGAAAATCTAGGAACTAGGGGGTAGAAAAATGGTAGGTAGGATGTAGTGTCATAGTATAGAATAGTGTAGTAAAAATAACATTAGAGGGATGGATTTGGCTATGGGTAGGGTATAAAATTCCATAACCTAATGGTACGTAGGGATTATTAGTGGTCACCCTAACCATTGATGGTCAAGGGTTCAAGGCAAAAGGTTCCTAGGGGACTGTCGATAGTTAGGATAATGATCGATGGTTAATGCCAAAGAGAAAGGTGTTCTTAGCCTAGCCAAAAAGTAGTGACCTATTTTGGTTTTGTTTTGCTTATAAATGTGATAAGATGATAGAATTAATAGATAGTGTATATAGGCATATGTTTTTAACATGTTAAACATAATGTAGGCTTGAGAGCAGATTTACCTAAGGGATCACATTCTCATACTCTTGATACAAGTAAGAGACACGATGAATGATGAGTGGAGACACATGGAGGCTATAGGCTTAGGTTTAGTATAACATTATCAACTCATGGTCTAAGATTTGGGGATGCTGGTAGCATTGATCAAGAGATGGGATGCAATAACCAACATGTTTTGATTATTGACAGGAGAGATCATGGTATTATTGGAGGATGTTATGAGGATCACTCAGTTACCCATCTATGGGGATCTGATATACCATATAGAGAGTGAGGAGTGGGAATATTATATAGACTAAATTTATAGTGATGATCAGTGGTAGGTAGACTTTTATGTAGGTGGCTTCAGGTATGGCCCTATATATCAGCTTCCTCTTGATGACAAGGGCGTAGTGATGATGATGATTATGGCTCTAACGAGCTTCATTCTACTAGATTTTATTGGTGGTAAATTTACTTATATGTTGCTTGATGTGTTGGTTGAGATGCTCTTAGAGAGGACCTTCTTTTTTTAGGCATAGGTGTTATTACTGTAGGTATATAGGGAGCTATGGGATTTTAGGGTATATTGGTGATACAAGATCAATGTGAGCTTAGTGTTACATTGTTGGGCATATGAGCATATCAAGGTATTGATATCATTGAGTATACCTAATGACACTTACACAACAATAGATTATGTGGTTGGATTTATGTGTTAGATGAGGTCATTTACCTATATAGGGGCAAGAGGCAGGATGATGAATATGGATTAGTTTTGAGATGCTCTCAAGGGTTTGGTGCTTAGGGATGTGATATGGAGGCCATATGTTGGATGACCATAGTGGGCAGGGTTGAGGTATTAGATAGTGGGGATATAGAGCGAGCATTAGATATATAACTAGTGGGAGATAGAGATAGAGAGGATCCCCTTTGACCATGTACAAAGACATTTTGGACTTGTACATGGGATTTTTATTAATGTGACATAGTATTAATTAGAGGAGGGAGAGTTCCTACTACTTGAGCCACATAATATAGGGATTGTTTAGGACTTTGAGGAGTTACCAATGAGGATCCATATTGATGATGTAGGGATTATTGATGGGTATGGTACTTGGTATCAAGGTCAATATCCCATCATGGGTTTTGGTTAGGGAGATAGGGGCCATTAGGCTATAGATGTGGATCCAGTATAGGTACAGGCATAAGTACATGGTAGACCTTAGGTAGTGGTTCATTTAGTAGTGGCCTAGGCATAGGGTGGCTCTCAAGTGGTGGCTAGTTTAGTAGTAGTTGAGGCCTATGTTTATTTACTATAGGAATAGGTGGAAGAATTATAGGGCTAGGTGGCCACCTTTCAAAGATAGATTATTTATTTATAGGGATAGGTGATCACTGTGATAGGAGAGATGGATCATGTGTGGGTATAAGTGGCTAATTTACATGAATAAGTAGTGACACACAGGGTCAAATTGTTTTTCTTTAGGGGTAGATTAGTGTAAGAGGAGTAAGTGTTGCTAGAGGAGGGCCAATAGATATAGTATCATAGGCATGGTACTCAACCATGATCTAGGAGTTATAATATTATGAGGAGATGGTACTGAAGTAGTTAACCCACGCTATGAGATATGTTATGTATAGGGCTAGCCTGGATAGTGGAGTATTAGTAGCTAATCTTGGTTAGTGGGCATCCATAGTTAGTCATATAGGGGTCTCAAGGGGGCCATTAGTAGGTATAGGTCTTGATGGTGCTAGTGGTAATGGTTTGAGTGCCCCAAGGTTATGATATGATATGATATTTATATATGATTTTAACTCTGGCTTGCATGCTGATGTAGTGAGATGTATATTATTTTGAGAGAGAGCTAACACATTGTGACATGTATTTTTTTTTTATGATTCGATGTATATGATGGATGTTTAATATATATGATATTTTCTTATGGTTTGTGACTATGACTTATGACTTTGGTTCATGCTTAAGATTTCATTCTTAGTAACTTAGGCATGGGATGTTTTAATTATGCTTATGTTTATGATAGGATACATGTGATGGGTTTATCTATGGTTATACGTGTAAAATGGGAAATGGTATATGCCCTATTATTTGGTTTATCTATTTGGTTTATGCTTACAATTATGTAATGAGATGTTTATGGTTTATGATGTGATGGATGCTCCTAGTTTCCTATGACATGTTGACATTGTGTTTGACTCATTGATAGATAGATTTCATTACTTGTTGGTAGAATGCATGATGTTCTTATTTTGATGTGATATTTATTTTTCATGTTTATAGTGATAGGATTTGATAAACTAATAATAGATAGGAAAAAGAACATGATGCCTATTTTTTGGTGAAGACCCACATGAAACCCAAAATTGGATCATCTAAGTGAAAATAAGTCTTTCAAACACTTCTTATCAATGTGCATAAGTTTATAGATAGGGATATTGATATCATTGTGTCAACTAATCTCATAGTCCTGTGCATATGATAGTGGAGGGAGAATGGGTGAAATTGGAGTTGCTAGTGAGACTAGTATGCCTTTTTTTATAGGTAGCCAAAGAGGTAGTATAAACAAGTATATGTCTATATATAAAGCATAGAGTGATCAATGTGAGAAGTCTACTAAGGAGAGCTGATTATGGATTTTCCAAGATTACTATGGTTTTGAAATCTGATTTTATATTTTAAAATTCTTTTACTCTTACTTTTGATTTTATGTTTGTTGTTTGCTTAAAGGTCAGGGAAGTTGATCGATACAAGAAGCTTCCAAGAAATTGATACTTTTTCTAAATGGGATACTCATCCATCCTTCAAGGGAGTGGTCTGAGTTTATGTGCCTAGTATAAATGTTTTTGATAGCTAATTTTAGTTGGCTTTTGATAGCATCCTTAAAGGGAGAAGTATATGAATGCTAAGAATGAATCATGATTTGTTTTTATATTTGATAGTGATTTTGTCTTGATTTGATTTTGCTTGACATAGAATTTCTCATGAATGCTCAATGGATTACCATTATGAAGGCAAAAACTAGGTTGACATGAAGATTTAGCATGTGATAGAGAGGTATAGGTGACAATGACCATAAGAAACAATCTCAAAGAGATAGGAAGTACTATCAAAATCATGTCATGGATAAATATATGATATCCATAGTTCAATATTAGGCTATATTTATGATGGATAATCACATGATTTGGGTTTAGTCAATTTCCCCTAAAAAGAGGGAAATGAATCTGGTTTGTAAGGGATGAGCTTAAGTTAGACAAATGATGATTGTGAGCTCTATCTAAAAATATAAGGGATACATATGAAAAGCATTGAGAGTCTTAGGTTATATTTTACCTTCAAGAGAGGACAAATGATAAGCTCATGATCCATACTTATGCGTTATGATGTAGGGTCTAAGACAATTGAAAGCAAATTTACCTTACTTACTCTTCTCTTTATTTATGACATATTGATTTTATTTTAGGACAAGATCACCGACATTAAATTCCTATGATTTGAGGTGCTTATTATAATAACATTTAACATTCTCTTGGTAGACATGAAGATGGGTGAGAGTGGCTAAATAATGTTCATCCAATATTTCAAGTTGAGCTAACCATTCTTGACAATAGGCATCTTCAAAGATGAGGTCTTGTGGAGATATGTGGAGAGATGGGATTTGGACTTCAAGAAGGAGTATAGCCTCTACTCTAATGACTAGAGAGAAAGGCATAACACACATAGGAGTGAAAATTATAGTATGGTAAGCCAATAAAGTGAAGGGAATATAAAAGTGCCAATCTTATCCTGAGGCATTGACCATTTTGATGAGCATATTATTAAGGGTTTTACTGGAGGCCTCAGCTTATCTATTTACTTGTGGATAATAAGGTGATGAGAAACTAGGTTTTATTAAAGAGTCACAAAGAGCTTGGACCTACTTATTTTTGAAAGATTTATTGTTAACAATGATAATTTTATGGGGAACACCAAAGTAATAAATGATATGGTGATTGATGAAATCAATGATTTTATCAGCTTTAGTAAAATGAGAGGGGCCAATACTACCCATTTAGTAAATTATTTAGTGGCAGTGATGATGGATTGATGCCACTATGAATAATGGGGATGAATTTCCCTAATGAGGTATAAGCCCCATTGTGAGAATGCCCAAAATTCCATAGATACTTGAAGACTATTTATTAGTACATGATGAAGGTTAGCATGCTATTAAAATTTGACACACTTTTTGACATAATCACAATAGTCTTGGTTGAGATAAGGATTATAATAACTGAGGTGAAGGATATGCTTAGTGATGACAAGACTACTAATGTGCCCTCCACAAACTACCTCATGTGTTTCTTTGATAGCATGAGAGACTTCATGACTTTTTAGGTAACAAAAGGGAAGGCCATCAAATCCATGCTTGTAAAGGTTGACCCTAAGTATGGTGTAAGAAGAAGTGCCTTGAAAAAATGCTCTATGAGCATTTATAGAGAGATTAGGGGGAATGGTGGCACTATTAAGATAGTCAAAAGTTTGTTGGTACTAATGACTAGCTAGGATATCCATCATGTTAAAGATGGTAGGAGAACTATATTTAATGAAGGATGGCTCAGTGATGTGGTGGATAATAATAGACAATTTAGAATCTAAAGGTGTGTATAATATTTGGGAATCAAGGGAAGCCATTGTATTGGTAAACTTGTTCATGAAACGAGGGGTAGTTTGGATTATATAGTGTTCAAATGACATTAGTAATACATCAGTTAGGTGTTTGTATTACTATAAAACACCATTTCTACATAGTTATGTACAATTAATTTGGTTAACCACACATTGGGAATCACCAAAGATATTGATTGTTTTGACTCTCAAGGCTAAGGTAGTTTGGAGACCTATCACTAGGGATTCATATTCAACCATGTTATTCACACATTCTAACTCAAAATTATAAGATAGAGGTAAGGGCTCACCATCAAAGGTAATTATGATGATTCCTGCCCCTCCACCATGTTGGCATTTGGATCCTTCCAAGAACATGTTAACTTGGTAGTTAAAATCTACCTGAGAGAGGGTGGTGATATTCTTGTTAAGGAATTCTAAAGGGGGAGGATGAGTATCAGATAGAGGGGCATTGGCTAATTGATCAACAATCACCTATCTATTTATTTATTTTTGTTGAAGAAACTCAAAATCAAATTTGCCCAAGAGCATAAGCCACTTAGCCATTCATTGGTTTTGATAAGGCTAAGAGTGTATATACATGAGTAGATTAGTATTGGTAATCACAAAAATTCTATGGTTAAGTAATGATGATGCTTGGTAGCCACAAAGACTAGTGCCAAATAAAGTTCCTTTACATGGGTATACTAAGTCTCATAGTTGATAAGTATTTAGCTAGTGTAATATAAAACTTTCTCTTTATGTTGGTTGTCTTGATGCACAAACATTGCTCCTAGTGAGTGGTCAGTGGCTGAAATATATAGGTAGAAAGGTTCATCCTCTCATGGAGGAATAAGAAATGGTGGGGAAAGGAGATATTCTTTAAGTTAATCAAAAGCCTTTTGACAATCTTTCCCCCACTTGAAAGAGGTGTCCTTTTTAAGGAGGTGATGAAAAGGTTGGTATTGGTTAGATAGTTGACAAATGAAACATCAAATAGATTAGAGTTTTCCTCAAAGGCTATGAAGTTGTTTAAGGTTAATAGGGGAAGGTATTTGTAACATTGCTTTAACTTTGGCTGGGTCAACTTTGATTCCATGAAGAGAGATGATAAAACCCAGGAGTTTACCTAATAAGACCCTAAAGATACTCTTCTTGGGGTTTAGGTGAAAATGGTAGTAGATAAGGTTCTCAAATATGATTTTAAGAACCACCAGGTGATCCTTTTAAATATTTGATTTATTGAAAAGGTCATTGACATAGTCTTCCACAATTCTATGGATAAGGTCATGAAATATGTAGGTCATTTCTCATTGGTAGGTTACACCAACATTCTTCAGACCAAAGGGCATAACCTTAAATAAAAAATTCCTCCAAGGGGTGACAAAAGTTGTTTTATGTTGATCTTCAAGGTTAGTCAAGACTTGGTTATATCCCAAGAATCCATCCATGAGTGAAAGAATTTCATGATTGACTATAACATTAACAAGCTGGTCATTATTAGGTAGAGGAAAGTCATCTTTTGGGTAAGTGAGGTTAAGATCTCAAAATTCAACACAAATGCAAAGTCCCCTAGTGACTTTGGTAACTAGGATGATATTGGAAACCCATTAGGGATAATCAATAGGTTGGATAAAATAGATATAGAGGATCCATTAGATCTCTTCCTTTACAAAGAGAGATATGTAAGGGTGCATTCATCAAAGATTCTATTGAACAAGCTTAATATCATGATGAGTGACAATATTGTGGGTGATGATAACAGGGTCAATCCTAGGCATGTTAGCATATGACCAAGAAAATATAATGATGTAGTCATGAAGAAAAGTATAAAAGTCCTATTGTTCAATAGAATTAAAGGATTTCCCAACTTTGATGATACATGGTCTCTCATTAGCACCCAAATTTATGTCTATTATGGATTCATTTATCATAGTGGAATCATCAAGAGGGAGAGATTTGTGGATGTAATAATCCTCCACACCAAGGTATGTGAGGACAAAATGATCATCTTGAAACTAGATGGCGTGGATAGTAGGGGTTCCTTTTGTAATGAGTTATAGATGCGTGAGAGGAAGAGTTATGGTAGCCCCAAAATTTTGATAGGTCAATGGTCTAAGGCTAATCATTGAGATGAAAAAAACATTAGGTTGGATGATATAATCATCTTCACTTTGAGGTGGAGGTAAACAAGATGGGGGAGAAACTATTTCTCCTTCAATGGTAGGGGTAGATTTCATGGTTTTCTTCTTTGGCAAGATAAAGCTGAGTCCATGCTTCTCATGTGGTTTTTGAGTTTTAATTGAGCTGAACTCATGGGGTCCATTCTCATATTTGACCAAACTAGAACCCTTCTAGGCACACCTATGAAGGTATGTCTTAATGAAGGAGGGTTATTTTAATAAGAAAATCCAATGGTATAGGGGTGAGGATAGAAGTTGTTAATGGTGCTTGTCAAAGGCTTGTCAATTCCTACATAGATGAAATGGGTTTGAAAAGAGGGGGATCTCAGGGATATAATTAATCTCAAATTAGGATCATACCCTGGTTCATTGGTAAGCTATCCATATTGATAATGGTAGGGAAAACATCAAGAGCTAAGAGGTGCTATTCCCCTAAAGAAAGACATTAGAAGGTTGATTCTTTAGATTTAGTTATTGGTATTTACTTAGAGGAGATAGATGTGATGGTAGATACCTCATGAGAAGAAGAAATGGTTTCTTGAATAGGTGATGGAAGTAGATACGATTTGGATGAAGATTTGGTAGAGGGTGATAAAAGAATGTCATTAGGTTGATACATCATATTGTACATAGTAAAAGGGCTTGGGTTAGATTATATATTAATCACTTGGCCCTTATGTTCAAATTTTGCATAATGATGTAGGGTAGAGGGGACACAAGCCATGGCTTAGATCTAAGGTCATCTGAGTAGGATATTATACTAAAATTCCTCCTCAACCACATAGAAGATTTTAGTGAGCGTATATGGTCCTAAATGAATGTGGAGGACAATAGTTCTTAAGGTAGTGAACATGGTGTCATTTAAAGACCAAAGCATAATAGAGGTATCAAACATGATGTTGGTAGGTAGTTAAGTTATTTATAAGCATTATATGAGATGATATTGATATTAGCCCTATCATCGATCATTACTTGCTTAATGTAGGTTTGGTCAATATAGACAATCATAAAGAGAGGAGGATCAAGGTCCTCAAGAAGCATAGAAGGTATCTCTATGTCTTTAAAGGTAACAAGAGTGGAGAGTTGTAGAGTGTTAATAAAGGCCTCAATAGGTTGGGTATCACTAGGTTGAACCTCAATGGCTTATAAGGAATCAATTAGTGCTTGGTGATGATGAGGTGAGGTGGATATGAGTTTGTATAAACTCATCTTGGTAGGGGTTTAATGTAGCTACTTAAGGACCACTCAATTTATTTATAAGGGTTTGATTTGGTGGTACACAAAATAGTGATTTTAGGTTGGGGTGATGGTAAAAAGGCATGGGTCTGGCTAGGTTGAGAGGTGGAAGATGGGTATGTCCAAGGAATGGATATTCTAGCTTTGCCCTTATCATTCTATTATGCTCATGTAATAACATTAATAGTGTGGGAAAGGGGATCATAGATGATTGGTTTGGATGCTCATCATTTTTAGGTGAGAGTGAGGAGGTGGGTGAGATTTGGGCTATGGTCGATTGCTGAAGTGACAAAAAGGTATCTATAAGTTTGTCTGACAATAGATCATCTTCATAAAAACATTGATGGACAATACTTTAAAGAGTCCTATATTTCTTTGTGTCATGTCCTAAGGTCTAATGATAGGAATAGATTTGACTGTCATCAAACTAGGCTAGTTTAGGGTGACAAGGGTCAAAAGGTCTGATGGGTGGAAGGCTTAAGGTATAGTTTTGCAATAACTTATGAAAAATGGTTGAATAATAGTTGACATAAAGTGATGACCTACTCAAAAGGGGAGGTTTTACAAAAGTAAGCCTCCTCATGGGTGAAGTAAGTTTTGGGTTAGTTTTGATAATTGGTTTCATGAGAGGTTGATGGGTAGATGTTCTACTAGAGATAGATGGTTGAGAGGTAGAAGGTATAAAAGATGAAGTTTTGGGCATAGATGGGAGGGTAGAAGTAGCTAGGTTATCTAGGAAAGAGGGTTTGGTAGAGGTATTGATGGATATTATTAAAGAAAAGGGGGCAGGTTTTCTAGATGAAGAATAGGTAATTAGGAGGGTGAAGGGATGGGGTCCCAAAATAAAAGGTAACTAGGAAGGGAGTTGTCTAGACCTGGTGCATGGTTTGGTCATGGGTATTTTTGTGCTCATGGCTACATTGTTTGGTAATTTCTTGGTCAAGGTAGATAGAGAAAGATCTAGTTTTAAAGGTGGGTGTCTAATACTAAGCGTAGGATGGACTCCTAAGGTCTGGGTAAATTTCATGAGGAAGGCATGGGATGATATGGGTGGAGGTGGGTGAAATGGCATTGTCATGTCTTATTTGAAAGAGGAAGGTGATGGATTTGCAATGGGTATAGATATTCTAGGATATTTGCTTTGTTGTGGGAGACCTAGATGATGCCAAGAAGTGGCTCTATTCATGTTAGGCTGAGAGAAAAAGTCCAATTTTTGAACTAATCAAGAAAAAGGTTTATTTATTGGTTTCATACCTTGGGTAGTTGGTTTATAAGAAATTATGATAAGAGGAGGAGAAGAAAGAGGGGTAACCTCATCCTTCTCTTTATCGAAAGGGGAAGTGGTTAGTGGAGGAAAGTCATGCGCTGATACTTCTTATCTAAGCACAACATCTATAAGAGGGATGATTGGTTGATTGGTTATAGATGATGTGGTTATGATTGGCTTATTGGGTAAATCTATTTATGGAGGTTTAAAATATGTCATGATCTTCATGAATGAAGCCATGATAAATGGTGGCTCTTCAATGTTGATTTTTGACTCTAGGGAAGGTGGTTGTTTTTCCTCACTCAAAAGAGTAGGTGGAGTTATTGGGAGGTTGTAGTATCAAGAACCATATTAACCATATGGGTGTCTTGGAAGTGTTCTACTTGGTTGCTTTCTTCTTTTGATAGAGGGTAATTAGGAAAATGTTTTATAAAGATATCAAGAGCCTAGTTCTGAGGTGCATTGTGATTGTCAAAGACAAATTCCCACTTATCAATAAGGGAATGGATAATGTTTTTAAAGGTATTACACCTACTAACATCATGCCCAACTACACAATGGAAGGAACAAAGATCATTCTCATTGTACCAGTTTTGAGGAGGATGAGAAGAATCAAATTGATGAGGGGGTTTAGTTGGTAGAAGTTATATGACATTAGATTTAAATAATTTGCCAAAAATTGAGGTACAATATTCTCTTAGTGGGGTAAATTTATTTAGGTTGTTTTGGTTTGGGTTTTTCATGTTTTATTTTGGATGATTAGAAGAGTTTTGTTGACTGATATTTGGTGGAGTAGTTTTAAGGACAATCATATTTGTGGTTGCCTTGCCCTTAGTTCCCATATTAGTTTGGTCACCAAGTTTAGAATAAGTCTCATTGGTCTTGAAGGTGGAATTTTTACTATGTAACTTCAATTTACCTTCATATATGTCTCTATTTTCTAGTTTATGTACCATGGTAAAGGCTTCATCAAAAGTTATAAAAATCTAGACATAGGGTGGAGGAGATGTGCTTTAGAAAATCATGAGTAAAGAGTTCAATTAGTTCTAGTTGAGGTAAAGAGAATGATAGTTGATTGATAAGACTTCTCAAATGAGCTATGAAATCAGCTAGGGACTCATCTTTAAATTGGTGGATGGCATAAAGATTAGTAATTGAGACCTTAGATATGTTGATGGAGAAATGGTCTAAACACATTTGAGCCAATTGGTTGAAAAAAAGATGGAATGTTTGGTAATGGCACTATCCTAGTCTAATGTTGGGCTAGAAAGTGACATAGGAAATGTGCATAAAAGAAGAGCATCATCGTAAGCAATCATGTAATATGAATGCCTAAATGCTACTAGGGATCTTCTTTACTATTAAATTTAATAAATTTGGGAAGTTCCCATTGGGTCAGATATGGTCTAATTAGGACCAAAGGATGAATTGGTTCACTACATATTTGACCATAGGACAAGAGATTATGTGGTCTAAAAATGGATGACTCTAGGTTTGTCATCTTTTTCATGATCATTTTCATCATATTTGTTTGTGGTGGTGCACGTGGAGGGTTATGGGTCATAAATTGTGGCTGAGGGGGGATAATATATTGATTATTAATTAGTGGTTAGGAGACTACCCCATATTGATAGGTGGGTATATATGGTTAAGTTGAAGGTATATGATGATAGGTAAGTGTTGGTGGTTGACTAATGTGGGAATGTCCTTGTGGGTTAGAGACATAGCTAGGATTAGGTATGGTTGGAAATTATTGAGAGGTGATCATAAGTTAGGTGGAAGATACATAAGGATAAGTGATAGTTGGTGGTTGGGTAACATAAAAATGCCCTTATAGGTTGGGGATATAACCTGGGTTGGATAGGGATGGTAATCATTGAGAGGTTATTATAGGTTCGGTATAAATCATGGTTATGTTAGAAATCAAGTGTGAGGTAGTGACTTTGGTACTAGTAGGAGGTGTATTACTAGGCATGGTCATTTCTATATTCTGAAGTGGGGTAGTGATTAACAATTTAGGATTGGTAAGAAGATTGTTTAACCTACCAGTGGTAGGTGCTCCCAAGGTAGAAGAGTCAATGGTAGGGGTAGAAGGTGTAGGGGAAATAATTGGTTAGATGGGTTTATTTTACCCCATGGTGTCAAAGGGGTTGGTGTATATAGATCTTGGGTAGTTAAAGGCTTGGTAGTAATACTAACTACCAAAGGATTTGACATCAAGTAAGATGGCATGCCATAAATAAGCTCTATAGTTGGGGTTGAGATAGGGGTTATATGATGCAAAGTATTAAGATAATGTTGTAAGATGATTGGGTTGTTATCCAAAAGGTAAGCAAAGCTAGAATCTACCTGAGGAACAATCTCATGGATATGGGAAGGTTTAGAGTGGTGAGATGAACTCTCTACATCTAATCGATAGTCATATATGGAAGAGGAGGTAAAGGAAACCGTAGTCTATAGATGGGTCTTGAATTGCTAATTTTCTTCATTGTTGCTAGGTAACTACCATATAATACTATAAGATAAGTACAAATAGATGATTTTAGAATTCAACATAGAGAAAGCAAAAGGAAAAAACCCAATGAACAATCAAGACAAACTACGGTAATTAAAATATTATGATTTATTAATTATCTCTTTGTTTGGCTTATGCCTTAATGTGAAGAATGTGTAGTAGACTGGTTTGTAGATTAGGTACTAAATAAGTAGTTTAAAAATGGTTTTAGGGTAGTTCTTATACTCAAAAATAAATATATATTGGAATTAATATGTCTCTTAGTATTGGGGCTTACCCCCTCACTTCATATTCCCACAGTGATAAGGGTGTCAAGTGCTTAGTCAATATATATTAATATCCAAAGTTTATACTCAACTAGAGAGCTACGTTGGTCCCCCCCTTGGTTATGAAATCTAAGTAGGATCAATAGGTAGGGTAAGGTAATATATTGAGTGGTGAAATCCCAGTCGAGCCTTGTTTCAAGTATGTTGTGATGTTTTCTTGATTTTGTGATTTGGTTGTGTAACATAGTGGACTACACTTAATCTTGATTCTATGTAATTAAACTAGGTGAGCTTATAAGAGACATGCAATCATTTTATGTAGTAATTTTTAAACCCAAATGAGATTTTTAGATTGCAATTATGACCACATAGATAGAGATAGATGGATACATATGTGGATAAATAAAGAACCCAAGTAAAGACCAGGTTCCCATCGAGCATGCCAGAATGTTTCACTTAAATTTCTCTATTTTTTTGAAGAAGGTAGTAAAACTAGAAATATGGGTTGTGGTATAAATAACTTATAAAATTTCACACATTGAATCATAATATTGTGATGAGCTCCTCTTTGGCTGGGGAGGAAAACCTATAGATATGAAAACAATAAAGTAAATTTTTTTATTAGATAGATAATTAGGTGAATTTCCTAGCATAGACTATATCTCGAAAGTGTGGGCTTCATTAAGGGTTTTTAATCCATAGTGGTTAAAAAATCAAGTTGATAAAATGGAAATGAGGTACTTGGATTAATAATCATAAGTTATTGAAATTGAACATAAGAAAACTTGTTAGAAAATTAGACTAGAAATGATCTAATTAGTGATAGACTAATTAATACTAGTGCTAATAGGTTAGGGTATGGCTTAAAAAATTAGAAAGGGGCTTATGAATGGTTGGATACATAGAAAATTAGATTTAGTTAGGTGTAAGAGGGTCAAATTAGTATTTTGTTTCTATAATAGGTGGTTATCATTAATTAGGGTGACCATCAATGGTTAGGTCTGATTATCAATGGTTGACTATCCAAATTATAGGATTGTCAACAACTGATGACAGGAGTCAAAAAAAGAATTTTAGGAGTTTGGTACTAGGTTTGATAATTGTAAAAGGGATGAAAATAGATAAACAATAGAAATCAAATACTTGACTCACCAAAAATGGTTTGATTGATTGATATATGTTTTTTATTTATAAGTGGAATCTAGTTTGATTCTAGTAGAATGATGGTGCCTAGAAACTGAATCTGAGAGCCACTGGTAGATTGGACCTCCCAAATAGATTGTTGATTATGTTTGATAATGTTGGATGACCTAAAATAATAAACTCTAAGTACTTTATCTCTTGATAATAGTTACAAATGGATTGATCTCTTGCTACTCTCCTCTTATTATAGGGAAGGGCCAAGGCTAAAGTAGAAGTCTAAGAGGTGCTTCTAATTATAAATTTCTCATGCAAGATCTCATGAGAGTGTTTCCATAAAATATATTTAGAAAAACTAAGCAAGTATTTTTTGGTGTCTGTATGCTTATTTGCATGAAAAATCCCAGATGGTTGGGATTGATCATCAATGATTATCTTGAGCATCGATGGTTAGGTGACCATTGATGGTTATCCTAACCATAGAAGGTCAAGGCCATCAATCAAAAGTAGATAAGGGTGATTTTAAGGTTGATCAGTTAAACAAAAGTGGGTTTTGTTTTGTTTAGAGTATTTAAGGATTTGTTTCAAGGTTTGATAATCATAATCCAAATGTGCAAGATTTTGATGTCTATAATAATTTTGAAAAGATCCTTAAAGTAATTTGTTATTAGGTTTGAATTGCTTCATGAGGAAGTATTGATGTTTGGCTTGGTCGAGGGCTTAATTAATAATATAAGGAGTAAATTTTTGAATCTTATATTGAAGTGAAGGAGTTAAAGCAATGATAAAGAGTTTAAATAAATTATCATCAGTCATGTTATGATCAGCCTTATGGGCTAGATATTTCCATCATTTGATAAAATCATGAGATGATTCGGTGGGATATTTCTTAGCATTGATGAAATGGATAAGGAAATTTTTGGGAATCTCATTATGTTAAAACTTATTAACGAGATGATTGACTAGATCCTCATGTTGCCAAATGGAATGTTGGGGAAGTTAGTTGTACCATTCTAATACATCATTAGTGAAGGTTTAAACTATAATTTTAGTTGTGTAAAAATTATTAGTTTGGATCCACTCTTTATAAATATTGTCAAAAGCTTTGAGAAAGGATGTAACATCTTTAGTCCCATCATACTTGATAGTTGGAGATATATCACCAATATCAATGGACATGATGAAAGGAGCTAAATTCTAATTTTGAATATTTTGAATCATTTTTTAATCCATAATAGGTTGAAGAATAAAATTTCTTGAGTCATCTCTATGAGGTAGAGGAATAAAATTTGGATTGGCTTAAGGATTGAGCATCAGAGGTTGATTAACCATATTGATCAAATGAAATTATAATTTCATCATTTTAGAGGTGTTATAAGTTTGCATTATGTTCATTTTTTGTATTACTATTGTGATAATTTGAGTCATATAAATTTGTGGGTTTGTGTTTGTAGGAGGATGCCCCAAATTGGTATTGGTAGGAGGGTTATTAGGAGGTTTATTACTAGTGGGATTATTGGATAGATTTGTGTCAAGTTGAGTCTTGAAGATGAGAATTGTCTTGATAGGTAAAAAAGGATAGGATCCACCTAATTCATCTTGAGGTTTGATTTGAACCATGTTACAATATACAAACAAAGGAGGGGAAGAGGTGCTCCAAGACTGAGAGTTCTCTTGGGAGCTAACGAAAGGGAGAAATGAAAACATCATATAGCATCTAAATGGATTTAAGTTGTAAAAGAAGATTCTAATAAGGGGGCTTCATGATGATTTAAGGAAACAAAAAGAATGCTAAGAAAAGAGAGACAAAGAACTAAATTGGATAGATAGAGAAATTAAGAGTACATAGCCATTTAAATAGTAAGATAAAATAATTAATAAGAGCATAGAGTTGACAAGGTTAATTGAGTACTATTGGAAAGGGAAAAAGATAGTCTAATAAGGATATAGAGTTGACTAGGTTGAATTAGTAATGTAACTTGATTGGTAGAAAGGAGTATAGGGTAAACTAAGCTGACTCAGTACTATAGTCAAGGAAAAAGACAATTATAAGAGACTATGTTGAACAGAATGATATTGTACTAAAAATAAGGATATTTTTTTGAAATGTAATTGAAGGAAGAAATTAAATAAAACATAAACAATTGAATTATAAGATTTTTCCACTTGTCATATAATACAAAACATTGCACAAATGTTAGCCAATTCAAGTTTTTATAATACAACTACAATGATTAGAGAGCAAGAAATCAACTAAAAATTAAATGTTAAATAAATGGTTATCTTGAGTGTTGTTAGATTATTATAAAGTGTTGTTTTTATTGTGATAGGGAAGTTGGATGAAAATAAGGAACTAGAAAGCAATCTATGGATGGTTTTATGATGTTTAGGATGAAAGGGATATGTGTTGGCAATTGTACTGGCTTGGTATTGGCACCAACCCCTTCACTTCACAATCTCGTGGTGATAAGGGTATTGGGTGCTTTTCCAATATATACCATTACGACATATTTGTACTTGGCCAAGAAACCAAGTCAACTTCCCCCTTAGTGATTAAATACAAGTAGGTATACCTTAGGAAGATAAATGTTAAATGCATTTTAAAATTTGTGATTTGGTAGAGTGTGAAAAAGAGAAAAATAGTGAAACTAAATGGTATAATGAAAAACCACCTAATTAGACTATGTGAGTTACTTTAAGAATGAAAATAACTAAAAATGAAATTGTGAATTAATTACTAGCATATATTTTCTAATTCCCAAATTAACAATGGTATAGAGTCATTTTAGATTACATTGTATGCAAACACTATAGAACAAAGTCGATAGGTTCTCTACTATTATGTAGAAGCAAAATCCTTTAGAACCAAGTCAACCAGGTTGACTTCATATTTTAGACAAGAGATAAGCTATAGAACTAAGTCAATCAGGTCAACTTAGTTTCTTATATGATTGCATTTTTATAGACTAGACACTTACATAATATAGAACTATAATGAAGTACTAAATTGTAACAGAGAAAAAAGGAACCTTTGTGGGTTAGAAGATGCTGAGGATTGTAAAATTTATATTGAATTACCTTGAATACTAATTTTAAGTTATACCAGCTAAGTCAATTGGGTCAATATATTTTTGTGAAACACTATTTGTTAAAACCTATTAAAATGGCTAAGTCAACTTGGTCGATGTAGTTTGTAATCAATATGCTAACTATAAGACTAAGTTGACCTATTTGATAGTGTATTATCTAGAACTTAAGAAGAGTATTGTATTGACTTGTTTGATCAAGTAACCTGTATCTAGTGAAGACCTTGGTGAGTTGGAATATTTTGAGGATTGTAAATTTTTTTTGAAGTGTCTTGAATGTTACTTCCAAGTTGTACTAACTATGTCAACTAGGCTGAACTAGTTCTATGAAAAACCTATTTATAGAAGCTTGTTAAGATAACTAAGTTGACCTGGTTGATTCATTTTTTTGTTTTGGGTGTTAAAGGTAAGACTAAGTCAACCTATTTGACATAGTATATTATCTAAAATTTAAGAAGAGTACTTTGTTAACCTATTTGATCTAGTAATATATATCTGATGAAGACCTAAACAAAAAGAATAGAGTTATTTTGATGTGACTGTGTGTGAAACTTAAGCACATAAGTTATACTATACCAACTTGGTTAACCTAGTATGTAAAATATATAAAAATAATAAAATGATAGAAATGAAAATCATGAAAGAAAACTTGTAAGGGTTATCTTCATGTTAGGCTCACCAGAATGTATGCAATGGGAAATGTAACATATTTTACAAATCAATCCTAGCTTAGAGAAGATCAATCCTACTTACACTTTTGATTGGGGATACATTAGATAATCAGGGTCATGAACAATATAGATCTTCTAGACACATATAAGGGATATCTTCACATAATAATATCACTAGGGAGGGTTCTAAAGCCTCTAGTCAATAAAAGCTATGCAATAACTGTAACTAAGTCCTATGTTTTCATTTTCACTATACTAATAACAAGTAAAGTAATGATCTAATCTATTTCTCACTAAATCTTGTTGTATAAAGTGGGGGTTCATAAACATAAAAGTAAACATCCATAAGAGAATCCTAATTAAGCTATGTATAGATAAAACCTTAATTCATGGAGAGAGAGAATATTATTCAAACCACATTACTTATGATACTTATATCGACTAAAAGAGAGGAGAAAATTTAGAGATACTTGTGATAAAATAAATTGATAAAGAGATAACGTTAGATCAAGTGTTAGTCGATAAAACCATGAAATCAACACCTAACATACTAATTTCTCGAAGCCTAGATCTTAGGGGGAGATTAATGAACAAATAAAAATTGAAAAATCAGCTAAAATTCAAAGAACGACAATCTTTACCTTTTTTGAGAGCTCTAAATGATTTATTCATTTGGCTTGCTCAGTTTATGCATAAAATGTATTCATCAATGACATATGGCTAACATCATCTCTTTTATGGAACATTGTTGAATGCTTGGCTTGATTGATATGATTTGACTCAAATTCAACATTATAACACTAGGCTTTTATCTTCATGAATCTATTCCTACATTATAACTCTACTTTAATTGAGCTCCCTGGATGAAGAGCTCTAGGCCTTCTTTTATAGTCTTTCACATTTCTTGGTATGGGTTAAATCCAACCATGGTTGATTTTATTAACTTTGATTGAGTTTGGCATATTCCTAGAGTATTTTTTATATATTTTTCAAAAGTGACAACTCACAAAGGTAATGATTGTCTTCTAGGATGTTCTAAGATGCTCTTCAATTTCCTTTTTAGTGATTGATTTAATTGATTTGTTATCTCATGGGTGAACTCAATTAGGATTTGAAATTGATTTAACTTGCTAATTTATTTTGATTAGGATGTGCAAGTTAATTAATTCTTTTTAGGTTTTTGATCATTTATTTGATTTTGATTAATTCAATTTGTGTATTTGCCTTGTTTGATTTATTTAATAGGCTAAATTTATTTAATACAAGGTTATAAAACTAAATTCAAGACTAATAGAAAATATTAGGTTAAATGTTTAATGATTGGTAAGAATTGGTTTAATAGTCTGATGCAAAGCCATTAGTGGCCAAATTTACATGTATATAGTTTTCTTTTATTTGGGAAGATGTTGCAAGCTGTAATCATAGTAATGTATTTTCAAAGAATAAAATGGTTCTTTATGTTTATGATTGTAATAATAATGATCAAACTATATTTCCCCCCTTGAGGGAGGGATTAACACATGGGTTGACAAATGGTTCCTCAAAAGAAAGAAGTGAAATGAGGGAACCAAACAAATGAAGATGATGGGGTGAAAAAATAATGATTCACCGAAAGTTGGTAAAAATCACTAAGAAATGTAACTGGGATGGTATACAATGGTTTTCTCAAAGGTGGTTATAAGCATTGTACTTTAATAGTGGTAACATTGTATGATAACACAATGATTCTGCCCAACAGATGATATAATCCTTGAGAAGATGGAGCTACCCCAATTAAGATAGACAAACAAGAAAGGAAATTGGTGATAACACAATGATTTACCCTAGATGGCAATATAATCATTGAGAATGCATGTGAGATAGTGTAAAATGTTGATGTAGTATACCCTAATTATGCAAAACATGATTGATGACTAATGATTGACAACTTGATATAGAGGATAAATATGAATTAGGACAACATACTAGTAGGGAGATTATCATCCAAGCTAACAAAGGTTAAAATTATTTCATTACTTAATTAATTTATTTGGAATATGATTGGGATTTATGCTAATGCCAATGCCAATGCCAAGGAGATGGTGATTTTGTATACCTCTCAAAGCTAATTTTTGGTATAACACATGATGTTAGGATTCATGATAGAACACCATGAAGACTTGGATAAAATGTGCATAAGGATTGACTCCTGATCTAATAAACAATTGAAAATAATGCACTAATAATAAAAACCATGATGACTATGTTGACATATGAATATGGATGGACTCAAGAATCATTTTCTCAAGGAATCACCCAATGAATGTATATATACGGAGTTGGGGCAACTAGACCAAAATCAAATAAACAAGAAAGCAAACAAATAAATAAATAGGAAAATAAACAAATAAATAGAAGCTTGAAAATAAAAGCAATAGAAAGCATCCTACAATGGATTTGCCCTAGTAAGGTAGATTGAGGATAACTGATTAGGATTAGATAAGACAAGTGTTTTTGGATTTTAAAATTTTATGCATTTTTTTTAAATTTTTAGGTACCTTAATTTTTTAGATAATGACAAGATACGTACTCGCAAAATAGTGAGAACATTAGCTTAGGTTGCTCACAAAATGATGAGAGATTATGGAAAGGGGGACTAAGGTGACCCCAACATGAATTTATCATAACCTATATAGTCTTGAGATGACCTCAAGCCATATTAATTTCATCCACATAAAAGGTGGGGAGAAACTTGACCATATAACAACAAGTTCTCATATCTAGAAAATAGCCAGTCAAATAAAAACAATAATGGCAAGGTGATGTAGCAATGCATGAAAAATGAATGTTTCCCATAGGTGGTTATAACTAGGATACAATGGATTAGATCAATGATACTAATTTTACTATAGTTGGTTATAATTAGTAGCAAGATCGATGAATACCGATTTGCCCTAGAAAATGATATAATCAAGTGCACATAAAGAAACTTGATATAAGATGGAAAACAAAAGCTATCTTTTTAGATCAATTTTCATACTAATTTCATATACTATCATTTAAATATGGATTTGATTTATTGTTGAAAATTGATCATACTTTCCTCACAAAAATATGGTAAGAATCAAATGAATCAAGATCAAAATAGGATTGGATAGGATGACTGAAAATAGGCTTTGGTCTAAATACGAATGATAAGGTAGAATAGGATATGATAAAATAATGATTGATTAGGATAATGATTGGTTTTATAAATTAGATAAAATGGTAATAGGGTTTCCCCTAAGTGATTATGTGAATGGTTAGAGGTTTAAATAATGGCACAAAGATTGATAACTTGATATGATATGGTACATGTTTAGTTTTGCCCTAGGTATGATAAATGACTCTATTATTCCTAATGAAGTGGAAATGCACATCCTAATAAACAAATGATATACCTAGAATACTCAATGATGTAAATTTATAGCCCATGCCTTGTTTAAATAGTTCTCTATCAATAACTTGTTGTAGATTTGGATGCTAAGAATTCTATTGTGATCTTCATTGGTCATTGATTCTAATCCCTTCAAATTTCAAAACAATGTATATTTGTAGCCTTTGTAAAGGAAAGTGAATCCATATATGGCAAATAAATATAACTATTGGTTTAAAGTTTTTTTTGTGAAATAGAATGATGGATGGAAATGGAATGGATAATGGTGAGTAAACAAATGAAGATTAGGATTTTTAGGTACACATAATGTTGTTAATTCTAGATTCAACATATCTTTATATGTGCGATGGATGAAGACTTATTCTCTTGAAAAGAACACCAAAATATTCTATTGTTTGGGCCTGAGATTAACTATCATTTGATTAGATTATATATAAGAAGTTATTTTGCTTTGATCTTTGATTATGTCTTCATCAAGCATTGAAGAAATTTTGTGCTCAGCTATTGGTACCTCAAAGATTTTTTCACCAATGAATTTATCTCAATTATCTCATAGTGAGCTTTATAAGGTTTCAATAAGGAATATTGACTTTTGACTTTGATTGTCCTCTAACACCTCAAAAAAGGTTTCACTAGAAGATGCCGAGTTCTAACTTTGATTGCCCCTTAATGCCTCTGAAAAGGTTTCCCTAAGAGAGTATTATTCTGCTATATGATTAGGGTCTTGGCCTCCTTAATTTTATTCATATGATATGTTTCCATGGATTCATTTCAATAAGGTATGATTTTATTGGTCCCAATTGACACTTGTGGGAGATAGAATGTCAATAATATGGCTATGTTGGTTGGTGGTAATGTTATGTGGAATAATAATGAAATGGGGGTTAGTAACACAATCCTCATAGAAGATACTAGGAGAACTTATGTCATTTCTGAAGTACTTATCCTAAAAAGCCATAGAAGGATCACAAATGTATTCATATTTTATTTCTAGGCATGTATAACCAATATTATAATAGTCACAAATATATTCTATTTTTTAATTTGATTTCGACTGAAGGGACTTTGAATCCAATGTTGAGACTGATGTCTATTTTTATTCTAATTATATATTTGATTTCATTCCAAGAATAAAACCTAACTCTAATTTTGATTCTTCATCTGATGGGTACTATGTTACAATGATGTCTTGTTGAATGTTTGGTATTGGACAAGTAACAACATGTGATGGCATAATGGGCTCCACAGAGACTGGTTTGACAAAGTGAGGCTACATAATAGTTGGAAAAAGGTCAATATATAAATCCTCAAATACTACCTTGTTAGAGAGAGGCTATTGAAAAATATGCATCTATTCAAGGTAATTATTTACCTAAAGGTGGTTATAATAATTAAGAAGTGACTCAACAAAGACTGGTTCATCAAAGTGAGGCTCCTTGATAATAGGTATAGGATTGAAAGGTGATTAATCATAGGTTGACTTATCACAAGTGGTTGGTTTAACAAAAACATCTTTGATTGGTTGAATTATTTGGCCTTGGTTTATTTTTGGTTGTAACACAACAGTCTTGCACATAGCTTAGTCCTCAAATGATAGGCTCAATTGAGGTATTGATTGGACTAGTTGGGGTTTAATTTGAATGATTAGTTGAGGTCATGATTGGATTTTCTAAGGTTTGGATTGCAAAATTATAGGGAATTGTGGAGATTTATTACTCACACAAGCCAAGGGATTAACTCTTTGAATGGTATGGATAGGGCATTATGAATCTTAGTTTCTATTGTAAGACAAAGGATGATATCCTAGAATGGTAATGGTATTCCTTAGATATTGTGGAGTTTTATAACTCATATAATCCAAAGGAAAATATCCAAGAAGGATACTTTTAGGGAATTGTGGAGCTTGGTTTCTCATATAAGCCAAAGCATCCAAGCCCTCTTCATAAACCATATCATCCTAATTGGTAACCTGATTTAGATCATAAGCAAGTTCTTAAATTTTTTCTTTGGATTGATTAAGGTAAGGAGGATAATAATCCATCTCCCAAATAACATTATCATTGTGGAGGTCTATACCTAATTCATCCTCACCAACCATATCATCTCAATTGAGGTCTTGACTTTAGTCTTTAATTTGATTTATGCAAGGTGGATAAAATTCTATCTAACAAACCTTATTATCATTAAAGGGATCATGAATAAATACATTAAAATCAAAGCCATTTTTTTCAGCCATTCTATCATAGTCTGGATTGTACATGACTCCACCATAAGTGTATTTAAACATATCTACATCAATAAATAAATCTCTAAAAATAAAAAGGATTAGAGTTTTGTAAACTTTGAAAAACTATGTCCAAAGGACAAAGGGTTAAAACATGATCTAACTTGGTTGATATTGGAGTTATTTCTCCAATGTGGTATGAAAATGGAGTTATATCTCCAAAATGATTTGTTCTATAACTTGGCATAAAATAGTCTAAATTCAAATGTCTAACATCTAATGTCATACACATAAAAGATAAAGCATTTGAATAAAACTAACATGTCAAAGTCTAGGCCAAAGTGTTATAAATAAGGTCAAAACTAGGAAAGGGAAAAGTTAAATTTTTAGGGATTTCATCCAAACATGGATTCAAAAGCTAGGCTCAAAAAAACATGATCTACTAAGATTTTTGGCCAAATGGCATGAAAACCTAGACTTTGAAATAAAGGCTGATGTGATTTGATTTAATCTAACAAGGTTGGAACAACTTTGACATAAACTCGACACACAAAATAAAACATAAATATGATCAATTAGTGTGAGCCATAAGACAAAAGGCACCTAGGGAAAAGATTATGTTTTTCCAAATAAAGGCACAAACAATGATGATGATAGACTCTGTGAACAAACAAGCAATAGAAATAAGTCTCTTTGAATAAACAAGTAATACTTTTCAAAATTGGGTAATCAATTAACCAAAGTTACACAACCCAAAAGAGAAAGATATATGTATCAGTCCTTGCAAAGTGAGACTTAAACAAAAATCAATCAATGTTTGAATTCAAACTTAGAAAAGTTTATTAAAAATTCAATGTTGAAAACTAGGCTTTGATAGATGAAATAAGCTAGACAATATTGGATGGCATAATGGCTCAAGATAAGGATCCAAATGGCATACATGACATGGTTTTGTTGGTTTGAAACAATGGCTTTTGATACAAGTTCAAACAAGTCTTAAAATAAAATTAGCAACCTAACATCATAAACATGCTCTAATAATGTGATTAATGTTATGTTTTAAGGACTTAAAGGCTCAAAATTTATAATAATGTGGACAAAATAATGGTACCCATCTCAAAAAAGTAATACACACACAAACATGTTTAATAAAAAATGTAAGGCACAAGTGTGATGTAAAATAGATATCATAACACCTCCTTAGACAAAAGAGTGGTGTATGAGAAAATTGGTTTTAATGTGGATATAAACAAACAAACAAGTTTTAGTCTCAAAACATATAAATAAAAAATGACCAAAATATACTAAGTATAATCCTCAAAATCCTAGAAAAAGTATGGCAATGTGAGGTTGACTAAACTAATTACTTTTAGAATGTTCTAGATGGATCAAATGGATACTAATTTCACATCAGCATTACAAAAGAAGTGCACATAATTTGGGTCCACATCATATGGCTCATTGTAAAAAGGTCCTTCCCTTTTTACAACCACTACATCCATTGTTTTCATAGTGTAGTGTGATGTACAACATGCTCAAACATCTTGGGTTTAGCCTCTACTAATAGAGATGGTTTAACTAATCAAACCATCATCCAAGTGAGTGGATACCAATTTATATACCCCCCCCCACCCCAATTGAGAGGGGTTGAAGATGATATCAGGTGATGAAATCTTAGGTCAAAGCTTCCCTAAATAACTTGTGGGAGGTAATAATGTTCGCCTCACAAACCAAGATGCATGTAAATAAATGACAAAAATAGAAAGACTTTATGATCACCTCAAGATTACCCAATACTATGTGAGCTTTTGGGGAGTGATTTAAATGAAATTATTTATATGCTTTGAACTATGTGAAAAACATGATGAGATGGAACTTTTGATCCTAAAATTTCCCTAAAGGAGATGGATGGGAGAGCATACACGCATGTCTCTTTTCACTAAAACACTCAATTAATAAATAAGTTTAAAAACAAATGAAGTGAGGTCAATTTCATTGCATCAAATTGAAAGTGTCTGATTATATTTATTACTAGCCTCTTGTATTTAAGATGTACAAATGGAAATAATTACAAACCATCCAAAAATAATTTGGTGCTTTTGATCCCAAAAGTTCCCTAAAGGGGATGGACATGAGTGTATACATACACAACTCCTTATTTACTCAAATAAGTTTAGACTAAATAAATAATGAAAATAAATTGAAGAAAATTTGTAGTCTATTCAATTTTATAGTATTAAATTAAATGTGTGGTCATGTTCTTTTATCCCCTTGGCTTTAAGTTGTGAAATTTGAAAGAACAATCAAAACATTTAACACAAACATGCAAAACTTTCTTATTAAACCCAAAGTAAAATACCTAATTAATTTTTAAAAATCCCAAAAGAAGTTTGAAATAACTAAATAACCTTGTTTTAAGGATTTTTCAAATGGGCCTTGTAAGAAAAAGGTTGGGACTTTTTTTAGCTTTGAAGCTTACTTATCAAATGAGACAAGCAACTTTGAAGGGTAAAATCTGTTGACCCAAAGGCAAAACCTGAAGAAAGAAAATGTGTTAGGTTAGGAAAAGGTTATAAAAAATTCAATAAAAAACTAAATAAATACAAAAATATAAATTAACCTATGAAACATGCAAACAATAAGTTAGATGGTTAAAACAAACAAAATTGGACACATAAAGCATAAAAAACTAGAGTTATTATTTTAACTACAACTTTTAAAATATACATCCATTTGTTCTTAATGTTTTGGAGGTTGTTTATAGATATAGGAAACATGTATATGAAAACATTTAGGTCAAAATAATGAATAAAAAAATGTTATTACCTCTATACTATCTATTTTTACCAAACATTTATAAAATAAAAAGTTATAATTACTAAAAGAGTCATAAATTATCAAATATAAATAATATTTTATTGAAACTTTTAGAGAATTAAGATGAAAATAGTAAGAACATCCTATCAACAATTTATAAAAAAATAGTTAATATATTAAAAATAAAATCTATTTTAATATATGTTTGTGTTCAGAGATGTGGGGTGTGTAATCATGTCCCACCAAGCATGCCATTTATGATGAAGGAATTTGACAAAGAGAGGAGGTTAGATAAAGTGTTTGTCCATAAAACCATAAAATCAACACACTAACATCCTTACATCTCAAACCCTATATTTTAGGTGGAGATTAATGAACAAACAACAATTGAAAACATAACTAAAATAAAAAGAACAACAATCTTTACCTTGCTTGAGTTCCAAATGATTTATTCATTTGTCTTGATCAATTTATGCATAAAAAGTCTTCATAAATGACATATGTATAACAACATCTCATATATGCAATATTTTTTAATGCTTGGCTTGATTGACATGGCTTGGCTCAAATTCAACATTATAACATTAGGCTTTTAGCTTCATGAATCTATTCTTGCATTATAACTCTACTTTGATTGAGTTCCTTAAATGAAGATCTCTAGGCTTTATTTTATATGATTTTAAATCCATTATAATGGATTAAATCTGACCATGGTTGATTTTATTAACTTTGATTGAGTTTGGCATATTCTTAGAATATTCTTTTACATATTTTCTAAAAGTGACAACTCACAAAGGTAATGAGTGTATTCTAGGATGTTCTAAGATGATCTTAAATTTCCTTTTTAGTAATTGATTTACTATCTCATGGATAAAATTAATTAATATTTTAAATTGATTCAACTTTTAATTATTTTTTATTAGGATGTGCAAGTCAATTAATATTTTCAGACATTTGGTCTTTTGTTTTATTTTGATTAATTCAATGTATGTATTTGGCTTGTTTAATAGATTTAATAGGAAAAATTGATTTTATTTAGCATTATAAATCAAAATTAAGACTAATATAAATTCTTAGGTTAAATATTCAATGATTGTTAAGAATTGGTCTAATCATCTAATGCAAAGCCATTGGTGGCCAAATTTACATGTCTACAATACTCACCTAGAAGGTGAACCCATCAAGACTCAATCTTTCCTTTGGTTAACATTGATTCATAAAAGGTTTTTGTGGTTTTTAAGGATCAGTAAGAAGGGCCAAAGCATCCAGGACTTCTCCACAAGATTATATTCTTCTCTAAGTAGAAACCCTAAGATAAGACTCCTCGAGTAGAATGGTGGAAGAACATATTATAAAAAAGAAAAAATGAATAATAAATCTTGTCTACTCTCTAAGAATGAAGAAATGGATGTGTTTATATAGGTATATCCAACCCTAAACCCTTTTGAAAGTTTCATCTGATAAGGTCAACCCAGTTGACCTAGTATTATTATTGACAAAAACTCACTAGGTCAGCCAGGGGCTGACCTAGATCCTTAATAAGTTTTGTTAATAATAATACAAGGATGATGCAATTTAAATAGTCATATAAACTATCAAAAATGGGTTTATGTTAGGGAGATGGATAATAAATCTAGAAAATGACTAGAGAAATGTGAAAAAGAGGTGACAAAGCTTAGGGGAATGTTTTTAAGGAGCTAGTTGGATTGATAACAAGTGGTAATAAGGGAAAACAATCTTAAGAAGAACCAATGGTCTTCCCACCCCTTTCACAATACACTCTTTAAGGTGTGCACTCACAGAGATGAAAAATCAAGAGGTTCCTATAATATTGAAATCATTAGTAATTGATAAAGTTTTAAAATATTATGTTTATACAAATACAATACATGATCCATAAATGAAACCCATGTATTAATTAGTGTAAAATCATCCCTAAATATTAATGGCTTAAAACCTCCAAAATTTAATAATATTCAACCACATATCTTGATCCTTATCTAATGGTTGAAACTAGTTTGAAAAATCTATAAATAGAAGGGAGATTTTCTATTATAAAAAATATTTTTTGTGCAAACTTACTCTACCAAAACTCTGAGAAAAGATCCACTTGTTTATTCATTCCTCAATAAAAAAAAGCATAGTATAATGGGAGATACTACTAAAATGACACTATGACATTTAAGAAGACTCTAAGCTTCTATATCTAGGCTAATCAAACTTTTATGGTATTATGATATAGTGATTCAAAGAGAAGGTAAAATAGTATTTTTTGTATTTTTTTTGCTTGTTTATCTCTTCCTTATATTTTCCCAATATTAGGACATGCACTGGGGTTTTAAATTATTATGTATTTTTATTTTGATTTCATACTAATAAGAAACTAAATAAATTGTAATCATGTGTTTACATATGGTATACCTTGTGGGATTATCAACCACAATCCCATTTTAAACTTCACAAATACCTTTAATTACAAAGTTAGATAAAGTTTGAGCCCAATTTCCCTTATTTTCATCTATATTTTCCATTTTTATATCCCCTACGAATCAATGGGAATGCCATGTGAATTGGTGGATTTATTTCCTATAATAAGTTGTAATGATATGTGTAACATAGATATGATTTATCCCTTATGTTTATCTCTCTATAATTTAGGAAAATGGTTGAATTGACCTGCATATCAATGGGAATGAAATATGTATTGGAAAAAATGCTTTCATCTCTATACACACTATAAATGGTGTGATTGAAAACCGTTAAAATAGATTTAACTTGTGAAATGATGGACTCAATGTGCGTATCAATAAGATCAACCTATATAATGATATAATCATGAAATTAATTGTTATAGATCAAATTTACACCCTTGAGAGGGTGTTTCATGTCCTCTTACTCGAGATATATATTGGGATTAGTACTAGGTTGTGGGTGACCTCTAAGTGAACTAAACCTCTAGATTATATGGCTAGATCCCCTTGATGTATCAATTGGGATCATAATTATAAACAAATAGATTGCAAAGGAAAAGGGGGGAGAAAAGACATGAAATAAAACTAATGGGTGATACACTAAATCAATTGATCACTACCAACCAACTACATGTACACATATTTACTACGAGACTAATATAAACATACATTAATCCTAATGTAAATATCTCATATCAAAATTTAATGTGGAGGTTGTGATATATGTTTAGTCTATAAGGAATATTAAAGAGGTCTAGGATGACATTAATGAATATGAAAAACTCACTCAATCCTCACACATCACTTAAACACTTCACATGGCCTACAAAAGAATATTTCAAACTTCATATAGTTGTTAAAATATGACATGTCAAGGAATACTAATAAAATCACTTTAAAATATCAACTATCCATGCATACACACTAGATATAGTCATAAAAGGAGGTAAAACCAACAATCTTCATTGATCAAAGGCATACAAATGAGTAGGGATTTTCCATATTCAAGTGGAAGATCCTTACAAATGTCAAAATTAGGTATACTTATAGAGAAGGTAAGAGAGGAGAGAGAAATAATTTGACATAGGTAGTCCATCATTGTAATTTCTCATTATAACAGTTATAAAAGAGAAGAAAATGGACACCAAGCCATGAAAGCTGTGTTTTCAACTTGTTTCTTTAACTCTCATGACCAAGTTTTTATGAGATTACTTATGATTATTGGTATAGGAAGTTACATGGGCGATCTTGTGCTCTTGAGTCTAACTCCTTCCTTTGAAGCTACGCCTTTACACTTGAAAGGATAGTTACAAAGATTTTGATTAACATGTGGCCTTTTCAAATTGCAAACCTATAATTGTACTTGAAGCTAATTGATCACACTCTTTACTCCACCAAATGTAGGTGTTATATTTACTAAGCATCTCTACCATGTTGTTTCCTCTTTTAAACCTTGTATTAAGTCATATACATATTTAAACTTCATTGAATATCATCTCCAAGCTTTAGTCTTCACATGTGCTCATCAAGGGGTAACACTAGAGGACACTCTCTACTATATGATATGTGAACTAACTTTTGGTCATTTTTGGCCCAAATACCAAGCTTTAAAAATTTGAGTAAAGTTCATGTAGGTGTAGTGGATCAAAGGATTTAAAATAGGTCTAAGTTTGTCTCCTTAGTCACTTCCTACTTTTTCCCCCATACTTAGCCATTTTTAGGAAATTTCTAGTAGAATTGAGTGAGAATATTCACAAAACTATATCTCACACATGTGGTAGTTTCAAGTGAAGGTGAGCACATGGGTCTATTATCCTTGGTCTCAAGTAATTATGTGCCAATTCTAAGGTCCTCTATCAAAGCAAAAATAGAGTTATCCATGTACAAAGATAGGCTTCAAATAATTTTTACTAAGTTCCCAATTCTTAGTCATTTGAGCTTGACCATCACCATGACATCATGCAAAATAAGTTATGGACCAACCATCTTGAACTTTGAATATATTTGTATTGAAAGATATTGGGACAAATGGATCAAATGGGTTTGTCCCTTTTAACCTTAATAAAATATTTTAAATGTTTTATTCCTCCATGATTCTCATGCTTCAAGATCCAAGATTTCAAAATTGGTAAAAATGCATAAGATGTTAGTGATAACATCAAAATAGGGCTTGGGAAAAGTTATACATGTGTTCAAATTTGATTGTCCATGGGATGAACATCACAATCAATAGAATGATGAATGATAGTCACATGAATGTCAAATTTAAAGACAAAGAAAGATAATCCTATTGAGCTTAAAATTGATGGTCACGTGATTATAAATGATGGTCACACAAATGTCAAATGATAAGAGGGATAACATCAATTTTAAGACTATGGACTAGCCATTAGTTTTCAAGTAATGGGTCCCAGCAAGATCAATGATCCTTGCTTGATCATACATATCAATCCAATGATGCAAAATGAGTTAAATAGTCAAAGAGCTCAAGGGGTCGACACATGGCACAAGCACATGAAGATATAAACTAAAAATAAGATCCTAAGGATTAATATGCATTTAACATGTGGCATAAGTAGAGATAAGGTTGATATTTTAAAGGTAGATCTGAGGGCTCACATTTATTCATATCTAGAAGATCTGATAGAGTGAATGAGAGTTATTGTGTCAACAAGCCAAGTCATATTTTGATAGATAATTAGAGAGAATGTGAGCCAATGATTTTTGATAGGGGTCAAGAATAAATTTTTTACCATGGAAAGTATGGTCTTTCAAGGTTTTCCTCAGGCTATTAAATCTCATTTGAATGCTATGGAGAAGTCTAGTTAATGTAGTCATGCATAGATAACATATAGGGACCACCCATGTGGCTAAATATATACTTCTGGATTATAATTTTGCATCATAAAGGGATCCTTATCTAACTTTATTTACCATTTCTAGTAGAGGAATTTAATATTTCAAAGGGTACCATAAAGGCAAACAAGTGAACCCCAATAATTCATTGAATGGACCAACTACTTGAAAGTGACCTTTCTCTCCACTATGCATGTCATGATAATGAGTTTAGAGAAATTGGTAATAAGACATGATTATAAATGATGGATCTAAGTGTTATAAATACACTATTACCTAGACTCAATTAAAAAAGACTAGAACTTGTCATTGTAGCCACCATGGAGTACCACTGAGAAGATATTATAATGATACAATGGACTAGGGTGACCTAGATTAATCAAATGGTCTGAATGAGCATATTTGTAGAGGTAGTTGTAACCACTTTTAAAATGGTTTTTAACTTAGATGATTCCCTTTTAAACACAAAAAAAAATTCCTCTCTCGTGCTTTCCTTTTCTATAAGTATAGCTTTTGAGATATTATTTTGCATCCCTCTCTTTGGCATGATTAAACTCTCCAAAGATTAATCCTTATAACCTCTTGAGATAAACAATATGACCATTTTTAGATTTTATGATATTAGAATAATATGTTCATGTCAGTTTTGATTTGCATAAGTGGTCAAACTTTCTCCCTTACCAAGTCCTAATATCACCTAGCTACTAGTTTGTTTAGTTATGCAGGTTATGTTTAGTGTTTCATGCCATTTGCCTAAAGCCAATAATACACATGGTGACTATATTAGTGACTTAAAATAGGCCTCTCCATCATCTCCTTCAATTTTTTTTAATTTGATAAAACTCATCATGAAATGTTGATGCATGACAAGAATTTGGAGTCATAGATCTTGTTATTTATTTCTATCTCACTAGTTTTTTAGAGGCTCAAGTATGAGTGGATGGAAAAATATTCATGGTGCATCACCACAAGTTAGAATAGCTTTTAATTTTACAAGTACTTATCCCTTTTCACCCTAACCATTTTTAGGTTTTAGAAACAAAGGTCCAAAATGATACATTAGAGGAGATAGCCTCATTAAAAATCCTAGAGGTTTGGTCTAGATATAGGCAACCCATAGCCTTCAATCATTTCCATGTTATTCTAAGTTTATAAGTATGACCTGAACAATCCTTTCATCTAGGGTTTAACCTAGAGTGCTAATATTTTTTGTCATACCCCATGGGACCAGGTCCAAAAGAAGAGGAAGATTATTGGTGTGTATTTCCTCTATCAACTTTTGGAAGCAAGCACATTATCACCAATGGTGACTCAAAATGAAGATTCTAGTTATGAGAAGACCATGTATGTCTTAATAAAGTTTATAATTATTTTTTTCATCTCATATGATATATGAGGTCAATATCAATAGATATGGTAGTTACTCCTATTATCCACCCCCTTATCAACATCCCTAATATGATCTTCATGATCCATATGAATCTTATCAGCCCTACCATGAGCCCTATCAAATATATGAGGAGCCTTATCAAATTTTCCATGATCCTTATCATCAAGGATATTACCCTAATCCTTCATATTAATAGAAAACCCATCATAATATTTCTCTTCATAAACCCTATCATGAGCCATCTATACCAGCGCTTAAGTGGAATTTGAAAAACCTTGACAAGCATGCACTATAGTTGAGTTCATAAAGATGTTATGGCCAAGATGTACCTACTCACTTGATTAATCATATCAGAGATTCATTTCAATAAATAAAAGAAGAATGGACACCTATTGTGAGATAAAATTGGAACAATCTCATAGATGGCATGACGAATGTAAGGGGTTACATTCAAAGCATTGAGGACAAGATAAAAGTTCTTGAGGAATAATAGGTCCAACCTTGCCAACCTTTTATGAATATATATAAACCACATCATCTTTCTTATATGCTATACATTCCCCCTCAAGAGACCATTCTAAGTACTTCTTTGAATGTTCCAAGTTCTTCATATGTTCTTTAGACCTTTCCTTATTTGAAACCTATCAAAGAGAGCTATCAAAGAAATGAATAGCTTGTTGTGGAAATCCCTACTATTTGGGTCCAAGACTCCATCCTTCCTCAAGAACCCCTTATGAAGTCCTTCAAGATTCCAATCTGGAATCAAGTGGTGAAGTCATGGGGTGGGCAAAGTAAGGTAGATTTATAATTGAGAACCCAAGATAAATAAGGATATGAACCTATGAAAACCTTCCTCATCCCTCTTTAAGAGCCTTCTTGTGTTCTTAAACAACTTAAACAGAAGATATTCCAAGAGAATATAGTAAAACAAATCAAAGAGTTGGAGCTAAACATAAGGAGGGAGGAGGAAAACAAAGATTAAAAGGGTAAAGAGAGACCTCAGTCTTTCCCATCTTGAAACCAAGTTATGAAGTCAATAAAAGTAAAGGTCATTCAAACCCCATCCCTCCCTCCTCAATAACCTAGGTCATTTCCATCTTGGAAATCCATTTAAATTAGTAGGTAGAAGAAGGAGGAAGTGGTGATTATGTAAATCAAAAAAGAGACTATGCATCTCCCACTCTTTTCCCCTCAAAATCCTGGAGCCTTTCCTTCATGAAGAACCATTTAAGAGGGAAAAAATAGGAAAAGGAGGTGAAGGTGGTCCAAGAAGAGCAACTTTAGGAGAAAAACTAGGTACCTATGGTAGATTATTTAGACCTTTCTCATCTTGTTAATTATTTTCAAGGATTTCTTGTCCCACTCTTTGAGAGAGAGCCTCTCTTTTGTGAGGAAAACCAAGAAGATATAACTAAAGAATCAAAAAATGAAGCTGACTTGAGTGATCAAGAAGAAGAAATCATGGTTGGGACACCTCTTGGCAAGGACAAACATGCTTTAATTTTCCATAATGATTCAAAGAAGGAACAAGTGTAAGATAAATATGAGGTAGAGGTTAAAATACAAGTACATGAGGAAGAAGTTGTTGATGTACAAGAGAAGGATGTCCCAGTTTGACAAGTTGATGATGTTTCCCATGAGCTCCTTGATAATAAATAAATTGTCATTTATCATGAAAGAAAAGATCTTGTAGGAGAAGAAAAATTTTAAATAGAGAGTATTCTCAATCATCAACTTGATATTGAAAATGAAGCAGTGTTGATTAATAAATTTGAGATGTTAAAGTAAGGATCATAGCCTCATGTTTTTGGTCAAGAAGTTGATATGCTTACTTCTGAGTTTCAATTTGAAAAATCTCCAATTGAACTGTAGCTTCATGAAAACAAATCTTCTAATTTGTTTTATATCTTACATTCATTTTTTTCTTTACTTTAATGGAGTCCATTATAGGATATGAGGATTAATATCATCAATCAAGAGTTAGTTGTTCTCTCAGGAGATGACATGTTTGAACTTTTCAAACATGGTTATCAACTTTTCTCTCCTTCTTCAGACATCTCTCTACTATTGGTAGCTGAGAATGATCTAAAATGGCCTTAAGAAGTCACAAGATCAGGCCCATCTCCCTTACAAGTCAACCTCATAGATATGTCAATGAGACACATCAAGCTAGTCTATATGTTCATGATTAGTAGCTCAGGAATGAGGAAGAACTAAAGATATTCTTGAAAAGTCCAAATTTTTTTAAGGAGTATGATTAGATCTTGGACCATGTCTATAATTCATGTACTTTAAATTGGTAGTAGATAAACCAATCACTTCCCCTAGAAGACATGTGCATCCAATTACTCATAGCTACAAAATAGATCTTTCAATAAAAAGAAAACATGCTTCAAATATCTAAGGTGCAAAAACTAGTTTCCCATTTGACCCAAGTGGAAAATACTTGTAGATTGTAGCCCTGAACATGTTATAGTAATTTTCATGTTTTCCTCTAAGTGTTATTTTTTAGCACTTTTGTTTGTTGTCCCTATTCTAGGTTAGTTTCCTTTTCAATAAGTGCCCTGGGTACTCTATTCTATTTCATTCTCCTTTTGGTCCTTATTTTATTTCAAGAGAGGTTAGAGAAATATTGGTAGTCAATATGTTGGATCCAAGTAGAGACTCCATGCCCAATGGACTAGACTAGGCACATGGTGTAGGTTCTTTTGCATAGGTAGGCATGCAACCCTTGTGATTTTCCAAAGATGTTGGCCATTTTTATCCCACATACCAAGCTTTGAAAATATTATTAGAGTTCGTTTAACTAAAGTGGAGAAAAGGATTTGAAATAGGTCCAAATTTGGCTCTTCAGTTACTTCATGATTATTTCCCCATAATTAGCCATTTTCAAAAAAGTTATAATAGAGATGAGTGAGTATCTTCACAGAGCTATATATTTCACATGTGGTAGTTATAGAGGAAGGTGACCACATGGGTATATTTATCTTGGTCCTAGGTTGTTATGTGCCAAGTTTGAGGTCTTATGATGAAGCACAAACAAAGTTATCCATGTGTAAAGATGGGCATATATGTATTTTTCCTAAGCTCCCCATACTTATTTGTTTGAGCTTGACTGTCACCAAGATGTCATGCATAAGAAGTTATGGACTAGCCATCTTGAACTTTGAATATATTTGGTTTAAAAGCTTCCAATACTAGTGAATCAAATGGGTTTGTCCCTTTGACCTTAATAACATCTTCTAAATTTTTATGCCTCCATGATTCTCACACTTCAAGATCCAAGATTTCAAAGTTGGTCAAAAAGCATAAGAAATTCATACAAACATCAAAATAAGGCTCAAGAAAAAATCTACATGTGTTTAAATTTTATGATATGCAAGACATAAATCACATTCAAAAAAACGATGAATGATAGTAGCATGAACGTCAAATTTAAAGATACATCAAGATAATCCTATTGATCTTAAAATTGATGGTTGTATGACCATCAATGATAGTCATATTAATGTCAAATAATAGGAGTGAGTATGTCAATTTTAAGACCATGGACTAGTCATTGGATTTTAAGTAATGGGTCCCAACAAGATCAATAGTCATCACTCACTCATATGTCTCAATCTAGTAGTGTGAGATGAGTCAAACAGTCAGAGAACTCAAGGGGTCAACACATGGCATAAGTTTATGAAGCTATATACTAACAAAAAGATCCTAAGGATTAATGCACATTTGACACATGGTATAAGTAGAGACAAGATTGACTATTCAAAGGTGGATCTAAGTGCTCATGTTTGTTTGTATCTAGAAGATTTAACAAAGTGAATGAGAGTCAATGTGTCAATGAACTAAGTCAAATTTCTATAACCAATTTGAATGAAGGTGAGCCCAAATTTTTTGATGGGGGTCAAGAATCCATTTTTTACCATAAAAAGTAAGGTCTTGTAAGGTTTCCTTGATACCATTAAAACTCATTTGAATGTCATGGAAAAGTATAGTTGATGCAATCAAACATAGAGAACATAAAGGGACTACTCATGTGGATAAATATGGACTTCTGGTTTATAAGTTTTCATCATGAAGGGATCATTATTTGACTATGTACACTATTTCTAGTACAAGGAAATAATATTTCAAAGGCTTCCATAAAGGAAAACAAGTGGACCCCAGTAGTTCATTGAATGGACTAGTTGCTTAAAAGTGATCTTTCTCTCTACTATGCATGACATTACAACCAATCAAAAGTAGTTAGAAATAAGACATGATTCTAAATGATGGATCTAAGTGTTATAATTGCACTATTACCTAGACGCAGTTGAAAGGACTTGAACCCACCATTGTAGCCACCATGGTGTATCACTAAAAAGAAATCAGAATGATACAATAGACTTAGGTGACCTAGATAAATAAAATGGTCTAAATGAGCATATTTTTATAGGTAGTTGTAATCACTTTTTAAATGTTTTTAAACTTGCTTGATTCCATTTAGAGTGCCAAAAAAACTCCCTCTCTCTTGCTCTCCTTTTCTATAAGTATAACCTTTGAGCTATTATTTTGCATCCATCTCTTGGGCATGACTAGACTTTACCAATATTGATCCTTATAACCTCTTGAGATAAATAAGATGACTATTTCTAAATTTCATGATATTAAACTAGTGTGTTCATGTTAGTTTTGATTTACATAAGTGATAAATATTTCTCCCTTGCCAATCCTTGATCTCACCTAGCTAGTAGATTATCTAGTTATGAAATTTATGTTTATTGTTCGATATCATTTGAATGAAGCCAACAATGGATATGTTGATTGGATTAATACCTTGAACTAGGCCTCTCCATCATCTCCCTTAGGTTTTTATCACTTGATGAACCCCTTCATGAAATGTTGATGCATGATAGGCATTTGGAGTCATTTATCCCATTATTTGTTTCTATTTCACTAGTGTTTTAGAGGCTCAAGTATGAGTGGATGGAAAATATTCATGGTGAATCATCATAAGATATAATAGGTTTTAATTTTTCAACTCATTCTCCCTTTTCACCCCAACTAGTTTTAGGTTTTAGAAATAAAGGTCCAAAATGATGCATCAGAGGAGCTAGCCTAGTTAAAAATCTTAGAAGTCTGGTCTAGATATAGGCAACCCATAGCCTTAAACCATTTCCATGTTAGTCTAGGTTTTGAACCAGGACCTGAACACTCATCTGTTTATCTAGGGTGCAAATTGGAATGCTAACACTAACTTGAGAGCCACATTTAGGCCTTGATTATGCTATAGGGTGCCTTGAAGGTCCTACACCATGTTTAGAAAGATGTCTTGCAAGCTTATATACTTAAGTCCACCCTTAGAAAGCCTACACTTAGGCATTTTAGGCATGGTATTGAGAGATTTGTCTCTTTTAATCAACATAGTAACCTCTCTTCAGTTATTTGGGACAAATTTTGGTAATTAGGCCTATAGGAGGTCATCCCTTTTACTATACCATATTTCAATAAGACCACTCCACCATGGGTTATCTCAAGGAAACTACCTTTCAAGATGAATGCATATGGATTGTATAAAGGTGGGAAGTTTATCATGACTGATAAAATAATTTTTGAACCCATGAAGTTGACAACACTCAACATCCAATAAAAACATGCTTATAAATAAGATTGTAACATACAAACCATGATAAGGAATTGATTTATTACTAAAGTCATATCTCAGATAAGTTGATGAAATTAACATCACAAAGGTCCCTTTTATCCATTAAATCACCCCACAATAACCATTTTCTTCCATTGAGCTCTAAGGTGGAGAAATAAAGGCAAACCTAGACCCTACCTAGATTAATAGGACATTATGAGCCCCTTACACTCTTAAGAATTATAAATAGATTTCAGGGGATTAACCATGAAAATAATTCCAAAAAGTTCAAGGTAATAATGACCCCTTTCTATTTCCAATATCAAAGCTTCTAGATCTCTCTCTTTCTTGTACCAACTAAAAATTGATGAGCCTTTTAGAATTACCAAGGAGATTAATAGAGGAAAAAAGTAGGTTTTTTCTTGGATTGACATTTAAAATCCTAAAAATTACTTAATTTAGACTTTTTTAGACTAAAGAGAGACATGGGAGTGTCTTAAAATTATCTTTGTTTAAAAACTTATAACCTCCCCTTGAAAACGGATGTTTTTTACTTGAGAATTGTCATAATATGCATAGAAAATGATTGAGATTATCCAACAAGGGTTCTTTGAGATTCTTTATTGTTATAAAAACATGGGATGATGTGTCAAAAACCTAATTATGTCTCTTACCTACTATTTATTTGAAAAATATCCTTTTAAACATTATAGAAACATCAAGAAAGCATTTCAAATGAGTCATATATTAAATGAAGAATATTTCCACCTTTTGGGCACTTGTACATATAAAAAGGAGTGTAGGATAACTTTGACACATGTGACATGACCCAAAAATACCCTCTAAACCTTGAACACCTTTTGAACCAACTTGAAGCATGTCATGAGGTGACTAGACAAACACAAATAAACATGAGTCTTTACCTTAGTTTTGTCAAATTTACCTTAAACCATGTTAACATTAGTTGCAAAAGAAAAAAATTATGACCCTATCCCACAATAGTAAAAATTTAAATAATAGTAATAATATATTTTTTATTCCTATCTATCATTTTTTAGAATGATAAAATTGCCTTGTTAAATAATTATATTACCCTATTAATTAGTGATATCACACTACTAATTGGTGGAATCACCAATTTTTATTTCTACTACCTATAGAATAGTGGGATATCCCTACTAAACAATGGGATTAATTTTTGTAATTTTTTCAAGACTTGAAACTTTAAATATTGAACCTCCTTCAACTACCAAATAACATAATTAAAAACCTTAAATTGTTTATTTTGGTGTCCGATTAAGAAATATGTGGTGTCTATTCAAAAAACATTGTTTGAAAAATTATTTTGATGTAATTAAAAATAACCAACCTTTGCATATGGTGTTATAATAAATTAATTGAATTATCATTTACTTATGTGTTTGTGTTATTTATTTACTTTTGAATGATCTATAATGAATATTCCCTTTCCCCCTTGAGGGATCCTACACAGATAAAAATAAATAGGTTATTGTTGTCCCTTTTTATTTTTTGAGTACTTTGTCAATTTATTCACTTTCTTATGAGTTCGTAGGGTGCAAGGATTGTAATTTCAACTCTCAACATTCATATCAACCCATACATATGAAAGGGGATATAAATTAAGGGTATTCATTGATAATATCATAACACAAATATCTATAAAGGGTTTCATTACAAAATGGGTTTATCCCTAAACTATGCTATTAGACATCTCCCTCAGAGTCTAAATTTATGGTAACACTTCCCTGAGACCTTTAAAGATGAATTTATCATGGAGGGTATAAACCCTCTTATGAGTTTCTCATTATTTTTTATTCTTAGATATATCTTGAGACCCACATATAAAAAGGTATATTATGGACCATTTAGTAAATCCTTGTCAAAGTTTTAGATTAAGACCTTCAACCATATACTATTTATAGTGTGGGAGAAATAAACCTCCCTTAATATATCATAACATACTACCTGAAGTGAGGGTTAAGATATTAACCTACTCCCACTCCCAATATATATATGTGGGATAAAGTCACATTACATATCTATATTTATACTAAATATATGTTAGTGTAGGTTTCTATTCCATTTATTATTTTTTCCCTACAAATGTTTAGTTTAGCTTGGTTAGGTGTCTTTTAGGTCATTGTGAAAGATAATACCACATTCATGAAGAAGTGATGACATGTTTATATTTCACCTATATAATATACCTTCCTAAAAAATCTATGGATAATTATTTTAATGCTAACATTTCAATCTTTTGATTATTGAGCAATTATTTCTTCAGGATCATGCATTTAAATATATCTAGTTGATCCTTAATTATTTCCCACTCCAACATTGTATTAGATATTTTATATTAGGTGAATGTAGTTTTTCCTATTGTAAAATCTTAATTTTTTATCTTGTATGTAATAGATATACCATTTATTGACCTAGCATATTATAGATTCACCATCTCTCAAATTTCACTATTCTTCTAGGATCCTCAATAGATTGAGATCTAGGAAAAGAATAAGAAGGAATATTTCATTGGTCATATATCATTTGGTAATTTTTTATGAAAAATGGTTTATGGTATCAAATTCATAACGTGTCAAAACCTTAGGTCAGTTATAAACATGACCTAGTATTGTGATAATCATTTTTTACCTTTTTGGAGGCTATAAGTGCTTTTCTAGAAATTTTGTGAAAATAAATTCAATATTCAATCTTAAAATAAAAATATTTTATAGGTTTTTCTCATTTTTTGTAGACATCTAGTGGGTCTATGGTCAATTTTCAAAAGGTAGAGTAAATATGGTGTTTTTGAGAAAATTAGGTTTTTTATATATGCATGCACTACAAGAGCCATCAACATCTCATACACCTGCAAGGATGAAATCAAACCTTGACATGACAAAACTATAATGGTTAAAATTATAGGCTACATCCCCAATGGAAACTATGAATGAAAAGACTTTTGTATGTGAGAGTAGTTGGTTTTCTTGACATTGGGACTTTTATTACAAGTGTAATCAACTTCCCCGACATCAGGAGTTGTGATTATATGAATAATATTTAACTTTAGAATCAAAATTTAAGATTAATAGATCATTATATTTTTCCTTTACTTGGGATTACAAATATATGGATAAGTTATAAATGTTGACACTTTCATGTAAGGTCTACAATCCTGATGCATTTACTTACTATGAGAACTATCCAATATATTGTCATTAGGGATTTATGGTCTATGTATAGTATAAAAACCTAGTGTAATATTATTATATAATCATAAAACCTTGACATCAAAAATGAATTATTTTTGACCATGGGAGTAGTTCAATACCTTGACAAGTGCGTAGTCTCCTCCAAACTCTAATGATGGTCTAAAAGATGTTAAATTTAATCCAACAAAGTGTGACACTATTAATTATAAAAAAGTGTTAATTTTTGGGATTATGTCACTATCACATCAATAAAATAAATCTAAGTGAGTTTGGAGATAACCCAAATTTATTTTTAGCCCTTGGTCATATGGGAGTTGAGCCCTTTGTTGCAACCAACCCAAAATTGTTTAAATTTTGGTCCACGAGTGCATAAGTTTTTTTATGTAGAATTTTCCACTAAAATTATTTCAAAACATTTACACACCCAATTTTTTCATGAAAATTGGAGAATTTTTTTTTTCTAGAAATAAATATTTAAATGCACATAAATTTCAACCTATTTTTCTTTTTGAGGTGAATTTTTTTAATAAAGTGCATGTTTTTTTAGCTTTACGCATTGATAATATTTTATTTCCTTGTAAATTTCAAACTATAATTTTTTTGGGGGTATTAAATTCCTATTATATAGCACATTATTTTCAAATACTTCATTTTTGCATCATGTATCTTAGTTTCATTCTGATTCTTACACCATTAAACTATCACGAGTGGAAAGTCAAAGCACAAATATTTTTTAGGGTATAAATCTTACACTAGATTATGATGGGTAAAAAAATAGAGCTAAAACCTAAGGTAGAGAAGATGAAGTGTTAAAACTAAAGTGATGAAGCCTATGGTCTATTATGCCTATTTGTCTCATAATATAGTCTTTGATATTGAATTTATAACATATCAGAATCAAATATGATCCACATTAGATAAACTCCTTGAAAAATAAGATGAAATAAGGGCTCATCAGTAGGATAATGTGCTTATCAGTTTGATTCTAAGTGAGTATGATATGATACAATAATTTTTCACCAAGTTTAAATAACCTATGTTATATTTAAAACTATGCATCATTAACAAAAAAGATGATCAGTTGATTCTTTACATACTTATCGAATTTGGTTTTGACTTTTCTATCTTTGTTTCTACCTTCCATGCCACCAAGCAGGCCATTGGGTCTACATCTACCATGCCATCATTAGATGATTTTATTAATGACATGACTTAGGATCAATAAATGCTCATTCAAATGGGTAAACTAAAGTCATATAAATCACATTCCTTGGTTTTGAGTCGTGAAAAATAAAAGGTTTATAGTAGCAAGGAGAAAAATCAAAATAACGACCTAGAGCAAAGAAAGGGTCAAAAATATGATACTAAGACAAAATCATAAAAAGATTCATCCTCTTCAAATGAGAAATCTAATAAATAATGACTAACATGTGACCACTTTGATAAACCTAGACATAATTAATCCAAATGCATGAAGAATTAGATTGACCAATTGATAAAATTGATTGTGAAACATAATATCAATGTCCTTGATTCTTCTAATCAGAGTCATATCAGTATTTTAAGGCCAAAGATGGTAATAAGGGAAAACATAAGGTAATAAAACTTGTTTTAGTTAAATCCCAACCTTCCACATGGGTTATTTATTATGGTGTATCACAACAAATGACTTTATCATAGAACATGTGTCTCACCCTTGGAGTCTTATTTTATGCCTTTCATTTTATTGGGTGATGTTACTTCTACCAAAGCTAGTGGGAATGGATATGTTGAAGTGAATTATGGGACATTTCATGATGTTTTATGTGTTTTATCTTTATACATAAATCTCTTATCTATTTATCAGATCATTCACATCATTTTAAACTAGAAAATTGAGTTCACACCTAATTATGTGGTTATTAGGAAAGCTGACGATGATAATATTATTGCATTTGGAAAAGAAAATAACTAATCTAGGTTGTATAATTTCTCACATTTTACTCCTAATAAACCCTCTACTACATCACTCACTCAATTATATGAGGTAAGTAAATAATGACATGAGTGATTCAACCCTCTCAACTATTACTACCTAGAGAAACTCAGTCATTAAGACATCGTTTCAAGGTTGACATGAGTTAAGCTATCTAACAGAGTTTATTAGGGTTCTATTATTAGTAAGCATCAAGAGGAGAAGTATGACAAGGAAAAATCATAGAAATCTAGATAGATATTAGAGATTATCATAATGACATTAATGGCCCATTTCCAAAACCTTCATTAAATAAGACAAAGTACATGATTACTTTCATCAATGAATGTTTTAGGCATACTTGGGTGTATTTTACTACATAAAAACTAGAGGTATTTTACTATTTTCAAGAAATCAAGGTACTTGTGGAAAAATAGTCATGTAAATCCATAAATATTTTGTGCACCAATAATGGTGGTATGTCAGTAAACATTTTGAGAAAATTTTTACATCAAAGGGGATTGAACTATAATTGATAGTTCCTTATAGTCTTTAATAGAGTGATTTTGTAGAGTGTAAGAATAATTCCTGAAATAAAATAGCCAAATGAATGGTATAATCCAAGTCTCTTTCACCTTAGTATTGGGCTAGGGCCCTAAAATATGCTTGTTACATCCAAATCCTAGTGTGCACCAAATTTCATGTTTATGCAATATTATCAAAATAATAAAAAAACCTAAAACCTGATAACACCAATAGGAATGGATAGAGGAGATAAATTAGATCAAATAGAAATTTCTTACCATTCTCTTTCTCATGCCTCCACTCCAATATTTGCACTAGTATGATTGGGTATCAAAAACATGATTGTTGGATTGCTTATGAGACCTTGACAATGGCTTATAATGGATGTGTGATGGAGATAATGGCTTTAAATGGACACTAGAATGTTATTATGGATGCTATAGGAGAGCTTAATGGATTAATGGAAAATTTATCATTAGTCTTGAGGGTGGAGGGAAAGCTTAGTTTTATATGAAAAGGGATGGAAGATCAATGGTCCAAATTCAAATTTGGGTGTTTGAGATCTAGGGCTAGGAAATTTCCCTGAAATGTTTAATTCCATGGAAATCTGTAGAATTAGAAAATTCTAGAGAAGGGGCTAGTTTAGGGAAAATTTATAGAATCCTCCAATTATATAAATATATCCATAGGATTTAGGCTTTTAGGAAGGGATAGTATAGGGTGGTGGGTGGGTAGTTGGATTATTTTTCAATTTTAAATTGGCAAGTGAGTTTTAGGAGTAGGTTAGTAGGTAATGGAGTTTATAATGGGTTTAATGATAGGATTAAATAATCTTAGGATGGGATAAAGGTTGTGTGTGATATAGGAATGGGATATGGGTATTATTCCAATAGTTAATATAACTAGGAAATATGGAAATTAGGCTAAATTAGTAGGAATCAAGATAATGAGTAAAGTAAGCATATTTTATTGCATACATTTTTCTCTACTTTGAAAGGGTATTATAATTGAAACTAAGTGAAATGATTAATGGTATTTAAAATAAAAACCATGTCATTGATGAATTTTAGTGGATAAACATTAGGGGATATGATTCCCCCTTGAGGGAGCATGCAGGAAGAACATCAACCTAGATGGTCACTCAAAAGGAAACTTCAGGTGGGATAGGTGTTAGGACCTTATAGGGTTGGGATGTGCCAATTGATCAAATAAATACCCAAATAGTGATGATGAAGTGACTCAAGTGATGGTTCTAGACAAGAAACAATTATGTAGAAAGTGATTAAGTGATAAGACAAGGTTGTTTGAATAGGATGGGTTCAAGTTGATGATGAGTCCAGTAGCAAGGATACATTCTACAAAAAGCTCAAAAGGGAAGAAAAGGATAAATAATAGTGATCTATGTTAAAGATCCACTTTGAATAATATTTAAGGCTTCAAATGAAGTATGCTTTGGAAATGGGATAGTAATAAGGGATAAATGGTGGGTGATTTATCCCTAGGTGCCAATAATGGGGCCAAGTGCTACCTACAAAGTCTGACAAGACCTCAGGATGATGTGGTTATAGATACAAGATAAGGAAGATGATAAGAGATGTGGGCATGCCATGCACCTATATGTCAATAATATATGAGTAAAAGTGATGGGATTAGTATTTCGGGAGAAGTGGATAAGAGATGTTAATAGGGGATATTAGGGGGAGGGGGTCATATAGAACAAAAGAGCTAGGTTTGGGGTCATTTACATTATTTCTCCTTTGTGAATAGAGCTCTAGAGATGAAAACATAGATTACATTCCCTAAGCTTCCCCCCATAGTGAGAGAGTCTGATAGCACCAGAGAGATTCCAAGGTTGGACTACCAGTGAGTAAACAACCCTTAGTTATCTATTTTTTATGATTTTGAGTACTTTTTTTGTAGATTTGAATGTGGATTTTAACATAAAAATATGCTATCCATTATAGTATGGTAATCCCATGATTGGAATTTTTGCCCTTAGTCATGGGGTTGTTAATGCAAATGGTGGGGTTATTATGGTTAATCATAGGATCATAATCCTACTAATAGGGAATGATTGGATTGCAATCCCATAGGTAGGGAATGGCAAGGTTGTTAGGATTAGTCTTGGGATTATAATACTACTAATAGGGAATGGCAATATTACAATCCTATAAGTAGGGAATGGTGGGGTTGTAATCCCATGATTATGGAGTAGTAATATTTTAACCTGACTATTAGGGAATAGTGGGATTATAACCCCACAAGTTGTGAGTAGTAGGATTGTAGGTTAGGGAAAAAAATATTAAGTGGGAGATTGGATAGGATTAGATTATGTGTTAGAAAGGTGTAGAGAGAAATATATATAAGTGAGGTAGTTAGATGTGGTTAGTTAGTCAGGTGGGTGGATTTTTAGGTTAACTAGCCATGTTTTGAGTGAGGACACTCTTAGGTAGTTTGGGTTGGGTTCATAAGAGGGGAAGGGAAACTTAGACTTAGGATGAGAGGTAAAATGAGGGGTGAGATAAGGGTGTGTAGGATAGATTACGTGTGTGGTTATGGGGATTAAGAGTGAGGATAGAATGTTTGAGTGATGGGAATAATGATAGGTAGATGTTATTTTTGGTGTAAGAGGATTTGGGCATACTAGCATCTTGTTCAAGACATCTCGAGGTACTACATGAGATGTGGTATATGACCTTGAAGGAGTATGGAGTGCTCAAGTTGATTGGTATTCATGATGTGGTGATGATGACTCTAATTTATATTTATGAAGCCCTGATTATAGTGTTGGTGGAGTGATGGCACTTGAAGATGAGTACCTTCAATTTTATCACTGAAGAGATGACCATGACATTAGATGTTTATAAGATTTTCCATTTGCCCATGTAGGGAGACAAAATTTATTAGTGATTATGAATATTGATAAAAACACTATAGTGACTAGGTGGGAGCTTACAGATAGGGTTGCAAGATAACTATATTGATATGGACTTATGCTATCATGAGGGGATTTTGGATAGATTGACATTAGTGGTCATGGATCTCATGTCTAGAATTCTATTACCAAAAAGGAGTGGACAATGGTTTCATTTGGGCTTGGGTGATGTAGTGATGGACATGATTCAAATCATTAGGTGTTTGCCATGAGCCCTATTGTTTTAGTGTATTTATACAAAGAGATACATTTGGGGGCTTATAAGAGAGCATAGATCTTTGCCCCATCTTTAATACTTTATATATGGAGATAGGAGCATATCATGATTTAGTGGCTATTGGGTACACTTGTAAGGTTAGAGCCTAGTTAGCCTACGGTTTTTTGATGGCACATGATCTTTGGAATGCAATTGGGCCATGAAAGAGAGATGTGCTATTATAGGGAGGAATTTAATAGTCTACACCTAGAGCATATCACATGGATGCCTTATATGGGGATTAGATTTGGCTGGGTTGACGAGGCATGGATGTAGTATATACTTACACCATGCTATATGATAGGGTGATGAGATTTCATTATTGAGAGATATCAACCAGATCGGGTTTAACACTATTTTGGATTTATTCAAGATGTGTTACACCTTGAACACTTGTTTACATGTACCTAGTAGGAGAGGTCATACTAGAGGAGGCCTACTGAGAGAGATGATGCATGTGTAGAGTACAGGAGAATGATATCAATCTAATTGGATTTTATAATGCCTATTCAACATCTAAGGGTGATAAAAACACATGCAACATGGTGGTATGCATGGGTTGTGATTTGATTGACTCATCCTCATGTGGTGATTGAAAGGGGTGTTATGAGGAGGGTTCTTCAAGATCATGCAAGGATCTAGAGGAGAGTGAGGTAGACGAAATATGTGCTAATATAGAGAGTGCAGGATGGAGGAAGGGGCCATGATGCCATGGATGTGTATGATGATGGTGGGGTTACAATGGTAGTATAGGTTGGAGCATAGGGAGTGGCCCAGTTACAAATTTAGGTAAGTGATGATAGTGGTGTGGGTCCTTCTCAATAACTAATGCCAGGGGTACATCAAGACTTAGTGACTCACTTTTGAGGTGAGATTTAAGCCCATTTATTAGATATTTCTATTATTACTCATGAAAGAGATCAGTTATAGGCACACCTTTAGAGTTTGACTTTCAAGTGTGATAATTGGTTAGTATAGGCATAAGGAAAGATTATTATATTATAGGCCCAAATTACTCAAATTGATGGGTAGGTGACTTAGTTGTAGACATATGTTGAAACTTTGCAAGCTTAGGTGATTTAGAGAGACAAATGACTCACCTTAGCTACAAGACATAGGGTTATAGGCTCATATCTAGACTTTGAATGGGTAGTTAGTGGTAGTCAAGAGAGATATAGATGAGGCTAATGATGGTTTAAGAGGATAGGTCATGATGGGGATGATAGATCACTCATTCTACTTATTTGAGAGGATTAGTATTATAGGACCTTATATGAGGCTATAGTTTTAGATGGTCAGTGTGAAGATTCCTTTCATGCTAGTTAGTCATCTATTTGACAATCATCTAGAGGTGCTGGTGGACCATCGAAGTCACCAAGGCCATAGCATTGACTTCATATGTATAGGGGCCTTTGAATTATATCTCACTTTTACCCATGGGCTCATGTGATTTTATATCTTTGGATATGGATTCCATATGGATATTATATTTTAGACTTTGATATTTATATATGATAAAGATTTATGGTGACGTATAGATGTTGTTTATTGTGGTATTGATATTAGATGTACTTATTTGTTTTTATATGATGATGACATGCATATGAGATGTGATTTGATATTTTCTTATCTTAAGATGGTGTTGATTGGCATTATGAGACACATGGATAATGTATTTATGATGTATAGTTACTATGGATTTAGTATTTTATTGATGATGTAATGATAATAGGTGGATATTTTATATGTTCTATGATTCATCATGGATGATGTTCTTATGCATGTTATTATGTAATGTGATTTGAGATGTTTATGAATGTGTGACAGGATGATATGTGGATGATGTGATATTTTTTTGAGTATGGATCATGATGGTTACACATTATGCATTTATGAGGTTTTTATGTTTTATTTTACTACATCTATAGTATTAGTGGTATAAATCCTCCTTTACCATGGAGGTAGGGTGATAATGGGATGGGTGTTGGTGTGTTGGTCCCTTGGATGAGGATAGGTGGGATGAGATAAAAGATAGAATAGAAGATTGATTAGGATAAGATGGGCGATAGGATATGAGGTTTTCTTAGGATATGATGGGGTAATTTTAGAAGTTTGTAAAAGTGAGGAAAGATGTAATCCTTTTTAATATTGCATCTTATTTCCATGTTCTAAGAATATGGCAGGTCTTAGACATGGTAGAAAAGATGTATGGGGAACTTCATTTGAGAGATGACCCTTTATGAATAAAACCTTCAAGGGTCACCCATGCCATCCATATTCCAAAAAATAACTAATAAGATGTAAAATATACATACAAACTAATTTAAAGGAAACATTAAAATATGTACATAAATAATGTATCACACATATATAAAACACACAATCACACAAAATCAACTATAAGACAATGATGTGGATGAGTGATGATATGACTAAGAGTGGATATGGATAAGGTATCAGATGATGATGTGAGGATTATAGACAAGATATACCTAAAATGTTTGCTCATGTCATGGTGAAAGTCTAACCAAGTTTTTCAAAATGATGGTCATGATGACCCCTTAGGAATCAATGGTGATAGTGTATGCTTAGATACCTAGAAAGAGAATTTTAAAATAAAATAACCCTCCATAATGATGATGTCATGCGGGAAGGTGTAAGCTTGAGGCATAATAATAGAAACATGGGGATGGGTATGGGATGTCATTTTTTAGGTTCGAAGGAGACATACATGTCAAAGAAAATTTGAGAGGGTATTATGGGGGTGATGAGGACATGATGGGTCTTAATGATATATATATATATATATATATATATATATATATATATATATATATATATATATATATATATATATATATATATATATATATATATATATATATATATATGAACCATGTTTAGATTAGTGATTCAATAGATCCATCCAAAAAATAGTTTTTTTTGACAATCTATGTCCTTTCCTTTGGTTGAAGTAGTTTTCCAACATTTTTGTCATAATCTCGATGATCAATTCCCAATATTGAGACCAGGGTCAGGGTGATTTTACCATGATGCTAGAAACTAGTTTTCATCATGGTACTTGCCTAAGGTGTTAGCAAGCTAGTTTTCACCATTGGATGAATGATTTTTTTGGACTCATGGGCTAGGGTAATGGATAGGTAGATTGGATGTGGTGTGCCACATAGATGGAGGATAATGATACATGGATTAGATATAGAATCACTTGAGATGCATAATGTTCATGGGATCATCTAGTTCTTCTCCATTAAGCATGGCCAACTTATACACTCCTAATCCAAACATGGAAATAATGACATAGGGACATAACTAGTTGGCTTCAAACTTCCCCTTCTTATGGCATTCTACATTGGTGTTTTTTTAATTTTATTTTAGGACTAAGTCACCAATTTTGAACTCCCTAGCCTAAATCTTCTTATAATATTAACCATTCAATTTATTTTGATAGGATTAGAGGTGATCTAAGGCCTTTTATCACTTTTTGTCAAGAGTTTCAATTCCTGTAGCCACTCTTGTCTAAGAATATGATCAGTAATGATTCATCTTATTAAAATTAAAAGAGAGGGGAGTTCCACTTCTACTAGAAATATTGCTTCAGTCCTATAGACCAAGGCATATGAAAGTGCCCTAGTAGATATGTAGATATTTGTTTGATAAGACTATAGTGTTGGATATAATTGAGTGTGTTAGTTTTTATTAGCTTGATTGATGGTCATATTTAAAATCTTGATGATGGTATTATTAGTTGATTTTTCTTATCCATTTCCTTGGGGATAATATTTTGAGGAGAAATGCTACATGATATGATATTTTTGACATAGGGCCTCTACTTCTTGATTATTGAATGATTTATTATTATCTAAAATTATATTAACAGGTATACTAAAATAGAAAATAGTCTGATTAAGAATAAACTTTGAAATTTGGAGGCCTATTGTATAAGTAAGTGGCATTGCTTTGACCCATTTAGTAAAATACTCTATAACCATGACAATGCATTTATGACCATCTAATGAAGTAGGATTTACCTTGCCAATTAAATCTAGGCCCCATATGGAGAAAGGCCAAGGACTCATAATAGGATGTAACTCTTGTGAAGGAGAGTGGATTATTTTTTCATGCTTTTGATAGGCTACACATTTATGCACACACTAGAAAGAATCATGGTCCATCATTGGCCAATAGTAACCAATTTGGAATAAATTTTTGGCTAAGGCCATTCCAATAATATTCCCTCCACATATACCATTATAAACTTATTTGATTACCTAAGATGAATCCTTTGATGTTAAACACTTCAACAAGGTACCATCGTATCCACATCGATAAATCATGCTTTGAAGGATTTTGTATCAGGCAATGCGACGGATAAAGCCTCTATGCTAATGGTAAGTAAGGTTAGGGGGAATGATATTTTCATGAAGGTACCTATAAATATTATGATACCACAAGAGACTAGGATCATTTATTTTATAGATTTGAAGTTGATCCAATGATTGATGAGCTAGGATAATTAGGTGCTCAATCAAGAAATTAACTTCAAAAACATCTTTAGGGAGATCAATGAGTGAGCCGATAGTGGCCATAGAATCAACTACTTTATTGCTTCCTCATAGAACCTATTAAAATGCTATAGATTAAAAATTGGTCTTTAATTAATCCACTAGTTATTTATAAGGAAGTAACTTTCTATCATTTATTTGGAGTTTGTCATTGACCTCTTTGATAATCAATTGTGAGTCTTTGAATAATTATAATTTTTAGATGTTCCACTAAATATCCAGATGAAGTCCATCTATCAAAGATTCATATTCTAAAATATTCTTAGTACATGTAAAGGTAAGGAAGAATTATTTTGGAATGAGATCACCCTAGGGGTGACCAAGAAGATGCCTACCCCAGATCCATGCATAGTAAAGGAGCTATCAAAGTATAACTTTCAACTATCTACTTATGAGGTATTTAAGATGGACTCATTTGATAAATTATCTACAATTGGTTTAGTCACATCTAAAGATGCCTCTACTAGTTGATCTACAATGACCTTCCCTTTTACATATTTTTGATTTACATACTCAATTTTAAATTCACCGAGTATCATTATCCATATTTCTATTTGAACTATAAGTACTATCTTGGACAATAAGAACTTTAAGGGATCAACTTTTGATATGCACTGTACTTGATCATTAACCATGTAATGTGAGAGTTTTTATGATGAAAAAATACAACTAAAAATGCCTTTTCAATAGGAGTATAGCTTACCTAATATTATATCAATGTGTGACTAAAGTAATATATATCTTTATCCTTACCTTGATCATTTTGTTGTGTGAGGAGAGTACCAATGGCTAATGACTTTGCTAAAATGTATAAGAGCAAAGGCTTGCCCAAAGTTGGTGTGGATAAAATAGGTGGATTTACCAAGTAACATTTTAATATTTTAAAATATTTTTGTCATTCTTAATTCCAATTGAATTTAGTCCCCTTATTTAATATATGATTGAAGGGGTGATATTTATGAACTAGCTGAGAGATAAAATGCCATCTGACTTGAAGTTTTCACTAAAGACTTTGAATCTACTTGAGATTATGAGGTGGGGGAATTTATTTAATTGCTCCAAATTTTTTTGAATCCACCTTGATGTCCCTTCTTTATAATATAAATCCCAAAAATTTACTGAAAGTTACTCCAAAGACACTTTTTGGGATTCATTCTTACTTTATATTCTTGCAATCTTTCAAAGATTCTTCTAAGGACCACATGGTGCTTATACCTTAGATTGGATTTACTTAAAATATCATTGACATAATATTATACAATGTCATGTATCATTTCATGAATGATAACAATCATATCCCATTCATAAATGGCTCCTAAATTCTTGAGATTGAATGGCATGACTTGATGAAAAAAATCCCCCATGGAGTGATAAATATTATTTTATGTTGATCCTTAGGTACTATCTTGATATGATTATACCCTAAGAAGCCATCCATGAGGGAAAGAGTTTCATACCTAGATGTTTAATATATGATCATTTCAATATTAGGGAGTGGGACTTCATCTTTAAGACATGCCTTATTAATTTCCCAAAAGTCTATACATAGATAGATGTTTCCCTATGGTTTTGTTATAGGAGAAATATTAGAGATATAATATGAATAATCAATTGGGTAGATGAATCTAGCTTCCATGATTTTTTGCAATTCCTCTTTGACTAGTAATGCCACCTTAGGATGCATCTTTCATAATTTTGTTTCATAGGTTTTACATTTGGATGCATGACTAGGTGGTATACCACCAATAAGTAGTCTAACCCTGGCATGTTAGCATATCTCCATGAAAATATGTGAATAAATTCCTTTAGAAGCTCAATAAGGACTTTGCATTCCTCTATCATGAGAGACGCCCCTAGTTTCATTATTTTTGGATTTTTTTCAATGTCGATATTAACTTATATCACACCCTAAGTAAGTGAGTGTAATTGATCTTGTAAATAAAGGGGTAATGATATTTTTGGAACATTAGAAAAGAAAAAACCTATTAGTTTAGTATCAATATCAAAATAACTATCTAGTGTAAAGGAACTATATGAGAGTTCATCCACTTCTTTGAAAGGCTCTCCTTCTTTAGAGTATTCATCTTCGCTTTGACTATGGGATGTTTTTTGTTCACCAAAATATTCCAATGTTAAAGATTGATATAAAATCCCTTTTTGTGATCTCTAGATGGCATGAAGTCTCTTGCTCCCATGTATTCTAAAATGACCTCATCATTTTTAAATGTGTCAAAGGTGGGATGTTGATTTGATTCATAGTCTATAAGGGAAGGATAATAGAGAGACATATTAATGGTGGATATAGTGGTATTAGGGAATAGTTTGGTGATAGTAAGCTCCTTGAAGTGACTACAAATAGATCTTATTATAATGTCTTCATCTAGGAGATATAACTCATTAGTCAAAATAAAATTCATAGTGATACTAGTCGGGTCATCATCATATAGTTTGTACCCTAAACCAAAATATTGTTGATGTTCTTGAATGATGATACATTCCAATCAACCTTGCTCTTATTTTCCTAATCCCTTTCTTTTGTACTACATTTTTTCTATCATTCTCTAGACTCTAGGATAATGCTTCTTGGGAGAGATGAGGGCTTCATCATCTAGAAGGAGCCAAGAATCATCTCCATATTCAATGTACTCATATAATAAATATAGCACTTTAAAATTTTGTTGACCCAAATTGATACTTAATGGGATTACTATTCCTCATAGTTAGGGACCCATAACTATGCAGAGATAAGGGTATATTGCTAATGCATAATGCTTTATACTCATATTATCCACACCCTATGGATGTGATCTTTAGTTGTGTGACATCAAGCTCTGATTGGGATGTGGATTCTAATTGATTTAGAGAGATATAATTATCATTTATTAGGCTTAGGATAATCTTTTTAGTGCCAAGGTAAGGTGATGGAGGTAAGGATTGATCCATATGACAGCTATGGAGATGGTCTATGACTCTAGGAATGGTAACATACATTATTAAATATGGGATATTTAAGTGCTAATGGAGAGTGAATGACACAACTTTCATTTTGTGAATCCATGGCTTTCTGAGCAACATGATATATGGTAATTATAAATCCATAACATGAACCAATGTTTGATGAATTATGGGTACCATGGCAATTATAAGACAAATAGTGTTGATTGATGGTCTCTCATTATCATCATAAGATTTAATCAATATTAAAATGGGCCCAAGTGATGTCTTAGAGTATCCCAATTTCTTTAGAAAGTCTAGATTACACATGTTGAGTGTAGATCCTCCATCTATGAGGACATGGGAAAATTGATGATGGGAGATGGTGACTTCAATGTATAATGTATAGTTATGATATGGGCCAGTAGAGGGTATATTCTAGGTACTAAAAGTAACTTATTGTGATGGGGATAAATGTGCCACTAATGCTTGAAACTGACTAGTATCTAAGTTATTAGGTACATTCAAGTCATTCAACACTTGATTAAATATTTTGCTATGTAAGGTAGATGTTTTTATAAGTTACATCAAGGATACTTGAGTGGGATTCTTCTCTAATTGGTTAATGATATCATAATATTTTATCTGAATTATTTGATGTTTTCTTATAAATATTCCCTTTGTGGGAAATGGATGAGGTGGAAGGATCTTGAGGAGGTGTCATGGGAATTACAATCTTATTATTTTGAGTGGTGAACATGTAATCAATTATAGCCTTATTAATTTTTAAAATGGGGGATGAATATGGAGTAGACTCTTAGATTTTGTAAATTTTGATGGTATTAATGTAATGATAGGGAAGATTATGATAATCAATGTGAATAGATGATGATGCCTGACCTTGGTCTCTTTAGGTTCTTTGGTTCCTCTAATCATGCTTTGGGAAAGGATATTTATAAATGCCAAGGTGTTTATTTCTTGATTGATTTGATATCATTTCTCCTTCAATCTCTATATCACCCCTTTCTATAAGATCTTGGATATAATGTTTTAACTACATAAATTGCTTAGTATCATGTCCTTTTACTCAATCAGGTTTTCGTTGATGATTGTCCATAGGTTTGATCTAAGGTATATTAATCATGTTAGTAGTTATCAATTAATCCAAGACTATTTCTATTGGGACTCCAAAGCTTGTAAGTGGTCTTTTGCCTATGTGAAGCTTGGGCTTGCCTCAAGGAACTTTGATGGTAAAGGCATTAGGCCATTATGTGGGGCCCTTATTTTGGATTTGTTTCAAATGTTGTCTTTTTGTATCTATTACCCTATCACCCACAACATTTTTATTCTAATTGAATACTTTGAACTTTCTTGAAAAAGAATTATCCTGATTTGTATTGTGCTCATTATGAGAATATAACTTGATGGTTCCTTTTTCAATGAGAGACTTTTCTATTTGCATGCCCTTTTTTATGATCTCATCAAAGGTTTTGATAAATTATAATTTCAATTTATATTTAAGTTATATATTAATTTTATCCACAAATATATTGGCTAATTCATTCTCAGACATGGTATACCTTAGATGGCTTGTCAAACTATGCCACCTTTAAAAAAATTAGGTCAGACTTTCCCATGTTTGTTGATTAGTATTATAAAGGTCAATGATATAAATATAATACTTTATGTTGTATGAGAAATGTATAAAAAACTTCTCTATTAGTTCTTCAAAACTATAAATTAAGCCTTTAGGTAGGTGCATGAACCATTCCAAAGTTGGACCTGTAAGACTCTTAGGAAAGAGTCATAATAAATAGGCATATTTATAATTGACTTCATCATAAGCCACATAAAATTATTGGAAATGGTATTTAGGATCTCCTTTTCCTTTATGATTTTCAAATTTAGGTAATTCTAAGTGTAAGGGAAAGGGAATTTGTAAAATACTCATGTCTAATGGTGAAAAACAAAAGTATTCATATTTATACTTGTGGGCTTGTGATCTAGGATCAATTTTTTGGAGAGTCTTTTTCATCATTTTTAATTCTTGGGCAAAAGAGGGATCTCCAAGAGGGTTAATAGTTTTTTTTTTGACTTCCTTGAAAGATGTGGGTACTATGGGTATTATTATTATTTATGTTATTGGTATTATTAGGATTGTAAATTGTATTATTATGGGTGTTGTTATTGGTATTATTATTCCTAGGTGATGGTGGACATTGATTTCAAAGTAATAGGTTAATTTATTGTGTCAATTGATCTAGGTGATCCTTAATGATAACATGTCTCTTATTAAATTCATTTTAGATTTTACAAAGGGGTTGTTGGTGTTCTTCTTATTTGATAAACCCATGGTCTACACATTATTCTTATCAAGAATTATGATTATAATGTTGATGGGGTTAGTTTGGTCTTGATGGGTGGATTAAGTTATGCAAGAGGGTGTGATCAAAAGTGGAAGGTAAGGTGCTCCCTATCTCTATAGCATGGGCTAAAACATGATATCAATTCTCATATAGGTAAATGTCAATGAGATTTATTACTTCATAAATTTAGAGGGAATTAAATCTTTAATTCTCTTCTCTTGGTGTGTGTATATCACTATGATTTTGATCATATTCTTAATTTGGGTCCATCATATGCCCTAATGGATTCTTGTCTTGGTTGGAGCCTTGACCAATTTGGAGTTAGGATTGGGTATGGATGACCATCGTGAATGATGTTTGTGATGAAAACTGATGGATTAGATTGGATTCTTAAAATACTATTTCCATCTAAAGACCAAAACCTTTAATGATCAAAGGGATTATGATGTAATAATATAGATGACCAATAATTAACAAGGGACAAAGTCCTTCAAGAGACTAATATAGCAAAGGATGAGAAAAAAGTGATGGGATCAAATATTTTTGTCTAATAGTAAATTGACAAGTTGATGGGTGTTAGAGGACAAAATTACCTAATAGAGATAATGATGGGTGCTAGATTATAACCCTACAAGACTATGTTTAATGATAATCAAAATTCAAGTGGGGTGGTAATGAATTATTTGAGAAAAATGGGTGACCACTTAATACCTTGGTTCTAATATTTAAAGAGAATAGGGCAAGAAAAATAAAATGTATGATATGTTATGTGATGAACAAAGGATTGGATGAAAACACCAACTCAAGATACAAAATAAAGGTGGGGGTGAAGATATGATGGACAAGTGGTGGTTATATGGGATATATATATATATATATATATATATATATATATATTTGTGTGTGTATATGTATGTATGTATGTATATATAATTATAATATCAGCAAAAGAGATGGAAGGAATAAGTAAAATAGTATAGATGAGATAGATGATGGGGTGATCAAAATAAATAAGGGTATGAAAATGGGATGGATATTGGATGAAAATAATAGGTAAATAATAGAGGTGATGGATGATGATATAGAAAGTTGATGTATACCTTATGTATTTGTTAGGTGATATAGATAAGATGGTCACTAGAATATGAATGAGGGAGGACTGTGTTATGAAATGGATAAAAAGTGACAAAAATAAACAAAAAAATTATATAAAATGGAATGGATATAGAAGTGTTATGGAATTGGTATAGATGGTAATGAGATAGGTGGAATATAGTATAATGAGAGATAAATAATAGAAAGGATTGATAATGTAATGAAAAGTATATGAATATTATTATGATAGGATGGTTACGATAAGATGATATACAAGAAAAGGTATGAAAAAGGAGATGTATACTAAGAGTTACTAGATGGATATAAAGAAGATAAACTTGATAAAATGTATTTAAGATTACAAAGTGAATGTGTTATAGGTGGAGGGAATGGGAAGGTATGATAAAAATTGGTCATAATACAGAAAAAGGAGATACTAGGTGTGTATAAATGTAAATGGGAAGGATACTACAAGATAAGTGTAGGATGAATGTGATGTGACTATAGGGTAGTGTGGTAGTCAAAAGACTAGTCAAAGTACACAAACTATTATGAACGGAGATGGTATTATATGGGGATGTTGTTGCAAAAATGAAATGTATATAAGAAATGGATTATATGAAGATAGTGGTAAAAAAGATATGAAGTTTGGAAGAAGTATGGAAAATGAATCTCTAATGTGGATACTATATGGGTGGTGAATGTAAAGGAGATGATAAAATAATGATCAAGGGGGATGAGTACTATATGAAAACTAGGTACAGAGTGTCAAATGGAGAGAAAATATGAGTACCTAAATAGGTGATGATAAGTTAAGATGATGGAATAGTAAATGTCAACCTAGAGGCCTTTCAAGTATCACACAAGATATGGGTGTGGTTGCCTTGGATGGAAAACAACATGGGCCTTCTCACAACACATAAATAATCATGCATAAGTACAATCTTAAATTAGTAAATTGTATGGGTGTGTAACCCGATTCCCACACCATCCAATGGATACACATGTGAGGTAGTAGGTTGATGATCCATTATGGAATTGATCGAACCCTCTCAACCCTACTTACACTCGATGGCTACTTTGGCACTAATACTGATGCCTATAGTGGAACACCTATTATGGATAAAGTCCCCTATTTTAAGGTATAAAAAAGGATCTAAGGGAGTCACTAATATACATGATGGTATGTTGGGGCCCAAGTCCATGTAGAAGGCTATCTGATACCCTAGGTTTTGGAGCTTGATCACCTCTCACTCCATGAAACCCTTTATGGGGAATTTTGATTAGGCCATAAGGATAACTCTCCTAATATTTAGGATCTACTAGGATAAAAAAATTGGTTAGATCATGGTGGTTAAATCCATGACACTAACCCATATTTATTAAGCCTTATGTGTGGTGATGAAATCCATGTCACGTGCTATCCTAAGAGAGGGCTTTAAAAAATAAGAAAATGAATGATACAATTAATTGACCATACTAAGTATCTATGTGTGATTGGTATGATATGATAAATTATTTACAAATAAATAACCACACACACACATAATCAAGTATTTACAATAAACTAGAAAAGACAATAATATACTTAAATAAAAACAACAACAATACAATCGAATCCAAGATAAAAATTCAAAATGGAACCCATCCCTACAATCACAAAGGTTATAGATCTGATGGAGTGCAAAAATATCCAAGGGACCTACAATAAAAGTGTTATCAATTCAAATTTTTGTAATCTTATGAGTCCCTACAATATCGTGAATACACAGTGCAATACCATGATCATAATGCACAACCCCACAAATAGACTATCAAATCCACAAGTTGTGAGTCATGGGTTTCAAAAAATTTAACTAACTACTATGGTTAACTATAAAATTATGAGTATAAAAAAATCTTGATACTCTGAATGACAAAGCCACAACTAGTATAAAAATGAAAGTAGTGATATTACAATTCTTAAGGAAAATAGTACACACACACACACATGTTTTAGGTAAATAAGATACTATCAAAATAAAATAATTATAGGGATTTTGTATTTAAATATAATTATTTTATGATAAAAATGTTATCATGGCCTAATAATAATCCTAAATAACTCTAATTACAAAGCCATGACTAAGAATAATAAAGTCATTATTCATAGGGAAACCCATACTGAGTTAGTCATGGTATTGTTGAATGAGGTTGAACCAATATATATGATGGGTTCTTAGATAATATTCCTTCCATTGTGTTTTTTTATGAATCTTGCAAGATAGAGAACACTACTTCAAAATTTCAACTCACAGACCTTTAGCACCTTTTTGATAAAATCTAAAATCACTGTAAATGAGGATTCAAAGGTGATAGGGTAGAATTTAACCATCTTGGAATGAAGGGAAACTACCATTACTAAAAATTGAAATCCCATGACTACCAGAATAATCCATTTACTAACTGACTCATGGGTTTGTCAAAAAGATACAAAATCCTTCCTCCTTGCAACTATAACTTTTAGAAAAAATATGCATAGAATAAGAGACAATATATATATATATATATATATATATATATATATATATATATATATATATATATAATCTAATGATATTAAGATATACGTATAAAAATAACCCCTAAGTACTATGTTTAACAATATCTCTATTAAGATATAGAATATCATTATTACCAAGACAATCTTTCTACTAAGAGAGTGGTGGGTTTGTCAAAAATGTATGGATAGCTAATATTTGGGGGATTTTCTTCTTATCTTACACATAGAAATATCAATAGAAAACAAAACAGCTACAGTAATAAAGAGTTAAAAAGTTATATTTTAAACCCAACTATCACTTTCGATAATATCACTATTAGGGGTGATAATATCACTACTTACAGGGTAATCGTAGGATTGAGAGAGTCACAATATTGTCAAAGATGTGTACTTAGCCTGACTCTCAAGGAATTTCTTTTTGTCTTGTAGATAGAACTAATAACACACCTAGAGAAATAGATGGTTAGTATAATCAGTTTTAGAATTTAAGCCCTACTATGGAACATGATAATATTGTTACTATAAATAATGTGATTACTAGTTACAGGTAAATCCCATGACTGAGGTATTCATGGTATTATCAAAATTCAAAAACCTTGTTTAAACCCTTAGCCACTAGTGGCTTAACTGATAATACTATTACTAGCATTAATGATCTTGCTATTACAATACCATGACTAATAGTGCAATACCATGACTCACCTAGAATGTGCCAAAAAATGAAAATCTAGCCTTGAATACACATATAGTTGATCTTATAATCACATAGAAAACTTCAAAAATTTGTATTAGTCTAAATAAGGTAGGTTAATCCCATCTTGGTCACCAAAATGTGCACCAAATTTCAGGTTTATGCAATATTATCAAAATAATAATAAAAACACAAAACTTGATAGCACCAATAGGAATGGATAGAGGAGTAAATCAGAGTAAATAGAAAATTCCTACCATCCTCTTTACCTTCTCATGCCTCCATTCTAATATTTTCACTAGTATGACTACATATCAAAAATTTGATTGTTGGATTGCTTATAAGATCTTGACAATGGCTTCCAATAGATGTGTGATGGAGATAATGGCTTTGAATGGACACTATAATGCTTTTATGGATGCTACAAGAGAGATTAATGTCTTAATGGATAGTTTATCATTAGCCTTGAGGGTGGAGGGAAAGATTAGTTTTATAGGAAAATGGAGGGAATATCAGTGGTCTAGATTCAAATTTGGGTCTTTGAGATCTAGGGCTACAAAATTTTCATGGAATTTTTAATTCCATGGAATTCTCTAGAATTAGAAATTTCTAGAGAAGGGGTTAGTTTGGGGAATATTTTTAGAATCCTAAACTTATAGATATCTCCCCATAGGGTTTATGGTTTTAAGAAAGGCTAGTATAGGGTGGTGGGTGGGTAGTTGGATTATTTTTGAATTTTAAATTAGCTAGTGGGTTTAAGGAGTAGGTTAGTAGGTAATGGAGTATATTATGGGTTTAGTGAGAGGATTAATTGATATTATGATGGGATAAATGTTGTGTGGGATATAGGAATTTGATATGGTATTAGGCCAATAGTTAATATAACCAAGAAATATGGAAATTAAGTTAAATTAATGGGAATCAAGATAATTAGTGAAGCCAACATATTTTACTACATACATTTTTCCCCTCTTTGAAAGGGTATTACAACTAAAATGAAGTGAAATGAGTAATGGTATTTCAAATAAAAACCATGTCATGGATGAATGTTAGTGGATAAAAATTAGGGGATATGATACCCCCTTGAGGGAACATGTGGAGATAACATCAACTCAGATGGTCACCCAAAAGGAAACTCAGGGTGGGATAGGTGTCAGGACCAAATAGATTCCCTAATAGTGATGATGAAGTGGCTCAAGTTATGGATATAGATAAGCAAGAATTATTTAGAAAGTGATTAAGTGATAAGTTAAGGTTGATTAAAATATGATGGGTTTGAGATGATGATGATTTAGGTAGCAAGGATACATGTTATGGAAGCTCAAAAAGGGAGAAAAGGATAAATACTAGAGATCAATGTTAAAGAGCCACATTGTTTAAAATTTGAGTCTTAAAATGATACATGATCTAGTAATGGGATAGTGATAAGGGACAAATGATAGTTTTTCTATCCTTGGGTGCCAATAATGGGACCAAGTGATAAAATGTGCAACAAATTTAATGTTTATGCAATATTATCAAAATAACAATAAAAACCCAGAACTTTATAACACCAATAGGAATGGATAGAGGAGATAAATTAGAGAAAATATAACATTATTACCATCCTCTTTACCTTCTTATGCCTCCATTCTAGGATTTGCACTAGTATGATTAGATATAAAAAACTTGATTGTTGGATTGATTATCAGACCTTGAAAATGGCTTCCAATGGATTTGTGATAGAGATAATGGATTTGAATGGACACTAGAATGTTATTATAAATTCTATAAGATATCTTAATGGCTTAAAGAATAATTTATCATTAGTCTTGAGGGTGGAGGGAAAGCTTAGTTTTATAGGAAAAGGTAGGGAAGATCAATGGCCCAAATTCAAATTTGGGCCTTTGAGATCCAAGGCTATGAAATTTATAAAAATATCTAGAATTAGAAAGTTATAGAGAAGGGGATAGTTTGGGGAAGATTTATATAATCCTCCAATTCTAGAAATATCTCCATATTGTTTAGGGTTTTAATAAAGGCTAGTATAGGGTGGTGGGTGGGTAGTTCGATTATTTTTTAATTTTAAATTGGCTAGTGGGTTTAGGGAGTAGGTTAGTAGGGAATGGAGTCTAATATGGCTTTAATGAGAGTATTAATTGATCTTATAGTGGGATAAAGTTTGTTTGGGATATATGAATGGGATATGGGTATTAGGTCAATAGTTAATATAACTATGAAATATGGAAATTAGGCTAAATTAGTAAGAATCAAGATAATTAATGAAGTGAGCATATTTTACTACATATGCCTAGTTCCTCAAAAATAATTAAATAGAGTCACTCCTTTTGAAGCTTGGATCAATCATAAACCCATAGTATAACACTTATGATTATTTTTTTCACCTACTATGGCTTGCATTCCAAAGAAGAAATATAAGGTAATGGAACCTCAAAGTCAAACTTGCATCTTCATTAGATATTTTGAGGGTTTTAAGGAATACATGATTCTCCATTCTACCACTCATGGTTTTTTCATTTAGAAGAGTGTTAATTTTATAAAGGGTCCTTTGGATTCCACACTTGACACCTATCATCCTTCCTTATATGCACTTGTATTTGATGACAATTATAATGATTGAAATCCACCTAATTAGCTTCTTTATGATCTTTATTTTTATTCTAGTTTTAATTATTAGAGTAGTGATGAGGATTCACCTCCTATAATATATTTAGAGGATGATTAATCCGCTCTTAACTCATCATGTATTGGTTCTCTTTAGATAGATATATGTTCTAAAGTGTTAGTTGATGGGGTGGAGATCTATTAGATAATAGGAAAACCCATTCACAATTCTAGGATAGCACACATGATTTCATAAATTTTTATTCTAATCCACAATTATTTCATGAGGCATCAGGTACTCTTAAGTGGGATACTACCATAGAAGAGGAGTATAGTTCCTTGGAGAATAAAAACACTTAGGATATTGTTCCACCTCCTAAGGGAAAAAAAATTGATGTAGGTGGATATACCAAAAAAAATTAGAATATGGATTCAAAGATAATTTCATAGCACATTTTGTATCAAAAGGGTTTTTTTAGGTACCTATCATTGATGATACTATGACATTAACCTTAGTTTCCAAAGTGAACTAAATCAAACTCACTCTCACTATTATCATATTACATCACTATGATGTTCATCATATAGATGTGAAGATATCATGTATTCATGGTGACCTCAAATAGGAAATATACATGGAGAAATTGTAAGGATTTGTGGAATATTGTTCCTTAATTTGAAAACTTCATAAATCTATCTATGGACTCAAATAATCTCCTCAATTTTGGTATGCCATGATGGACTCCTTTCTTATTTTGGTTAGGTTCACTAGATGCCATTCTGATCTGAATGTCTATACCTTATGGTAGAATTATTCACTATTTATTTTGATTCTTTATGTGGATGACCTATTAATCATAGGGAGTTCTTTATCCACCATTGTAGTAGTGAAAATTGATTTGTATAACAAGCTATTAATGACTGACTTGGGTTTATTTAATTATTTCCTCAAGATTTTTATTTATTACTCTAACTCTAGGATCACTATTACATAATTTGAGTAAGCTCTTGATTTTATTTCATGGTTTAACATGGCTCATAATAAGCCATATATTATTCCTTTTCTATTTGGTGTGAATATTGAGGTTGTTTATCCTTCTCCATTAGTTTATTCTACCTCATATCAATAACTTGTTGGTAATCTCATCTACCTTATACACATTAGACCTAACATTTCATATATATTGGGAATGGTCTCTAGATTCATGTAATAACTACATGAGCTATACTAGAAAAAATCTAATAAAATCTTCCACTACATTTAGGGTACTCATAGTTTCAATATTTATTATGGAGAGGTAATACTGACATAAACTTGATTGGTTATATAAATATAGATTGGGCTAGTGACATTTAAAATCATAAGTATACTTCTAAATACTATTTAACCCTCAGTCTAGGTCTAATTAGTTGGTCAAGGAAGAATAAGAAAGTTTTATCTTTTATAGAAGTATAATATAAAGGAGTTGTTAATGCTTTCACTAAGGATATTTGGCTTCAGGTAATTCTCACTAAGTTTGGCATCCAGTTTCACTGACTAATAGTTATATTCTCTAACAACCAAATCACTATCGAGATCTTTAAAAATTTGTTCCTCCATCAATAGACCAAACATATCAAGATCCACATGAATTTCTTTCAGGATATCATCCATGAGCAAGTCATTGATCTCTGTTACATCTAGATAATGGAACAAATTATTGATAAATTCACCAAACCTTTCATTGAGAGTAAGTATCCTCATTTACAGTCTTTTTTTGTAGTTTGTGTAGTTCTAACATCCTCCTTTGGGGGGTATTTTATTGTACTTGGGTAACTCATCAAGCCTTTAATCTAGGACCCAATTATACTACCCACCTAAGTTATGCTTAAGAGGGTGTGTTGGCTTAGGTTTTTACTCCATTTAATTGGTTTTATTTAAACATGTTTAACTTATCTTACTTAGGTGTCTTTTAGGTTATTATGAAAGATAATCCCACATTCATGAGGAACTGAGGACATATTTCTATTTCACCTATATAATTTACCTTCTTAAACATTTATGGGTAATGTTTTTAATGTTATTTTTTTAATCTTTTGATTGTTGATAAATTACTTATTTTGGCCCATGTTTGATTTCACTACTACACACAGGTAATCACATCATGCATTCAAATCTATCTAGTAGATCCTTAATTTTTGCCCACTTCGATAAGATAGGGATTTTTTGAATACATGTTATTATTTTTTTGTTATCTTATAATCATTTTTATATAACACACCTTACACATCAAATAATTTAGAAATATTTTAAGTCTAAACATTATCATTACAAAATCATATGATAAGGCATTAATCTACCCAATTTTTTGAGTCGTATTTATCCATTTCAGCATTGTGATACCTAATTGAAATCATATTTGGTACCCATTATATTTTTATGCTATCTATTTCAAATCAAATATAAATCAGGTTTATTTGAACTAAATCCAATTCAAATCCAAATCCAAATTAGGGTAAATTTGAACCAAAAATCTAATTCTAATTTGAAATTCAAATGAAGTAAACTTTTAAAAGTATAATGAAGTAAACTTTAAAAATTCAAATGAATTCAACTTTTAAAATTCAAATGAATTTAAATTTCAAATTCAAACTAAGGGACCTTCCAAAATTCAAATAAAGTCAAACAAAGTCAACTTAAAATTCAAACATGTAGTCAAATTTGACCAAGTAAAATTCAAATCACATCAAGTTAATCATGCTCTATTTTGACAAAGTTAAAATTTCCATGTCAAATCATGGTCTATTTTGACCATGCCCAATTGATTCAAAATTAATTCAACATTTAAATTAAAAATCATATTATTGTCTTTCCATTCAATCTCCCATACTTGTTAATTTGGAATGATGAAGTTACATTATCATTCCTTTATCCTATTAAATCAATCAAAATATATTGAATCAATCCACCCTCTTTGGGGACAAACCAATCCACGCTCTTTATGGCGAATCCTATCAAATAAATCCACCCTCTTTGGGGCCAATCCAATCAAATCAATTTAACCTCTTTGAGTATAATCATATCAAACCAATTCACTCTCTTTGGGGTAATTCCAATCAAACCATTTTTCCCTCAGTGGTGGCAGGCATACAAAATCAATCTACCCTCTTTAGGGCTATGGCAATCAAATCAATCCAACCTTTTTAAGGCTAGTCACATTAAAACAATCTACTCTCTTTGGGGTTGAGTCAATAAAATAAACCAATTATAGATTAAACCTTATTTAGACTCATGGCATTCCATAATATTAATCATGTTCTAACGTAACCATTCATTAGTCAAGATGTGATAGACCATCTCTCCTAGCTTAGCTAATAATTAACCCACTTTGCATCTACTCTTGACACTTTATCCACTAATACAAAATATAATTTGGACCTAATGCCACAAAAAATCTATTAGCCCATCCATATTATGTGAATTCCCCTTTAAGGGAATTTATCTATTGAAGACCTAAGTGTACCCAAATTTTATAATCACTCGATAGGGATATGAAATATCCCATTCCTAAACACAATAAATTTCATCCACTTCCAAGTCAAGGTCAAGAAAAGAAACCCATCCTTGACATTTTTTTCAAATCATCCATCATATTTTTTTTATCAAATCAACCATCATTGACATTTTTATTGAATCACCCATATTCGATGTTTTTGTCGAATGACCCATATTTGATATGTTAATTTATGATGAGTCATGATTTTATTGTAAACTCCTCTTTGATGAGTGAACCTTATTTTATGAAGGAACATGTATGTAACAAATTAAAATATATATAAAACTTATTTAATTTAGTGAAATCCAAGATCAGATAAGGTAATCAACTAACATCCATTACAACTCATGTTTATATCAAGAACATGACCAAATTGCATCTGTTAAACCTAACCAAGGGATATATTACCACACAAAACCAAAGAAGATGGTTAAAAATCTTGTAGGTAAATGAAACTATGAAATAACCCTATATAGGTATAAGTACATAAAATAAAACTAATCTTGTGCTCACAAAAACTTGTGGCAGAAAGGAGGATGGTTAAACATAAACTAAAAATTAAGGGATCATGGTAGGAAAATAGAAAGTAAATAAAACCCTATATATATACCAAGTTTAATCATAGAATTAATCTAAGTAATGAGTTATACATTCATTACATATTACTTATATAATGTCTATCTATCAAATGAAATAACAAAATTTAAGAATACTTACCTTGGGTGAAACTATCGAATCTCAATCTCTTCCTTGGATAGTTGTGTTTTCAAAGAGGTTACTATGGCTTGTAATGATCATACTATAAAAATAATATTTAAGCTAAAATACTCTTGTTTTACATCCAAGAATTATCACAAGATAGGTAATATTATTGTAGCCTAAAATTTGATCTATTAGATTAAAATATGCCATTTAATCACTCAAACATCAAACTATTAGGAAAATTCTAGAGTCATTAAGACTAAATAAAACTAATTGAACAAAATATTGAAACCAACATTATAATCTTAGATTTAAATGCTCTAAACCATGATCAAATGGATGAAATAAAATAATAAGATTAAGTTGATTACCTTGGACTCAGATTTTTGACATTATGATGACAATATGATAGATTGTGATAATGGATGCTTGAGATTAGTTTGTCATGGATTTGATTATGTATTCATAATATTGCTAACTATACATGGATATGACATGATAATTCAAGTTGGATCTAATATAGGAGAGTATTAGTTTAAATATAAATAGGAGGGAAATATCTATGATAGAGATTTGAAGTTGTGGGAAGGAGATCAAGGGTTGATGATTAGAAGGAATTTAAAATTTCTTAGAAGTCTCTAGATTTAGAGGCTTCTAAAGAGGAGGGGTAAGAATAGAGAAGGTTCTAGAATAATTATTAAGGGATAATAATGATTAGCTGGGGGATTAGATAGGGATTATGAACTAGGGGTATAGGAGATTCTAGGAATGGGCTAGTAGGAGGGCCATTAGGAATTTAAAATTCATAAATAATAGGTACATGGGATTAGGATGGGATAAAGAAATAATGACAAAAATTAATGAAATGGGATAGGACTAAGGTTAGTGTATGAATAAATATTGAATGGGATGTTAGATAAATGAATAGGAAGGGCGATAAATTAGAAGGATTTAAATGAAATTAATAGAGTTAGTGCCAACTATTATTATTATTAGTGACATTAAATAAAGTGAGCAGATTTAGGTGCATATATTTTTCCCCTCATTAAGAGGACATTACAAGTGGATGGAGTGAAAGGTGTAATAGTATTTCAAATAAAATCCATGTTGTGAATGAATGTTATTATATTATTTTAGTGGTTATCATGCCACCTCAAGAGGACATGTGGGGAAGAATGAGATGGATGGCCACTTGACAGAAGAAACTAGGGGTGGGATGTAATGGATAGATGAGGGGATGGGATGCCAAGTGTGAGATAGAAGGAATAAGATGATTGACCTAAGTAATGAGCTAAAAATTGATGATTCCCCTAGAAAATACACATGCATGAGTAAAGATGATGGGTGTCATAGTTATCAACACATCCCAAGTGGGAATCAATCATAACATGATGATGATAGGATTAAAAGGCCATAAGATTTAGACATATCCCAAGAAAGGATGCATACAAGGGAGAAATGTAGACTAGGATAATATAATGATTTGATAATATTGATGATGGGTCTAGCTCAAATCTAAAATTAATTGATATGATGAAGGTGTTGATAGAGCAGAAATGATATAATCAAGTGACCAAAATACTAAGAAGAAGAATTACAATGCAGATCAATAAGCCTTAATGTGATTAATGATGATGATGCCCCTAGAAAGGAAACATGAAAGAGAGTGATAATTGATAAATTTACCAATCAGGGATGATGAATGACTTATGGAAGAATAGATGGATGTTGTGACATGATAGGCCTAATCGACTAGTGTAGGTGATTGATAGAAAAGATTAGGAAGATGATTATGAAGATGTTGATTGATAAATAGACTGATTAATGAATGCTTATATCTCAAGGATTTAACTAATACAAGATGTGATGATGTTGATATAAATTATAGATAAATAAAGATAGTGGATGAGCTAAAAAGTGGCCAAGTGCTACCTATATAGTCTAAAAATACCTTAGGCTAATTTAGTTATGACTCGAGGATAAATGACAATTGTTGGAGTAAAAGATGATGATGATTAGTGACTAGAGGATGTGGTTAGTGATTAAAGGATATGACTCAGATGATGACATGAGGATAATATATTAGATGTTAGTTAGATGGGTCAAGATAATTAGACTAGTGATGGAAAGAGGTATGCTTATATAAATGATGAGAGTAGAGGTGATCAAGAAATTAAAAATGTCACAAATTTCATCATAGTATAAGTAATGCATTAAATATGGTACTTGGTAGTATTCCCTATGATATAGACATGACCAAGAGGAAGTTGTACCAAAGTGCATGGGCAAGTAGAAAACACTTCATCCTTGAGGGAATTTTTGGTATCCTCATAACATTCTCACTCATTACCCAATAGATAAAAAGACATGATGTAAACAAAACATAAGACAAAAAAGATATATACATGATATAAGACACGCAAAAAAGATTACAAAACAAAAAAATTAACACACATGAGTATCAACCTATAGTGTCCTAATGTCTTGTATAATGAAGAGATGAGTGATTAGGTGATGGGTTGGATGATTATGATGTGATTGTGGACTTGGGATGGAATTATATCCGTATAGGGTGATCATGATTAGGATTAGGCTAAGATGTTTCCCCTAGTTGAGGGTAGAAGGATGGAGGATGGGATAATGTATTTGAATATTGATTTGGTCTTGAAATTTAATCACAATGTGGCTAAATAAGGTGATTTAGAAAATTTATGACCAAGGATTACAAATATACAAGGTCCAACAAGAGTCTAATCTATTAAGAAAAGGAGATAATGAAGGAATGAAATACCTTCCATACTAGAAAAAGAGAGATTAGATGGGTGCTAGGTATGAAAAGGCAATGATAAGGAAAGTGATGGGATCAAGTACCTTATATACTAGCAAAAGCATGATTGGATGCGTGCTAGGTATGAAAATTCATTGGTAAGGAAAGTGATGAGTACCAGATTAAAATCTTTGACAAGGTGACTCATGTTAATAATAGTTAGTCAAAGGGATGAGGAAGATATGTAGAAATGGGTGACCACTCTACTTTGGTTCCAAGATTTAATGTGGTATCCAAATATGGTAAAATATGAGACAAATGGAGATGGATGTGACTAAGGGATTAGGAATAAGATAAGACATAATGGACTATTTTTGGCATTTTCATATTTTATGTTTTTTAGGGTTTTTAGAATATTTCAATTTTTAGGGACTTTTTGGAAAATGTATATATACTATATAAATGGGGTTACTATTAAAGGTAATACAAAGACTAACAACAAGTATAAAGATGGATGGAATGATGGATGGGACATCAAAAGGATGAGGATGAAGAAAAAAATGGGAAGAATGGACTAGGGATTTCCAATGATCACTTTGTGAAGGAACCAGATGTTTAGTTACCTAAGTGTTCAATGGAGGATATACCAAGATGGTATGATAATGTGTTTGATCCGGGCAAAAATTTAGGTGACAATTCGGGTGATAGTTCCACCCTAATTGATGATGAAACATCTGGGAGCCATAACTTTTGCACTGTATCTCTAATTGATTCACCGTTTGAACCATTGGAAAGCTAAGAATGAGGAGAACATTGTGAGATGGCATGGGGATAGGATAAATGAATATTTACCCCCAAAATCCCAACAGAAGTTCCCCAAATTTCAATTTTAGTAGTGCATTCTAAAAATAGTAAGTTAATAAAAATAGTAATTTCTCAAATTCTGTATTGTTTTAATTCTTGGAAGTAAAACCACTTAATATCCCTTGAGATTGGTGACCTTAGACATCCTAACCATGCTTTAAAAATGTGTATAAATGAAGAGGTAACCCAAAAGGTGAGGACAAACATCTCTTCCCAGAGATAAGCATATATTTGTATTGTGATCTTGAGTAATACTACATCTCTTCTCAGAGAATTCATTGTTACTATGTTATTTCTATGCTATTGAAATATTTATCAACAAAAACTTCTAAGTTTTGGATTATACTAGAAAAATCGTGATTGGATGGGTGCTAGGTATGAAAATTCATTGATAAGGAAAGTGATGGGTACCTAATTAAAATCTTTGACAAGGTGACTCATGTTAATAACAGTTAGTCAAAGGGATGAGGAGATATGTAGAAATGGGTGACCACTCTGATTTGGTTCCAGGATGGAATGTGGTATCCAAAGATGGTAAAATATGAGACAAATGGAGATGGATGTGACTAGGGGATTAGGAATAAGATAAGACACAATGGACTATTTTTGGAATTTTCATATTTTATGTTTTTTAGGGTTTTTTAAATACTTCAATTTTTAGGGAATTTTTGGAATATGTATATATACTATATAAGTGGGGTTAATAGTAAAGGGAATACAAAGACTAAAAACAAGTATAAAAATGGATGGGACATCAAAAGGATGAGGATGAGGAAAAAAATGGGAAGAATGGACTAGGGATTTCCAATGATCACATTGTGAAGGAACCAGATGTTTAGTTACCTGAGTGTTTAATGGAGGATATACCAAGATGGTATGATAATGTGTCTCAAGACACCTTCCATTCCTTATGAAATTTAAGATGAGAGGGAGAATAGACATAATAGAATTTAGGATATCATTTGAATAAGATTGAAAAGGAATAGGTTTGATGGATGAAATGGAGGGAATGGATTTTGCCCCCAAGTTTTGAGGTAAAATGTAGATAATTGATTATTTTACCATGACATCAGAAACTAGTTTTCATCATATTACTTACCCAAGGTGCCATAAAACTAGTTTTCACCATTGGATGAATTATTTTTATTTAAATTTTAAATTTTTTTATTTTGAATTTTAAATTTTTGGAATGTCATTTCAATGTATTGAATATGGGGATGAGATGCATGAATGTAGGCATTGTGGTGATCTCTAACCAACATTTGTTTTGGGGATTTATGATGTTGTGATCATGCTACTATATGTATTATGGTTTTTGTGACATTAATTGACACTTAATGGAGTCCCCTCTAAATATCTATATCAGGTGTCTTCATTTCCCCCAAGAGAGACAATGTTGCCTAGGGAGGTGATGTGATGTATGTCTTTAATTAGAGATTGATTTTGATGGATGATAGGATCAAGATAGTATGGCATGATGGGTGATAGAGGATTATGATTAAAATGAATGATAGGATCATGATAGTATGGGATGATGGGTGATGGAGGATTAGGACTAGTAGTCACATACATAGAGATGTGGGACATGCTTCATTTGATTGGTACCAATTGATAAAAGACTGTAAGAGATTTAAGACACTTTGAATTTGTGGTTCATCTTTGATATGATCACTTGATATATTATTGAGCATATTTTTGACATTATTTATATTTTGACTACTCCTTGGTGTATGATTTTTAGATTCACTAGGGGAGATTGATTTTTAAATTGATAAATGATGATTTTTACTTTGGCATTCCTCTAGTGCCTAATATTGGGCTTCACTATGGAATACATATTTGGATTAGGTTGATGATTGAATTATTTTTTATTTTGATTGTTATCATAAAGGATTACTTGATTATAATTTATGACTTTTAGAATGTGGTCTTGGACCTTTGTACTTATGGCACACATTATATTACTTAAGGAAGGATCCAATGATATATATTCCTATTCATCCTTATAGACGGAGTTGCTTAAATGATCATCGACATAGAGAAAAAAGGTCCATGATGCATGGAGGTGGTGGTGAGGTAATGATGAAGTCAATGAGTGGTGATGGGACATCATAGTCTTCATAAGGGTTCTTAGGTGACCTAATTTAAACATAGGATAAAATCTCATCAAGATCAATAAAAGGATCATGAGGACTAGTTGTAGTATATGCATCTGAAGGAGGATTGGATTCACTCTAATTATCTTTGATAGATAAATCTTGTAATAATTATGTTATGAATTCATCATCCTAGTTGGGATCCAAAAGTATGTTTGGTGATGAATTGGAGGTACCTAGATTAAAGGCATTTTAAAGAAAAGAAGCATTATCAACATCAATAATGGATGATGTTTTTGATGAGATATCTAGTTTACATATTGGCATTAGACATGATCTTGATGATGATAAGAATTGTGTTGGCTCTCATGTATAAGATGCAATTATACTAGTAAAAGAGTGATTACCCATGATTAAAATCTCAACATGGGGTTTTTACTTTGATGGGTGAGGAAAATATGGGATAAGGATGATGGATTTGACTAAAGAGGGCCATGAAAATATTCATGGGAGGTGGGGGGAATAGTCTTATCTTTGATGGATGGATCATGGAATATGGGTGTGGTGTCTTGACCTTCGCTTAAAAGGGGAATGAGAATGGAATTTTGGCATTCCTCTTCTTGTGTACCTAGGGATGGAGAATCATCAGGTTAATCCTTGATTATTATGTTTCCATGATTGATGAGGTCTTGGATAAAGTCTTGGAAAAGATAACATCAATTAATGGTATGGCCCCAATTTTGTTGATATACATAATATTGATTATTTCTATACTAAGAGGGATTAAGCTTAGTGGGATTAAGATGTTGTGTAGGTGGATAGATCATCATATTAGTGGTGATGAGTAGTTTTAAAAGTGCTTCCAAGGACATAAGAAGAGGGATATATGGACCCATTTCATTATGTGACTTAGATGTGGAAGCATTATATTTTAGATTAGATGATTATTGATGTGACTAGGTGGATGGACTAGAATTAGTTGAGGTGTCCAAGATTGGATTTTCTTTAGTAGTATGGGAATGGACAATGTATGGTTTATGGCTAATGGGTGGAGGATTGGTATGGGAATCACATACATGGGATTAGATGGGATGTGTAATTAGTTGAAGGGGATCAATACCTTCAAGAAGTGGGACACCCATCAAAATAAGCCACGTGAGGATATCATCCTTATTGGAAGATATGTATTGGTCTATGAAAGTAGGGTCTAACTCCATGAGGGATGGATGATAAGAGATGGATGATGGGAGTGAGGATAGGGATTAAGTATGGTTCTTTGAACAAAGTGGTTTCAAAGGACTAATCTTGTATGATAGATGAGGATGGGGATGACATAAACTAATGGATTAAAGGCTATGATCAGATTTTATACAAATATTATGATAGATGTTATCAACCTATCAATGATGCCTAGTTTTCAAGATACCAAAAATATTAGGGATCTGATGGGTGCCTAGATCTTAAATAGCAAGAGGATGACATGATGGATGCTAGTTATGAATAGGTAAGATGATTAGAATAGAGATGATTAGGTTCATTATTGATGGAAAACTAGAATGAAAAGTACAAAATTATAAGATGTAAGTAGGATATATACAAGGTATGGGATCTAACCAAATGGTGAATGATAGGATGATGTGGATGAATAATAATAAGACTAGCTCAAGACCTTTGACTAATTTGGCCAATATGGGATATGGTATGATTATTTGATGAATGTGATATGATATGATATGATAATTATGATGATATGTGATGATTAAATCATTAAGGATAATGATGGGGATGGTTTAGACATGTATATGACCTAAAAAGTCAAATGGGTGATAAAGGCAAGGTCAAGACAAATGATTGGGTATGGAATTAGGATAATATATGGATGAGGAGACTAGGATAGGATATGAATATAATGACATACAAGAGAAAAAAAATAATATACAAGGGTATGATGAGATAATGGATGTACAAAACAAGATGTAGGTCATGGTGGTGCAATAACGGGTGGGCCTAGTGATAATATATGAATGAAAGGATATACAAGAGAATGAAGATAATTTATAATAGGGTAAGAATAGTATTTTAAATATGATAATTCCTAATAATTTATGAAAATGATTAGACTAAGATGAGATTATGATACGGATCTACAAAATAATAATATGTGCAAGGGGATGATGACAAGGATGACAAAACAAGATGTAGGTGATGTGGGAATAACTAATGAATAATGGATATGGTTAGACTAGAATGGGGAAAATAAAAAATGGTATATGTGATAGGTTAATGATAAGGATATACAAAGATAATATGTACAATGATAGGATGACAAATAATTAAGGATATACAAGATGGAATGATGAGATAAGGATATAGATGATATGTACAAAAAGATGATAGATGATTTGTATAAATACATATATAGGTTATTATAAACTTAGGTAAAGGTTTATTTAGCTCATAAACAATACATAGTTTAGCACAACACACACCCAAGCAAGTAAACTACAAAACCTCTGATTACTAAAATAAAGAGTGTGTAATACAACACTCACAGCATCAAAAAATTTCATAGGTGAGGCTATAGGTTGGTGACCCATTATAGAATCTATAAAACTATATTAAACCCATTTTCAAATGATGTCTACTTAGGATCTAATATTGACTCATATAATGGTACACCTGTTATGGCTAAAGGATCTTTATCTAGGTATACACAAATGTTTCTAGGTGCATCCCTTATATATGCAAAGGTACAGTGGGGCCCAAGTCCATATAAGATGTTGCCTAACCACCTTGTATCTTGGATCTTAAATTCCCCTCACTCTACAAAACCCTTTATGGTGAATTCTTCTTAGGCACCAAATGACAACTCTCATAATATTTAGACTCTATTAGAACATAGAGTTGGGTCAAATGCATGGGTGAAATCCACATCACTGACCCCTAGAAAATAAAAATAAGTAAATTTTATAGGTGGTTTTTTATCACCCAAGAATCACCATAAGGATGTAAGGGGGAGAGCATACACCAACTATATCCCTTGGAATACAAATAAGCAATTAGAAGGATTACTTAACTGATTAAGATTAAGTGTGATATATTTACAAGATAAAAAGGTATATAAGACAAATATTGATGATTAAAATGATATATATAAGAAAAAAATATTTAAAAATGAGTTTTAAATTTATAAATGGAGTCTTTGATGGGAAACCTACAAGCACATGGTTAGTAGTTTAAATTGGGCACTAAAAAAGAGGTAACCTATAAGACAAAGATTCATAGTTTTACTAATAATATTGAGGGGTAACAAATAAGACAAGATGTTAGACCAAAATATCACCTACAAAAGAATATGTTAGCCAAAAAAATTAGGCTCTAAGTTCACCCTTGTAAGAAACAAGACAATAGTCTAATATGCCTTAAGAAAAATAACCTAAAAATCATGATTTGGATCTATAATTCCTTTAGCGTGAGTGGGTCATGACACATGGGTATAGAGGTGGCAACCCTCAATAGGGTCAAGGGGAAACACTCGTTGTGGGGTCAAAGGTTAGATCCCCTTATGGGGTTTAGGGGAAATACCCTAGACATGCTCCCTATCATGGTATAGGGTAGGGTTGAGGGGTAGATCTTATGATGCCAAAGGTAATTTGGGTCTTGTGAGAGGCCTAAAATGAGTTGTTATTTGCCAAAAATGACTCTAAAAAAACACTCAAAAGGGTAATTTTGGAGGCTAAAAATGGATGCAAAATTGTAAATACATAGTGCAAAGTAATAATCAAAGTGTGAAAAACCACAACTCTAAGACAAAATCATAGATTACAAGTTGTGATTTTAAAGGGTTAGTTGAATATGATAGTTAGTTATAAACCCATGTTTAGAAAGATAAAATCATGACTCAAGACAACAAAAATGTTATTAGAGAAAAATCTAGGGTTCTGGTTTTGTGACAAAGTGTAAAACCTTAAAATATTTATTTTGGATCCAAAAAAATGATTAAGTAAGATATGATGATATATACTAGGACAAGATTATTCATCTCAAAATAATTATTTAGATATATCAATGATTAAATTATATCATCAAAAAAACTTTTTAAATCAATGATTAAATTATTTAGATGCCTATAGTAGATTATGATTGATTCAAAAAGTTTATTTGAGGATATATACTATTCTACATTCTTATAAAAATTAGACAAAATTAGAACATTAAAAGAATAATTTTAGTTAAACTTGGTTCTGAAATCTCCCCTATGAAATACTAAGACAGTTTTTATACATAATTAAAAGTTCAAAATGGTAAAAACCAAAAAAAGACAAAATCATTAATTTAGAAACAAAACCAAGAATGCACAGGACAAAGTTAGGATTGTCAAAATGTCATGATCTACGATCTTGTAGAAGGATGGAAAAAGGATTAAGGTATATGTTTTTCTAGGTCTATAAATTATTTTACTATCCTTGACTTCCTCCCTATTTACCCTCCAAAACTACACAATAAATCATATAAAGACAAAACCTAGTTACAATCAAGGGGTTATTATATATATATATATATATATATATATATATATATATATATATATATATATATATATATATATATATATATATATATATATGTTTCAAAAATGAAAAGGTATTATAGTTAAGATTATTAATCCCATAAAAACCATAGATATCAAGACTAAAACCATAGGTCAGGTGCCCAAAAGGGACAACTATTAGTGATTTATGAAAAATTAAAATACTCTGAGTCAACAATACAAAAACATAATTACCTATACAAAATCATAATTCACAAAATTACATTATTATGAATGACCTAAAAATTAAGTAATTAATATTTTAAGAAAATTTGCGACTTGCATAGACAATATTTCAATTCATGAGGAAAAATTACTACTTGTGAGTTGTAATTTTGTTAAAAGGTAAAAAATTATAAAATATGAAACCATTAGCAATTAATTATTGTTAGTCAGAAAGTCACAAGACTCAGCACAAAACTGTGACTTTAAAGTTGCTAATACCAATGTAAGGTTATAATTTCCACTTGTGCATTAAAATTTTCAAAAATTTAATATTTTTCTTGATCTAATTGATCCTACAGGCTTACAAAAACACTACTAAGAAGCCAAATAATGTTAATTTGGGAGCTATATTCCATCATGGTCACCAAAATGTAGTGTAAAATTTGAGATATTGGATTAAACTATGCAATTTAATCACTCAAGCATTAAATTACTAGGTAAAGTCTAGATCCATTAAGACTAAATGCAACTAATTAAACAAACTATTCAAACCAGCATTATAATCTTAAAGCTAAATGATCTAAACCATGATTAAAGAAATGAAAGAAAATAATAAGATTAGATTGATTACCTTGGACTCAAATTTTTGACATTATGATGGCATGATGATAGATTGTGATAATGGATTCTTGAGATTAGTTTGGCATAGATTTACTTATGGATTCCTAAGATTGATATTAGACATGGATATGGCATGAGAATTCAAGTTGGCTCCAATGAAAGAGAAGAGTTATTTAAATATAAAGAGGAGGGAAGGATGTATGGTGGAGATTTGAAGTTGGGGGAAGGAGATTAAGGGTTGAGGAATAAAAGGAATTTATAATTCCTTGGGAGCCTTTAGATTTATAGACTTCTAGAGAGGAGGGATTAAAATAGAGAAGGTTCTAGATTTTTAGGGTTCTATAATCTTTTGTAGGGTCTAATCATGATTAAATGGGGGATTAGATAGAGATTAGGTAGGGATTAGGAACTAGGGGTGTAGGAGAGACTAGGGATGGGCTAGTAGGTGGGCCATTGGGAATTAAAAATTCCCAAGTAATAGGTAAATGGGATTAGGATGGGATAAAAATAATTAAGAGAATTAATGAAGAAGTGGGATAGGTCTAAGGTTACTGGATGAATAAATATGTAAGGGGATGTTAGATAAATGACTAGGAAGGGGGGATAAATTATCATGATTTAAATGAGATGAATAGAATTAGTGTCAACTAATATTATTATTAGTGATGTTAAATAAAGTGAACATATTTAGGTGCATACACTTCTCTCTAAGGAAATAATCTAAGAAATGTCTCCTTAAAATGTAGATTGAGTAGAATTACAAACTATAATGATGAGAAAATGAATGTTCCTCTATATTAGATTTATTTGAGCCTTGTATTTATAGAAATGGATATGCCTTAACCACTTCCATAATTTTAGTCAACAATATTGACCGATATAATCTTGTTTTAAAAGTTATTCTCCAATATTGAACTAGGCTAGTCCATCTGAGCTAGTTGCATAATATGCCATAAACTCTTAAAAAGACCTACCAAGATGAATTTGTAAGATTTCATTTAATTGGATGACATAATATAATGATAGATTCAGCTAGGTTGACTCCATAATGTTTGGTTAATTGTGTCTAGTCAAATGTTTTAAAATTGGATGAATTAGTTTTGGGATATTTTAAAGGAGGATTTTTTATGGTATCAAGAAATGAAAGGTGCTAAAATAGGCAATATATAAATAGTAAACATTTAAGTATATATTGACATTTACACATGGACATATATTTTCTTATACTTTAAGTTATATATATATATATATAGACAAACTTTCAATATGTTTGAAAGTGGTTCCAAACCTATAAGATCTATAATGAAAATTCTAAGATTTGGATGGTCCAATTGGATTTGAGACTTAAACATATTTAGGGTTTCAATATTCTAAATTTTAGGGAGACATCATAGGAGGTAAATTCATATACATTATAAATAAGTTATACCATTGGTAGGAATGATAGAAAACCATAAAAATCTTGAGAAGCACCAATGGTCTACCCACCCCTTTCCTGGTGTACCCTTTAAGGCATGCACTTAGAGAGATTAAAACTCAATAGGTTCCTACAAGAGAAAAAGTGTATTTAAATGATCAATTTGAAATATATTATGTGTATACAGAGCCATATTTGATGATAACATATTCGAATAACCAATTATTAACCATCCGTACATATTTACTCCATTTAAAAACATCCCCAATTTTATTAAATCCCTTTGTCCCAAAACCTTGATTTCAAAGAAAAGGGTGAAAAGGTACCTTCATACAATGTAATTCAACAAGCCCTTTTGGTGGCCACATCAGAATTAGAATCAAGTTTTTTTTTAGAAACAAAAATAGATTACAATAAAAAATAACATCATTATCAACATTAGTAAAATTAACATTAGATTTACCATCAACATCAACATCACTATTAGCATTTTTCCAAGTTGTATCAAATTTAATATCAACATTAGAATTAACATTAAGATCTCATGACATCAATTACACACCTCCTATAGATGAGATTAAATACATTGGTGATCCTTCCATAGTTTTTGAGGAAGTTTCCTTTGACATTAAATAAAGTTATCCTTAGGCTCTATGAGGATTGGACTACCTTTTATCCTTCCATTGATATTACCTATCATTTTCATGTTATCCATCCTATACATTACCTTTACATATAATTTACCTCACTCATCCATTGGGAATGATACATTGTTGAGATTATTCCATAGTGACATATCATTTGTAACATTTATGGGGATCCAAGACAACATTCATTCAAAAGAAACATTCCCTAGTGAAACCTTGTTTGGGGCATTAGGGGATGATAAAAATAAACATTCAATTTCACTTAGTGAAACCTTATTGGAGACACTATAGGTAAATAAAAATAAAAACTAGAATAATCAAGAATACCCTATATTAGGGTGATTAATTCACCATTATAAATAACTGAGTAATATTTACTTACTCAATTATTTATAATAAGTAATTAGTATATGGTAATTTAATGTAGATAGGTTGTTGGGTTATTTAGGTTAGTAAATCATGTAAATCTTATAAACTTGGAATTTTTTTACTCCCATGTAATATTTGGGAGATATTTTGTTTACTCTGGTTTTATCTCTCATATTTTATAAGAAATATTATGAGCTCATATTCTTATAAATATGAAGATCTACAATGTATTTGTAATTAAAATGAATATAATGTTTTTTTTCCTCCATAATCTATTGGCGAAAAATCTCTAAGGTGCCAATAAAATAACAAATAATTTCTTCATTACTTAATGAATACATCATTGAAGTCAATATTAGAACAATTGATAATCCAAGGATCATCGAGATTGAAAAAACTCTTAAGCCCAAGGAAAAAGAAAATATTTTGGTCTTATTGAGTGAATTTTCATAGGTATTTTATCCCGTAACATTTTTAAAAATGTCACTTTAATAATAAAAATGGTATGTGTGATAGTTAATACCAATTTCTAGTGGTCCCATGATAAGTATAAAACTATAACAAGCACATCCTTCATCCAAATCTTATATCATATTATCACATCATATCCTTTATCTAATGCCCATCCCACTTTAACCTCCACAATATCACTCTCTTTAATAGAGGATACAAAGACACCTTGCTTAGAGTTTATGAGGAAAAAAAATCAGCAACCAACCAATATCACAAGATCAAGAATGTGGTCTACATCAACAACATGATCCTAACAAAGAAACTATTCATAATGGGCATGGGATAAAGATCAAAGGGTAAAAATTATGCATGTTTTAATCCTCCATTGATTTTATATGATAAATTTTTTAAAAATTCAAATCAAAAATCATATGAGTAAGATAAATAATTCATCTAATGGTGAAAACCATGTTTATGGCACGTTATGAAATTACCATGATGAAAACTAGGCTTCTAGAATCATGTGTAAATAGTTTATTGTGTGGATTTACCTTGAAACTTGGGGGAATCCAAATTAAAATTGAAATTCCTTCCATCAAATACATTTTATCCATTCAATCCTATCCAAAATGTAATCCTATATTTTTACAAGTCCATCCTATCATGCCTATCAGTCCATTACATTTTGACCTTGTTAAGGAAATGGAATATCTAATGAGAACTATTTTGGAAACATCTTGGTATATCTTTAACATGTTTATTTTATGAATGGACACATTTTTTATAATTATATGTTTTCATTGGCAATATAACCTCCATATGTATCCATTTATATCCATCATCGTGATTTCATCCTCCATTCATTATCACCTTCTACATCCCTAGTTCTATAAAATGTCTTCCATTGTATAGTGACCCCATGTATATACATATTATAAAAAATTAAAAAATTAGGAAAGGTCCAAACTCTATGAAAGATATATAAAGCCACAAAATCTAAAAACATTTGTCTTATCTTTAATCTAGTCAACAATCCTTGTTTAATCATTAATCCAATCCTTTTAAAAACCATTGATCTTTTATTTCTTAATTATTCCCAACATTAATCCAAATTCATTAATCCAATCTCACATATTTGAATTTTTTTTTCTATAAATCAAAGCATGTAGCATATTTTGAGGTATTTTATGCCCATTCCATCCCCTTGCATGCATCCTTGTTTGGGAAGACTATCCAATTATAATTATTATTGATCATTAAAAATATTTATTTTGACTTGATTAATGACAAGATGATTTATGTTTATTTTATTTTCAAGTTTGTGCATGTTTGTGTGTTTTACTTGTTTGTTTATTTTTATTTTTATGCCTTGAGTCAGTCCATATGCATCCATTGGGTCATCATGGTTTTTGCATATCATGGTGATTTATTTAAATTGTACTTAATTCCATACATTATAATATGACAAAAATGTCATATTTATTTTTATATATCATGATGAGCTTGTTTCATTTTTATCTTTGATTAGGGATTGATCCTTATGCACATTGAGGCTAGGTCATCATGGTGTTTTATATCATGGTCCATATAATTGTGTGATACATTAATAGTCAAGTGCATTATGCCTATATATAATGTCATTATAAATTGGTATCCTATACCATTTAAAAATCATCCAATATGAAATGAACTCATTTTGGTCATCTTTGACTGCATCACATCATATCTTCCCTTTTTGACATTTTTCAACATCATCTCATCATTTATATTCATCATTTATAACCACATTTAACCCATTTTTGGGTGAAATATAATCACCTAATGTCCATTTGGACTATATAGGTATCACTCAATCACATAAAATTTATGAGGTTAGCTCGACCACCCTTATACTAACTCTTATTCATCTCTTTATATTTATCATTTCTCCTACTATTTTAATTAATCTCCCACACCTATTGGTTTGGACTAAGAAAATAATAGCTATACATATTTTGTTCATCAAATAAATCAATATTACTTCAATTTTTGTGCTTCCTCATGTGTCTATTTTTTATGGCTTCTTCATTCATTAAAAGGTTTTTATACCATTGCATATACATTTGCATCATTCATATCATCATTAATTTATGAAATAGGTTACATCCTTGATCCATTATTTGCAATTAATCAAATACTTAATCAATTAATTTATCCATCAATCAAATATTCCTTACATGGGTAAATCAATATTTCAATCCACCCTCTTTGGTACAAATTATCCAATATTAACTCACTATTTTTTTGAGATGTGTCCTTCCCAGATTCACCCTCTTTGGGGACAATCAAAAGATGAAACTCATTATCTTGGGATACATCCTTCCAAATTTTTCCTTGATTTGGTCAAATCATTCTCTCATCTTTGGAAATAAGATCATGCAAGCATTATATCACATGGGTTATTCTCCCATATGTGTTAATCATCATTCTTCTTCTTGGTTAGCCTTTTTATGGCTCCTTTGTTCTATATCTTGACATATTCTACCATGAAACATAACATTTTGTTATTATTGAGCACCTTTATATCTATTTTTTTGGCCACTCCCTCAAGGTGATATATTGGGTATCCAAATCATCATTTAGAGCATTGTTACGAACTCATTTTTAGTAAATTGAGAAAGAATCAACAAAACATGAACACATCATTATTCAATCATTTTATAATAATTTGAATTTTTTTTTTAATATTTGAAAATATGTTGCTTCATATGTGTATCATAATGCCTTTTTAAAAAGGGAAAAATTTTAGACACTCCACTCTCATTAATTCCATGTTGGAATTGAAAATATAAACAACTTTATATAATAACACATAAATAAGGTCGAGAATCACTAAAACACTAAAATCATCTATACACTTGAAATGCATATTTTGAAACATAGTGGTGCATCACTAATTTGATAAATACCCTATATTAAATAATCAAATTCATCTTCAGTCAAATTTTTACTTTATAAGTGATGTTTTAGACTAATTAGGTTGAAAAATTATTCAACTTTCAACATCACTAGATTCACATCACTTCTCATTGATTAATTTACATTTAAAAATTAAAATATACTCCTCTAATGGGAAAATACATAGACTTTTTTAATTTCCTATGTTATAAGTTAATTTAATCTAATTATGATTTACATTATGACATCACCTGGTAAGATGCTGATTAAAGTTGATTAAAATTACCCAAAGTTTAACTTTTACAAAATATCAACATAAATGTAAAATATCAACTTACATTTAGACCATGATCCATAAATTGAACGCATGCCTTAATCAATGCAAATTGATCCCCAAATTTTAATGGCATAATCACTCAAAAACTGACTGATCCTCAACCATATATCTTAATCAACATCCAATAGTTGAAAATAGTTTAGAAATCTATAAATAGAAGGGTCATTTTCCATTATAATTATTTTTATGCAAACTTACTCTAATAAATATATTTGAAAAACATCACCTACTTATTCATTTATCAATTAAAACACACATATCACAATGGTGAATATTGATAGAATGGCATTTCAACATTGATGAAGACTCAAAGACCTATTTCTAGGCTTATCAAACTTGTATGCTAGCAATATAAAGAGATCCAAATAGAAGGTAAAATTGATTTGTTTATATTTTTTGTGTTTTTTATCTCTTACTTATCCTTTACCCATCCAAGGATGTGAACTTGTATTTTAGGATTTTATGTCTTTTGATTTTGACTTCATGCTAACAAGAAACTAACTTCCTTGTAATTATGTCTTTACAATTTCAACTGGGGATGGGTTTAAATATGATAAAGATTAAAGTGGTGTACCATATATATCATGATAAATTATTGTATAATTAGGGTATAGTTAACTATTATAAAAATATGAAGTATCTATGGTGATTACCATCTTCTATAAGGGTCTCCATTTCCTATGTTCACTAAGGATCACACTAAATTATCCACAATGTTAATTTAGTATATACTATAGAAGATGGAAACCTATATGTTATTTGAGTAAATATATAACATAATTGATGTATAATATTTGGTTGTATAGATATATTATGTGTATGTGTAATAATAGACTCTATATGTTTTTCCTAAATAGGTGTATCAACCATACCTAAATGATGATCCTAAATAGGTGTATCAACGATATTTTAATTATGATCCTTAATATATGTATCACCCATATCTAAATAATGATGTAGAATATGTATGTCAACTAATTGTGGTGGTGTTAGTGGTTAAAGAGAAGATATTGTTAATTTTAGAGGTTAATCATACCATACACCTATAACTACCACCAATCTATTGATTGATATTTTTTAGGCCTAAGTGTAATTTAGAGTGAACTACATCATATAATTGCATCTATGGGAGTATTAATAACATTTCAATGATCTCATTATTATATAGGATAAAGAATGATGTGGCTAATATGGTTGATCCCACATGAAGAGTTAGTATTATATGTCCCAAGGTAGATTGTTTATCCATAAAATACTTTAACTACTTTTGTTTCATATTTTGAATATTTCAATGTGTAACATAGATAGTAGAGAAGTATCATCATGAAAATGTTCTAAATTAAACCAATGTCAATTATACTATTTTTTTTCCTTTTTTCATCAATGTAGAAATATTGAATAAAATTTTAGAACTTTGTCAATTATTTTGTTGTCATTGGATGTGATCATGGGTGACTTAAGTGGAATATTCCTAAGTGTACCAATGATAATATCTAGTGTTTGATCATATGTCACTAATTTAGGATGTATGTGTATGCATAATGTACCTCTGAAGTGTGTTTAGTTTATATTGACTCATGTTTGGGAAAAGGATAGCCAAATATTTTTTTAAAAATATTTTCATTATGATGCAGTTGAGATTACCCTATAAGAGATCCTAAATCAATAATTTAATCATCTACGAGATCTTGTATCTTATGTCTCATCTTAAAACATATATTTTTTGAATCCACCATAATAAAATGATACTCATAATATCTATTTTGTTCATATTTCAATTTTATAATTATACTTGGATCAAGATAGTGTAGACGAAAAAGTGTGTTAAAGTTACACTCGAGGAACATATTTAGTAACACAGGAGGAGGTGAGAATGATTATGAAAACTAATTCTTTGGTGGAGATGATAATTATAATTTGTTGGTATGTTCCAAACTGTACATATTATAATCTTTACCTCATTACTGTTATCACATAGTTCGACATTACAATTAGGTTTAATTTGAAACTTACTTGTTAAATACTCATAGGAAGTGATGTATACTTGAGTTTGTTCAAATAAATTAATTTGACTTCTCCTTTCCTCACTATATGGCATAATTCATCAAATGATTTGAACATCCTAAATATAATTAATTTGGGAAGTGGTGTTAGCAATTTTTTTTTGTAGATATTTTAAATAATTGTCATCAATAACATTAGTCATTAGCCTAGCATGGTCTTATATCGTAACACATAATAATTTATTGTCTCATTGTACCATTACTTTATCTTATAAGTTTATATATTCTATAGATTCTTGTTGATGTTAATGGAAAATTACACTAGGAATTGGTTGATCAAGTGGGTGAATACTATTATGTATTGAAAAGGGGAAGCACATAACCATATCCATTCATACTCCTTAATACTCCTTGTAAATATTTTTTCAATAGTTTGTAATTATATGCTTAGTTGAGTCATGTTGCATGTAATGAACTAATATGTTTCATAGGATTATGTTTATCTTCATATAATGGGATCTTGGGAGATACAAAGTTAGTTTATAAAGTATAGCCTTATATCTTAGGTGTTAATGGGTTATAGTGGAAAGTGGGTGAATCCATGGCATGAATATCTCTTAATACACATTGGTCTGATTATAATGTTTTTGTATGTAGAGTTATATGAACTTAATCAAGTGAATATGTATTTGGTGAGGTTGTAAATGGTATGTACATATCCATCATGGGAGAGATAAAGGTTTCCTACATAGGAATAATAATCTAATTCTATATAAGGTCTTATATTTCCCCCAAAATCTAGGTGGATGTCATATATGTTACTGAAGGTATAGGCATAGGAATAGGACCAATAGTAGTGTTCTGAATACTTGATGTAAAAGCTCAAGCCAACTTTTTTTTCTCATATTTTCTATTTTTAACATTATATCAATCTGATGTGGACTCATGTTAAAATATTCAATGATTTTTTCATCCTCCAAAGTATCTTGTTGATATTTAGTATTTCTATCATTAGTATCAATATTCATGATAAGAACTTCAATAGTGTGGATAGGATATGCTGTAAAATCCATAGTTTTAATAACAAAAGCATTCGTGCAACCCCTTTCGGATCTAGTGTTGACAATAGACATCTTAAATTAAATGTTGTAACAATAGGATTAGAGGAAGGAATTAAGTTATTCATTGGTAACTTTATCCTTATAAGTGAAAATATATTTGATCTTTTTTAGCCATTCACTGCATATTTATTTAAAATAAGACACACTATCCATGTATAACAATGTAAAAAATGTATTTTAATTACTTGTGTTAATCAATAATTTTAATTCCGCATGGTCATGATTAAAGTGTATTATTAGGGACTAATGAGAAATTATATATGAAAAAAACCTTAGGGCTAAACTATGAAACCCTGTAATGATTAAACCTTAAGGGAAAACCTAACACTTTCACTATTTGATGTGTGTATGGGTTCACCAATATGTTTTACCATCATTTGGATAAATGTGTGAGATTATATTTATAAATTTGAAATTTGATTTAGATCAATATATATTACTTTAAATCATACATATAAATATGCAAGACTAAGATTGATTATTTTAATTTGACAAGGGCATATGTTATATATGTGAAGTATTAAATATATCACAAAAATTATAATTTATAGGTGACTGTCTGATTGTGATTATATTATGGAAATTAAAATAAAACACACATAATATTTTGGTTTATTACAAAATTGATTCACTTTTTATGTCTGGTTAGTTCCATAGGATCAGGGTAATATCTCTAATTGATATTCACCTACTAGTCAATATTAACATATGTGTAATTAGGGCATAATGACTATATGGTCACCTATGACTATATTTTATTTCTCTTTATTTTTAATATTTAACCCTAATGATGTGCATAACTCCATAAATCATTCTCTTTTGACTTAAAATGTTAGGTTTGATTATGAGGGATAGAAAACTGTAAAAATGGGGGAGGTTTGATGGGTATGGTACTGTTAATCACCCCTATTTGACAATTGGCCATTTACTCTGTATCTAATAATTTAAGGTAAATCAATCCACATGTATCTCTACCACCTAATGTGATAGTGAAATTATGTTCCTTCACTATATGTATGGAGTTAATGATGTGGATTTGATACTTGAAAATTCTTACATCAACTTTACTTTTTCGGATTTAGACTTGGATTATGACTACACCTAGTGGTAGGTTTTTGAATTAGGAAGAAAAGGAAATATTTAATTAATGTGAAATAGTGTATATATTTATATAATATAAGTGTCAAGTCTATTTTAAATGAGTTCTTGATATGTGTATATATAGATCTAACTGAATATTTCCTCGCACTGCTAACACACTAGGATAGTGGGCCGATCCTAAGGATGGGTTTGGTTTTAGAAAAATAGTCATTGATAGGAGTAGCTTAGCAACAAATAGAGTAAATAACTATAAATTTGAGATACTAAATGTATATATAATAACCAACTTATGTGTAGGTGAATTAGATCGAGAATCTATAGATGTACGTGAAATATATTTAGTAGGTTTGAAATAGACCTTAAGGGTATTGTAGGTGTTTAAAAATATAATGGAAGGGTTGACTGATAAGATAAAATGCAATATGATAGGATGGATAATTAGTACCTTGTTTGAGTGATTAATTCACATGTATTAAATTTATATTAATATTTTCATTATCAATTATTGAATATAAAATTTAGTATCTACACTAATATTGATAAAAACAAAACTATAATTATCTATTCTACTCTACCCTTCTCTAATTTTTATGTTTATTTATGATATTTTTGACTGATAAGATAAAATGCAATATGATAGGATGGATAATTAGTACCTTGTTTGAGTGATTAATTCACATGTATTAAATGTATATTAATATTTTCATTATCAATTATTGAATATAAAATTTAGTATCTACACTAATATTGATAAAAAAAAAACTATAATTATCTATTCTACTCTACCCTTCTCTAATTTTTATGTTTATTTATGATATTTAATTCATTGTATAGTCATTATAAATATCCATAGTTTCAATTTTTTGGTATTGTTTTGAGGTAACTTGGGTGAAATTACCTTGTTGAGTTGTAGGCCACATGTTATTACATATGAGTACATAAGAGAGTCACAATCTGAAACTAGTGCCATTGGTCATGTTGATGATCCTAAAATGAGAGGGTGAAAACCCATGAGCTATGGAGTGATCATGAAACCCACATAAAAAATAAAATTTCACCATAAGGAGGGTTTACTAAGTTCTTTTTTTGTCAAAGTTGCATTTTATTACTTGACGTGGTTTATGTGGTTAAAATTTCAACATACATATATTTTTCTACTCCATATCCTCTACTATGTGTTCAAAATTCTCATAAACATTTTAAATGGTACTATAAGGATGGTTGAGTGAGTTATTTATGGTCAAATTTACATTTTATAAATTAATTTATGGTTTTGGTAGTTAAAATTTACACAACTCTCTCTTTATCCAAACCCTCTCCCCTTTTGTATTCCCAAAATTCACATTAATAGTTTAAATGACACTAAAATGAGGGAAGTTTTGTGATTTTAGTAATGTCTCTTATGTTATGTGACAAAAGTGCACATCAATAGAGATTTGGTATTGGAAAGATAACATATTATGACTAATTTTCACCCATGTTTCGTTTTTTTTCAAATTTTGTTAAAAATTAAGAAATCTATAAAACATAGAAAATAATATAATATTATTTATTGGTTTGAAAAAATATAAATATAATTACATGGTAATAAACAAAATTTACTCAAGATTTATTTCAATTTCTTCCCCAAAATTTAAAATAACAAAATTGTTAAAGATCATGTCCTTGTTTATAAAAATGTTCTAAGCTTCTTGAATGTTTAGCATGAGGATGTAGCTTGTAGATTATTTTATTTTACACTACATGGTACTAAGTATGATTAGTTTTTAATTATATAAAAAATGTTAAATCCATATTTAAATATATTTTGAGAATGCATTAATTTTAGAATTTGGTTAGTTAATTGACTCATTTATCTTCTTCAATCATTTAGCCACACTCATTAGAGATATAAATGAGACAATAAGTAATTTTAGTATAATTTGTCAAGTAATATTAGAAAATAGTTTAATCAACCATAAATACTAAGAGGTGGTAATACTAAAAATATACATAAATTATTTAGGCCCCATTTTCTCCCTATTGGTAAGAATATCCACTACAAAATCATTAGCCTTAGCCTATAAAGAAGTGGTTATAGAGGATAAAAAATATCTTGTAAAATATCAAATTATCCATTATAATTTATTGTGACCCATTTAAAGATGTTATAGTGGATATTAACCAATCCCAAAAAATGTGTATTTTTCCTGTGAGCAATCATTTATATTAGAATTTTGTTCACATTGAACATTTTTAGCCTATAATTCTTACTAATACAAATGAGTATGTTTCACATGATTCTTTTTTTGAAGTGTGTTATAATTTTAATGTTGAAACACTATATGAAACATAGGATAGAGATGAATAAACATATCCTTTCATATAATTAGTGTAATTTTTTTAATGGGAAATTTATTTGATTATTATATTGTTTATTAGACAACAAAGGATGTTTACAATGGTGTGGAATGTCAAAATGTGTAGGTAATAAATTCATGATAAGTAATGCCAAGTAAGCTTGGATCCAAAATATAATTGTAAACAAATGTGATAAAATGAGATAAAATAAGAGGGTTGTTCAATTGTTGTTCCAAATTTCATAAGGATAGCATTTGTCAAGTCTCTTGTCTTAAATCTAATGGTGACAAACCTTTAGGTGAAAAAAAACATTCCTTTTTGTTAGACTTTGAGGTAAATATTTTTTAAACCTATGATCATTTTGATATTTTATTTAATGACCAATATGTTGGAATTAAATTCCTCAATTATTTTGGATTTTAATTAAAGAAATTGATTCATTTTGTAATTGGATACAAAGATGTTCCCAAAATACTAAGAACTTTAAATAGAAATAAATTTATTTTATTAAACCTAGGGATGTGTTTCACAAAAAGTTTCCAAATTCACCCTCCCACTTTTATTGTAAAGTGTTAATTTAGGTTAAAGTAAGATTAGGATTAGAATAATTTTCTAATTTTATTTTGATTTTACCTTTTTTATTTCCTTTATATTCATATTTTCATCTATTATTTTGATTTATGATTTGTTTTCTTAGTTTACTTTTCATGTTTTAGTAGATTAGTTTTATTTGATTAGTTTGTATTTTAATAAGCTTGAACAAGGGAAAAAATTTACCACTTACAAAATTTTATTGTGATTATTATGTTCAAAACCCAAAGACAAGGGAGTAATGTGAAAATTATAAAATTTAGAAAAAAATAGTTTTTTTTAAAAAGTAAACTTGGTTAAAATGTTTGATAATGTCAAAATTTCATTAAAGAAATTAAAGTTATTTTCAATTTTTTCACACGATTTAAGAAAATATATTTTTATCTAAATGAAGAGTCATAATAACACATTATCAGGGTAAATTATTTTAAGTAATATGAAAAATAAATAGAAACATAACTTGTGATAATATTTTATAATTTTCTTACCCTAACTATATTGGATTCCAACTTTTGAGAAATAAATATATAAATATAAGAAAATTAATAAAGTAAACTCAATGAAAATTTTGAAATTTCCTCCTTAAAAAGTGATCCAAGTAGACTTTATTGAGGCTATGGATGCCTAGATAAAAATAGTTTCAAGCTTAAAGTGCAACCAAAGCTATCTCTGTCAAGAATATAGATGCCTAATTGGTAGCATATAAATACGCAAGCCATTCCCTACATTTTATTACTATAATAATAATAATAATAATAATAATAATAATAATAATAACAACAACAACAACAACAACAACAACAACAACAACAACAACAACAACAACAACAACAACAACAACAACAACAATAATAACAACAATAACAATAACAATAACAATAACAATAACAATAACAATAACAATAACAATAACAATAACAATAACAATAACAATAACAATAACAATAACAATAATAATAATAAGACACATTAGAAAGATTTGGTAAAAAAAATTATTTTATGAGATGTTAAAAATCCTCATGAAAAGGTAAACAAATCATGTTCACACACTTTGAATCTTTGAAAATGGGAAAACCTAATTTATTATGTGATTAAGTTGACATTAAAGTTGAAGTCATTTTTTAAATTATGATATTATTTTCCATAATAAATAAATTTTATTCAAAATTGAAATAAGAAGTTATGAATTCTAAACACTTAACAATATTTTCCATATAAAAATCATCTTTTATTTTATCGACACACCCCATTTCTCCTAAAATAAGGATCCTTTATTTTTTGAAAAAAAAACTAAGTCTTTTTTTTGGTCACAATTAACTCCTACTACTCCCTTTGAATTTTATAAAAATTAGGCCCAACCACACTTCAAGTTGGATTTTATAATTGAATGAACCCATAATGTTATCAATGTCACTAGACTTCTATATGACCTCTCCATAAATATATGGGTATGTGAAGGTGCCACGTGTTTCATATCCCAAGCTAGTGACCATTTTCACCTTTTCCTAACTCTAAGATTCACATGAGCCATTCCATAATATGATATAGATTTTTTTTAAAGTTTACGTATCTAACTGATTACATGTGGGAATTGATAAACCCAATGATTTTTCATAGTCCATAGAATTCTCCATGTTTTTAAATTTTTTTTACCACCCTAAAAATTAATTATTGTTTGGAATTTTAATGGAATCCACATCTTTATATGAGCCATATGATCTGAGGTAGGTTGACCCCATGACCTGTTCGATCAGCTAAACATTTTATCACTATCATGTGTCTTACTTACGGCCACATGATTATAAAAAGAATAAAAAACTAGGTGATTATAAGTTAGCTATTAAAATAAAACATGTGAAAAAATCTAATGGAATCCATTTTGAATACAAATCTTAGTTTTCAACCCGTAAAAAGATCATTGCATGTATTCTTGTCTATGATCATTTTTTATATGAATTTAATATGAATATGTTTTAATGTGATTATAGTTATACTAAAGTTAGATGTATTGGTTTTAGTATTTTAAGAGTTTAATTATGTCTACCATTTTATTTTTTAGGTAGAGGTGTGAGATAAAGTTATTGGTTTTGAATAATCTATGAGTCCGCTGGAAGGTAACTTAGGTATGAGATTATCCTATAAGTCAATAAAATATATGAAGTTAAAATAATAATAGGGGACACATGTCTCAAGTTAATCCAACCATGTATCATTCATAGGTAACTAGTTAGTGAGTAAATATATAATATAAAATTTGGACAATTGAAACATATTAAGTCAAAATGAAAATAGGTCACTAAGTTTCAGACTTCACGTATGCTAAAAATTATACACTAAAATCTTTTAAATTCTTTAAACCATTGTTAATTAGGTTCAACAATGTGGATCACTACTAGTAGTTAGGTATGGAAGAAACATTAGTGATATAGGTTGGTTTTGAAAATCCAATGCATATACAAGGGACAAATTTGACAAATACTTAGTTAGGCATAAGTCATACTATACATTAGATAACATGTGTCCACTATCATTATAAAAAAGAAATAAAGTGAATATAAAACTCCCTAATTAATATTATATTTCATAATCTAATGTAGCCACATAAGTAGAAATACAAAAGTGGTTAAGCCCATAAAACCAAGTACAGAGGAGCCACATTAATACAGTCTCCCATAATATTCAATGCATAGCCATATATCAACCATTAAATTCACATTGACCAATATTAAAATTGGACTAGAATAATAGTGGTGGAAAAGAAAACATAAATCAACTTAATTATTTAATGAGATATCTCAGTGGTAAAATGTAAATTCATGACATGTGTGGAGTAAGGGTGAATTTTCTATGATTCAGTAATGAGAAGTGATGGTGGAGAATGGGAATACAAAGGAAAGTTAATATTTTGATCTCAGAGTGAAAAATTATATAGATTTCCTTGAGCCTATTTTAAATTTATAAAAAAATTCTATATGGAAGTTAGGAGAAGGAATTCTCTATGAAACTAGATTAATTGGTAGAAGAAGAGCTTGAATATTTCCCTGTATGGATACTTTGATTATCTGCATTTTTCTATTTTTCAATTATAAAAGTACTTAATTGTTTTTAATATTTCATGACTATAAATATATGCTCCTTATAATGATTTGATTATATTGGGCTTTAACTATTCTAATACTTTCACCAATAGACAATGGCTATTTATTTATTTATTTTGGATGAATGTGCATATGTTATTTTCTACACTAGATCATTTTCCTATGAAATTCACTCATTATCACTTAGTCCTTAGAATTTTACATTGTATATGTTTCAATAAGAGTTAGAAAACTCAATTTTAAAAACTACAGGATATTTTTTTAGTAAGTTCCATGTGATGTTTTTATTGACACCTAAAACTCTCACCCCAGGTTCAATAGCCTCCTATGGGAAGCTTTATAGGTGTGGAACTGAATGTGATCTATAAAGAAACCTATGGGATTTTAGAAGATAGATATTCATTTAATTTGGGGGTGAAAAGAGGTAGATAGAAACAAAAGAAAATAACACTAAGGTGATGCACTGAGAGATTTAAAACATTAACCTTTATTTGCATAAGATATCATAAATCCTTAGGCATTTTAGACCATAAAGGAGCATAAAGCACGAATTCAAGTCTAAAAACAAGCAGAGATTCACACTATAGGATTAGAAGAAAAGACATAGTGAACAAATATTATTTCCACTCAAAATACCACAAAACACCACATCCTCTTCATTGTAGATGGAAAAATAAACATAGAAGGCCACAAAGGCATGTACAAAGCATCCAATCACACTTGTGAGGTGAACCTGTTAAGGTTGTAGAATAAAAAAATTGTAAATGTTACTATTCCTAGTCTATTACCATATGACTAGGTATAAAAGCTAAAAGATAACAGATCCCTAATTTATCCTCTATGAAATGAGCTTAGAATATATAGGAGAGACTGGCCTTCACATGGTTGATACTTGAAGATTCTAATACTCATTCTTAGGATGATGCCATTTCAACTAAAAGAGGGTATCAATTTTATGAGTGTAGTTATCATTTAGATATTGGATATAGTGAGATTTCACTATTCTATTATGAACACTATGTTTAGGAAAATAAAATGGCACCACATAGAAGGGACCATATCTTCTTTATTATGATAGTATGGTGTGTCCCTTATTACCTTCCTTAATAAATGATGTGGCTCTAAAGTCTGAAAAATCAAAACAACTTCTAGATAAGCATAGAGATGCCAAGTTTTGATCTCACACTCTACTAGAGATAGTTGTGCATCCCTTTTTAAAAATGAGCATGAGGGTACCATGTGTCGAGTTGGTGCTCCACCAAAGTGAAAATAAATATTCTTTGAGTTGGGTGAGTGATAGGATACCATGTGGAAGAAATGGATAGTGACTAGTACTTGGGTAAAATATTGAGAAGGGGCCCCAAGAAGAGAAGAGGCCAAAAAGGAGAATTTTCAGATGGTGCCAAGGAACCACAAAAATTTGAGCAAGCCCAATACCAAAAATAGATTTCTAAAAAGAAAAAAACATGTATTTTGATCCATAGTTCTTAGCAAATCATAGGGGCATCTACCTATAGACAAGAGGACCCAAAACATTGATATTTGATAAGTCAAAGTAAAATACGAGGAAGGTGTGAAAAACTATAATTTTTATTGGTAAAGGCACCCATTCTTCCTCCTTAGGTTGGGTCATTTTATTAAGATCCTTAAAGGCTCTATCTATATATATCATCTCCTTGAAGGAAATTTAAACCATGCCTTGAATAACTACCAGCATTTGGAACTATAGATGTTCAAGTAATTACAAAATATTCTCCACCTTGGAGACATTAGGTGATTTATCAAGAGCTATAAATATGGTCTGATCATTCTATTTCTACCTCAAAAGTTTATCGATTTGGTCCTATGGGATGATTTTATTATCCACTAATAAAGGGGATGGGAATCCCAACTAGACTAACTACTTGATGTATCAATATCTATCTTAGAGAACCTATTCAAAGCCATGAAGGAATGCCTTGAATTTATTTTATACCTTATTGTATATAAAAAATTTATTAACCTTGGACATTATCTACCTTTGATCGACCACCCTTGCTACCTAAATCATTTACTCTAAAGTGTTGTAGACATTCTAGATAAGGGTCTACGAATTTAATACCTTAGGGGATATGAAGGTGATCACCAGGTTAATAGATTCACTTACTTGATATCTTAGTCTTTATAATTATATGATAAAAGTGAGCACTAGTTTTAGGTTAGTAATTGCACTCTTGATTCTCTCCTAATAGGATCTGTATAGCCATTAGATCATGAGAAGGATTTTGGTAGCCTAGGAGTGAGTAAAAAGGTCATTCTAAAGCTTCTCAATCTCTTGGTCCTTTGCTAAAGACACCTTGTGCACCATCTACTACAACTAGAAAAATGACCAATTAGAGTCAAAGAGCTTTTGGTAGATCTAAGCCAGCTCAGTCTCCTCTCGAAGTTTGGTTTCAATGGCTATCCATAGGTTATCTTTTAATTGGAATATTTCATTTGATATGTAGCTTTGGAAGTTTATTCTTGACTTATTGAGATCTACATCTTTGGATTTATCCTCAATACTAAGGTGGTCAATCATAGCCTTGACCTTTACAAGCTCCAAAATGGTCTTCTCTAGCTATTGAGGCACCTTGAGATAGTCCATGGTTATGAAATTTTGCATCTCTTCCATAAGCTCAACCTAGTCAGTGGGTCTATCCTAGCTAAATTTGAGGCTAATAGATTGTATGGTGTAGTCCCTTATCTACATCTATCCTTGGGGCTTGAATACTTGGGGGTCAGATGAGAGATAATGAGGGATTGTTGTGTGGGGTCATAAAATTATTCTATGTGAGTCTTAGTATAGGCCTTGGCATGCTTCCCCCTCTTTCATTCTATTTGGGTCTCTCAAGCTACCCTTGCTACATCTACCTATTGCTCGTACTAGTTTAGTGATGGAATAATATCCCCTGTGAAAGGGAATCTTTATGGAAATGGAAATAGAAAAGTGACTTATTGTTGTGAAGCAATGGACTTTACTCTTGTGGAGTTGAATGAATGAATTATGAGGGTAGAAGGGGGAGAAAGGTGGGATCTCATGAGGTAGGGTGAATTGTGATTGTGTTATAAGGGAGGATGAAGTGAATGATAGAGGTAGGAGGGTGAGGAAAGGCATGTAAGAGGATATCATTATCATGGAAGAAAGTGGGGAGAGCTCAGTGGTAGATTAGATAAAATAAGAGGAAAGTTGGTCTAAAGTAGTACTTGGTTGGCTAGTCGAGAGTATCAAAACTAGGGGTGAGACTATGGAGGGAGATGGGGAAGTGGAAAAAGAAGTGGTGGTGGAAAGAAGGTGATCTATTAAGTAGATTTTATTTTGTGTGGGTACCATCAAAGGGTTAGAAATAGGTGCCTCAAACTACTTGAGCTGAGATAAACTAGCCATGAAGTGCCTAGAAGGTTATTATTGCTATTATGGGGTTATGGTGGATGGGAACATAGTTTGTTACCATGTTGAAGGATTTTAGAACTCTAATATTTCTTTCTTTTATGGAGGCATATCCCCTATCTCCTCTTTGGGTGTATTTTTTTCCTCTTCTCCTATCACAATTTTAGAAGTGGATTCTTCTCCCTTTTTTCCCTCCTCTAGATGAAACTCATCCTAGAGCTTCTCAAAGGTTTCATCTCCATCTTCATCATCCAAACTAGGCTGTGCCTTATTTATTTCATACCTATATTTAGTGAATTTCATTATATTCTCCTCACTCCAATCTAACTAGGTGAGATTTTTATTCATCCCCTTTCACAACTTCTTGGTCAATTCATTTTCCTAGACCTTGTAATAAAAATACTCCCATAGTTTGAGGCCATCCATTGAGATCTGGGCTAGGTCCACATAATTTTGAGGAAATTCCTCTATGGTTGACCTCCTTTTCTCTAGGTAAGGCTAGGTTTGGTACTTGGGAGCACTAGCCATTTTTAAGGAAACTATGTACCCATTAGGGTCATAGTTCTATCTATCATTTATCAAATCAAGTTTGAGATATGCTAGTTCAGACATGAGTAGGTGTCCCTAGTGCTATTTTAACACTTTGATGCCATCTTATATGAAAGGGACCTCATATACCCATTTATTTTTCTTCCCTATCCCATAAATGGAGTCTACCACATCGAGCTAGTGAGCAAAATCTAGGGCCAATATCATATCCATTAACAAGTGGGGGAGTCTAAAAGGCTCTCATTGAAACCCATGCACTTAGATTAATGAAAAGTGGGCTCCCCAAAACTAGTCAACTAGGAGTGTATTACCTACAGGCCAATCCCACTACTAATATATCATTCTAGAGGTAATGATCTGTCGATTGTCATCAATGAGTAATAGATTCATAAAGAGCTCCAAAAACTCATAGTAGTCCCTAGTAATAGATAGGATGTGAGTCCTATGGTTATTGGAGCCACCACATTAGGAAAGACTTCTATGTTGAAGGTGCTAAGATTTAGGTATGAAGAAAAGTATTAATAATGTTGATATAGAATGAGATGTAGGAGGAATGATGGGTACCAAAAGGTAATCATCACTAAAAATTTATCTAGCTCATTATTCATGCTAGTGGTGATGGATTTAACAAATTACATTTTGAACACCTCCCACTTCTCCACCAATGTCATGAGGAATATTTCCCCCAGTTGAAAGTCATAGATGTTGACATCAACTTATATTCCTAAGACAAAGGCCAACATGGATAGAGTCTCCTGTAAGTGCTGCATGGGGAAGGTTGTTAGGGGCATGGGTAGAGGAGGCACATTCATGGCTTTATTGTCAAAGAAAATGCCAATGAATCATGCCTTTTCTTGGACTTGGGAATCCTAGACACTCTAGAGGATTTTTATGTTGTATATAATAACTTTGGAGTTGTATGGGAGCCAAATCATCTCCCTAACGTCATTTTCACTAATTTTCACCCTTAAATGGGTGTTGCAAATGATCATGCTAGTGGTAACATCATATATTTATCTGTAGATGGTGATTATTTCATAGAATGGTTATACACAAGGCACCATATATTATTCCAATATTGACTCTTATATCTTGTTGATGAATGAGTGACATTCCTTCCTACTAACTTTGTTGAGCATTCGGCCATGGGTTCCCTCCCTTAAAATCTTAGGGTTCTTGGCCAACTTTGGGTTGAAGATTTCATCCTTAAAGTTAGTCACCAATGTTTCATCCTTGAAAAATCCTTTAGGTTCCTTATTGTTATTTGGTACTTTCTCCTTCACTTGTGTAGGGGTTGAAGCATATGCCTTGCTTATTATGTTCTTGGGGGGAAGGTCTCCCCCACTACCTGACCCATAAGATCTTTGATTTGAAAGGTGTTTTGTACTTCTTTATGAATATGTAGAAGACTCCATTACTAAACATTTCACCCCAAAATCACTGTTGTTTCTACTAAAAGTCTAAATTTATGGTTCTCTACTTCATTATTTGAAATTATAGTCTCAGCTCTCCTCTATTCTTCTCAATTAATAAAATATTTCAAAATTCCAAAGTGTTAAGTGTTTGTCTTAAGTGAGGTGGGAGAATTTATACACTAGTATGACTAAGTATGTTCATCATGGAAAATTTGAAAATTGGCATCTTCATAAATGATAGTGGTGGTACACATACTCAAAGAGCCACTCTTAAGAGATTTATGGTGATCATTATGGAGAGTCATGCATAGTGGGGCATGTAACATTAATGGTGGGTATGTTGGGTAGATAACCATCTTTTAGAGATTATTTTTACATATTTATGATGATTATGGAGATGATTCCTAGAGATTAGACTAGTCGCTTATGCTAATGACACTTATTTGAAAAACAAAAAAAGGAACCAATGTGAATGGGAAATAACAACAAAGAAAGGAAACAAAGCAAAGGGAAAGGGAAAAATAAAATTATGTACAAGTTGGGGAGACATGTAATTTATTTATAATTATTCAAGTTTACCTCATTAAAAGGGATCTACAATGCATTACCTTCTTCATCTTCTAGCTCAAAAATATTTCCCCACCTATCACTAATGATGTAGAAAGATCCTCTCCAAAGAGAATCAAAATTTGTATGCTATCTTGGATTCATGATCCATTGATGATATTTGAGAACTAAATATCTAGGTTTAAATCTTAGGTCTAATGACTTCTTGTCAAACCATCACTTAACTATTTGCTATCGAATGATATTTGCATCACTTGCCTACTCCCTTATTTCTTAGAGGTTGAACAATTTGGCAAGCCAAACATCCATTGCTCCATTTTATTTGATTTAAATAGCCTTCAAAAGCTTTAATGCAAGTATTTATAATGATACAAGAATAATAACCTCTTTATCATATATAATTTCATATGGAGAGGACTTTAATTTTTTTTGGGGGGTGATGTAGTCTACCCACAAGGCCGTTCTAACATGCAGGTGGCATTCCCTCTTCTTGTCATCATAGATCCTTTTGATTAATATGACCAAATTTTTGTTTGTAGAATATACCAATCCATTCCTTTTTGGGTAGTAATTTTATGAATCTTTTACGAATATACCATTTCAAAGTGTGAATTCAATAATTTGAGACCCAAGGAAAGCTTTTGTACTGTCAAAAATTATTATTTTGATTGGGCCGAAGCTTTCCACGAGTTCTTCTAAAAACTCAACAATCACATTTTTGGTCACTTCTCTTAGTGAGGTTGCATTGGTTCATTAGGTGAAGTAGTCGATGGCTATTAATATCCATTTGTGACTAGCATTGGAGATGGGATTTATAATTTTGATTAAGTCCAAACCCTACTAGATGAAGGGCTCATTGGTCACAATTGTGTTGAGAGGCATGGAAAAATGTTGATTCTTTCTTGTGAAGAACTGACACTTCTATCACTTTTTGACTACTTAATGGTAGTTGGTAAACATGGTTAGCTAGTAATACCTTATGCATATGATTTTTGTCATGGTGGTCTTAGATGAAAAGTGGCTTCTTGAGGGAGCAAACTACATGTCTTGGAAGATTTTATTTTCTTGGGGTTTATCCACACATCGAAGGATATCTCCATAATATTTCCTCTTAAAAATGACTCCTTGGATTAGCATATAAGTAAATCCTTGTAGTTTATAAGAATACCTTTTATGCATGGGGAGACAATCATGATACTAGTTGGTTTATATGAAATAGATCTATTTAACCACCCAAGATCTATTGACTTTAAATTAATTCAGTAAAGCTTCTTCCAATGTGTCCTATTCCTTTATCAAGACCTTTGTGCATTGAGCTAGATTCTCATATATTCCTCTTCCTTTAATTACCTTTCTTGGCCTAGCTTCTATATCATATTCTAGGATCTTGGTGATCTAGTTAGCCCTTTTTTGTCTATAATTTCTCCCTCCATGATGTACTCATGAATGTTGGAGTGTGTTATGTAAACCATTACATTAATTCCTTTTACAAGGGTCCTAAACTTATTAAGGCCCTTGGTAATGGTTAAGGCTTTCTTCTACATAAATTTGTATCTAAACTCGTATCTGCATAGTGTCCTTAAGTAAAATGTAATTAGGTGTTCATTCCCTCTTCTTCTTTTTGAGTTAGTATAATGGCTAGGCTATGTTCACTTTCATATACATAAATAATAAAATCCTTTCAGAATTCATGGTTAATTGGTACAAGTGCTATGGATATGAAACCTTTGATCTCATATAATGTTGTTCTATCTTTAGGTGTCCGTTTGAAGGCTTGGTATTTCTTCAACATTAGGGTAGTTATCCTAACCAATCCTAAAAAGTTTGATATGAACTTGATGATAAAATTAATATTTCTAAGGAAATATTGGACCCTCTTCTTGTTTATTAGCAAGTCTAAGTCCCTAATGGCCATTACCTTTTTTGTATCAATAGTGATTCCTTCCTTAAATAACCAATACCCAAGTAGTTTGCTTTGTGAAACTCTGAAGACACATTTCTTGGGGTTTAGAGATACCCAAATTAGTGACATCTTTAGAAGAACATATCTAGATGGTTGAAGTGATCCTCCTTCCTCTTAGAAAACATAATGAAGTCATCTTGGTAGATGAGGATGATCTTGTTAATTATACCCTTGAAGGCTGCATCCATCACTCATTACAATTTTGCACTAGTGTTGGAAAGGCCAAAAGGCATCTTTGCATATGTAAAGGTTCTCTACTTTGTAGTGAAGGTAGTATTGTGTTGGTATTCTTTATTCAACCATACCTAGTTTTACCTAGAGAATCCATCTAATAGGGAAAACATCTACACAACTGCTATTATTTGGAGGATCTACTCCATAAAGGTAAGGGGGTAATAGTCCTTTAGGTATGGTTCTTTAGGTCTTAGAAATCGATGTACAACTAGATTTATCCATTTTTCTTCTACACATGAACTAGATTGGATACCCAAGTTGAATGCTTGATTGGGTATATGATCTTTGAGTCGATTAGTTTCCTAAGATCATAATTCATGAAGGACTCAATATTTGGGTTTACAAGCCTTTGCTTCTATCAAAATAGCTTGGAACCTTATACCAAATCTATGGTGTGCTAGATAATCCCATGGTTGTATCCATTCAAGTCATTATACATCCATGTAATGACTCCTTTATACTCATCATAGAAAGAGACTAACCGCTCTTTGTCCCTCTGGGGAACTTCTTTTCCACTTTTTAACTTCCTCTCACTTCCAACATCAAGTTTGTAGTAATCAACCTTATCCATGACAAACTTGAGTTTGTCTTTCCTTGCATCATTAGAGTTAAAAAGATTTTTTAGGGTGATGAGGCCCTTCGGTATCTTATTGGTCCTCAACTATGTAGTTTGATCTTCATAAGCCTCTTTAATTTTTGGCTATACTTGTTCCATGAATTTGCATGATTATTAAAGGAACATTGCAATATAATCATTACTTTTGAATACCTACAAATTTTGGTTGTTGTTTGGGATAGTTGGCTTGATGATTACGTGTAGTGCTTATTCATTAGTGAATAAGTATGTTCCTAGGTTAAATTGGGATCCTATCATCCTTCACATTTTTGGTTCTCAAGATGCTCTGAATGTTGAAGGCTACAAAATATTTAATTAAACTCCATATATGATGGTGGTAAGACCTCATGCACATGTTCCATATAGTTTCTACCCATCTTACCTACCTTACCACTAATTTAGAATTACTGAATACCTTTAGCTTAATGATGCCCATTCACTTGGTGAGGTTGATGCCATAGATTAGAGCCTTGTATTTGGCCTCATTATTTTTATAGGAATATTAAAATCAAAAGGCTTAGAGGGTCACTTTTTTAGAAGGAGAAGTTAGTTATATGCTATTTTTAGAGCTAGTATTTCACTTCGCACCATCGAAATGTATAGTCTAGAGTTTGGAATCATCCCTAAGCCTTCCATTATGATGTCCTTCATCTTTTAATACTTTTAAAATGGCCTAGACCTTGTCATGGATCACGTAGGTTCCAAGGCCCATGGCATTAAATTTTTTAAATAGATCATTCTCAATAAACTCATTAATGAGGGATTCTTCTTTAGGGATTCTATTTTTTTCCACCTCCTCTCCTTTGATCATTTATACATAGTGTATCTCCATCCTTGAGAATGAGGTGTGCATTGCTTTGAAGTTTGTCATCACTTCATCCTCTATGTGTTCTAGGTGAAGTAGTTCAGATAACACTTTTAACTTTGAACCATAATTGGTTCTTAGGATCAAATGAGAGCACTCTAATGACAAGTAGCCACCAATTTTGGTAGTGAAATCCCTTGACAAACATAGCCCAAAAATAGGCAGGATGTCTATCACTATAATGTCTTGTGATATAGTTATGCTAAGACATGAGTAAAATGTGAGGGGGAGAGCCTGGATGATCTGTAGGGTGTGAAACATTTTCTTTTATATCTACATCACCCCTTTATTCAAGGGTTTATACTTCAATTATAGTGCATTAGCTATCTATTTGGGCATTACTAATTTTATTATACCTAAATTGATCATGTAATTATGCAATAATTTGTTCCGTATAATAAATGTTAAATAAAAAAAGGTAGGCCTTATTTTTTTAACCCCTTCTTTGGTATTGATAAATGTAGAGGGTATTCAAGGTTTATCATATATGATACATTTTTTACCCTTTGTCTTCAAAGGATATACAATCAACTTCTCTTACATGGGCCTTTCTTATTCTATCAAGGCTTATTTTTGAAAATATTTCTATTCAGGGATGAATAGGATGTCTCAAAGAGAAATGTTGCTTGGAACCTTATTTAGTTACTCTAACACATTGTACGAAATTAAAGGTGGAGATTTGGGGTATTTTTCCTTGTCTTTTATTTCCTCAACCTTTCTTGGGTAGGTTTGGGGTGCAATCTGAGGTGTCAAGATTTTCTTAAAAGTCATTTTGGTTTAATGGTAGCTTTGGGGCTTTTAGCTAACCTCTTTTTAGAGTGAGTGTAATAGTTTGATTGATATTGTGGTGTTATATTCATGCATGGACCTCATTTTTGTAGACCACATCTTCATTCTCTACATTGGAGAAGATCATGTGTTCTAGGGTTATTTATTCCTCTTATTCTAATGACATCCCTCACATTTATCCCATTAAGACTTCATCCTTAATCCTTGAGTACTAGTATGCATATGTTAAGTCAAGTATATTGCCTTGTCACTATTACTTGGTAACCTATTGTTATAGGTTACCTCTTAGACAATTTTGAGGCCCATGGGTATCATTGTAAGTAAATCACCATGAATTAGAACCATCTGCCAAGCTATTTTAACCAACCACTAGCTCTTTATTCATATTTGGTGACACTATGTGCAAAGGATATGGAACTATAACCATTTGATTTATGGGTTGCATCTGATGACTCAACACTTGATGATTTGGGGCTTGGTTATTTGGTGCTTGGTAGTTTTTCCTTTACCTCTCCTATTATTGATTTTACGAGTAAGGTGGTCTCTTTTCTTGGTAGTTATTAAAAGAAGGCTTCGAAGGTCCAATTTTTTACCCTTTGAGATTGATTATCTCATTAGATAAATTATATAGAATACTTTTCATATCATTCATCTCCACTGCTATAAAAGATGTAGTAGATGTGATTGCCTGAATGGGTAGGTACACATACATAGAAGGAGATGGGGATCCTAAAGTTCTCAAGACCTCTTCTTGTAGAGGCATGAACATCTCAGGGAACATCAACATCGATGGATAAGGAGGAAGGCTCCCCACATCTATTAGGTTTTTCTCATCCCTTATCATGATGTCATATGCATCCAATAACATTTAGACACCAAGTGATTGGATCATGACCGTGATGTTCAAATTGAGGGCCTTGAGGTAAAAAATAATAACCATGACCATAGGTGGTTAAGCTACCAATAGGATCCTTTTCCATGTTTTTTTGAACATGGTGTTAAAATCAACCATGGATTCTTATGGTGCCCTTTTGATGTTTATTAGATATTGTAAGAGGGATGATAGATCTACCTTCTCATTGAAACATTGAAATAATTTGTCACCTAGGTCATCCTAGGTTTTAATTGAGTTGGTTGGCAAGGATTGATATAATTCAAGGGATTTCCCTTTGAAATAAGCTGCTAGTAACATTAAGGCTACATTCTACATGTTGATGTACCTAATAGTGTACACATTTGCCATATCCTAGAGATGCTTGGATTATATTTTGAAATCCTCTTCCAATAACATGTGGAGATCCTTCAAAACATTTTCAAGGATGGGTTCCCACATAGTTGGTGGCATTAGAGGGATGAGTGGGCTACCACTATCCTATGATATAAATGTCCTTAGTGGGCCTAGATATACCATTTGTTATTGTTATTTTTATTGTGTTGAATTAGACCCTAAGGCTCTTTGGTGAATGAGAGCTCCCAAATGTGGTATTAATAAAATCAAATTTTTTACAATCTATGATCTCTTTTATGGTCCTATGGCTCATAAGAACATTTTAATAGTCGATTAGACTAGTCAATTGGTCCCACTAGGTGCGCTAAAAAAGAAAGAACTACTGATGCCTAAAACTCTCACCTCAAATTTAAAAACCTCCTATGAGAAGCTTTATAGGTATGGGACCAAGTTTACTCTATAAAACAACCTCTAAGATTTTAGAAGTTAGCTCTTTTTTTAATTCAAGGCTGAAAAGGGATAGAGAGAAATGAAAGACAATATCACTAACTAAGGTGATGTATCAAGAGATTTAAAACATTAACCTATATTTTCATAAGATATGATAAATCATTAGGCATTACAGACCATAAAGGAGCATAAATCATGAATTGAGGTTGACAAGTAAGTGTATCTTCACACTATAGAATTAGAAGAAAAGAAATAGTGAATAGAGATTATTTCCTCTCAAAATAACACAAAACACCACATCCTCTTCATTATAGATGAAGAATTGAATATAGAAGGCCATAAAGGCACATACAAAGAATCCAATCATACTTTTTAGGTTCACCTATTAAGGTTCTAGAATAGAAAAATGTTAACTATTACTATTCCTAGCCTATTACCATAGGACTAGGTATAAAAGCTAAAAGATAATAGATCCCTGATCCATCCTCCATGGAACGAGCCTAGAATATATAGGTGAGACTATCCCTTACATGGGTGATACCTAGATATTTTTGCAACTAAAAGAGGGTCTCAAGTTCATGAGTGCAGTTATCATTTGAATCCTGAATATGGTATGGCTACACTATTTGATTATGACCACTACACTTAGGATAAGTGAAATGGTACCACATGGAAGGGCCCATTTTTTCTTCATTGTGACAACATCGTGGGTCCCATATTACTTTCCTTAACCAATGATGTAGATCTAAAGTCTAACCAATCAAAACTACTTCTAGATAAGTGTAGGGATGCCAAGTGTCAAACTCATGCTCCATCGGAGAGAGTTGGGCATCGCTTTACTAAAATGAGCATGAGGGTAGCATGTGTTGAGGTGGTTCTTCACTAGAGTAAAATTAGAGATTCATTTACTTGGGAAAGTAATAGGCTTCCATGTTGAAATTAATAGATGGGAGTTGGTACTTAGTCAAAATTTTGAGAAGGGGCCTCAAGAAGAGAAGAGGCCAAAAATTGTAACCACTAGAGGGTGCCAAAGAACTAATAACTATCGATCAAGCCTAATGCCAAAAATGAACTAATAAAAAACAACAAATGTGGATTTTGATCCATAGTTTTATTTAGCTAAAATAAATTTAAAAAATTATAATTCTTATTTATTATTTACTCTTCCCTCGTTTTATGTCTATCTATGATATATGATTCATTGTATAGTAATTATAAATATTCACCATTTATTTGTTTTTTAAGTCATTTGAGTGATATTCCATTATTTATATGTAGAAAAAATGATTTTATTATATAATGAATACATACAAGAGTCTATAATCCTAAAAGAAAAGCATGAAAAATTTTAAGCTATTAGATTGGTCACAAAACATGCATTAATAATGTGATATATTATATATGAAATGAAAAATTAAATATACATAATTATACCATACACAAAGAAAAGGATAAATAATGAGTGAATACTTACCTTGTGCTACCTTGTTAATATGAATTAACTCTAAGTTTACTTTGGGTACTTTGTGATAGATGGTTTTAAGTGGAGTCAATATAGAAAAATGAAACTATAGGTAGACCATATTCGAGGACTCTCAAAACCTATTGTACTTCATTGGCATATGTCCCATTATTGAATATTATATAGACATCTAATTTTTATGTAAGATCATTTTCATTATATCTCTTATATGTTATATCACACTTGGTCCATGAGAACACATTTGGCCAATTTTGATACATTTTACCTCTATGTTGGGACTTGTATTGTGAACCTTTGACTTGAATTATTCCTATATATTGACTTTATATTTTCCTTATTCAATGATAATTACTTAAATTAATTAAAAATGTCTATCTACCTATAAATTGGCTATTCATTGTCCATTATATGTATGGCCCTATATGTTTGTGAAATGTCTAAAATATTATCTTAGGGTCTTTCCATGAGTCATAGTTAGGCTATGATGATTTCCACTTGAATTTTGTGTCCATTACACCTTCATTTTTTATTTTTACTATCACTTATGGTTGAAATGTGTAGATGTGATCTTGTAAATATTATATATACACTTGTAACATTAGCCATTATAATCGATATATATATATATATATATATATATATATATATATATATATACATATATTATATAATGGCTAAGGTTACAAGTTTATATATAGTATTTGCAAGAGCACATCTACACAAAATAAAGTGGGAATCATCATAGCCTAATCGATATATATATATATATATATATATATATATATATATATATATATATATATATATATATATATATTACAAGAAGTTATCTAATGTTCATTTATTGAGTATTACTAAGAGTTATTCATATTTTATAAAAATAATCCACACAATGATCTAATTCTATACACATTCATCCTTTGTAAAATATTATATACAAATAAGATCATAGAAAAGCATGTAGTTATATTTGATTATCTAGGGAGAGAAGGTGAAGACATATATCTTAATTGGGTTGGGATTATACTCATAAAACACTATAACTAAATTTATCATGATCCAAAGTGTGTAATCTATGTAGTTGAAACTTCTCAAGAGGTTTCTTGGGCCAATTAACTTAAACACAATATTTTATGTAACATCTTTTAGGATTATTTAAAGATCAAATGGGAATAAAAAAGATAATTCTACCTGTGAAATTAGAGAAGTGATGCTATATTCTAAATTGGCATTATCCTAGATAATAAAATCAAAAAATTAAATACATGAAACTAAGTGGAGAACATAATCAATGCCCAAATACAAAATCAAATTTGTCCAAAATTAAAAGTGTATCAATTTTGACCAAGACATAATGGTTATTTAACCAATTCTAACATTTTCTCAAATAAAAAACATAGTTATAGAGTGGTAGTTTAATTAGATCATGGTCATATTTACACTATAAAATATATATAATGGTGCTAGCTTTTATTTTTTATCATTCTCTCTTTTGTTTCTATAAGAGATGTCACCAAGTCCAAATAACATGAAAGCAATATAGAACAATCTCATGAGATGAAACTTGTGCACACCACTATGTTGTTGAAGCAAGAAGAAATCACATAAAATGAGAGTATTACAAGGGACAAAGAAAATTGGATAAAACCAATCATTCATTAAGATAATAAGGCTCAATTAGAGCATACATATAGGAGAGAAAGTAACTCCTCCTTAAATGGTGGTAAAAGCACCCCTCGAATAGAAATGTAACTCCTCCATAAAAGGTGGTCACAAGTGCCTAAAATAGAAGAGTAACTCCTGTACCTAGAATAACCACATCAAGGGAGTTACTTATGACATATATGACACACTATCTCCACCTAATAAATCATATCCCTCAAATATAAGAAAACTCCACGTGAGCAAATATAATATTCCCAAATAAATAAATCTAGGAAAATAAGTACTTACACTAACACCTGTCCATAAGCACAACTTAGGTAGGTAGTGTGAAATAAAAATGGGTCCTAACAATTAGGCCTAATCAATTACTCATATAAAAATCAATCTCTCATAAATCAGAGAAAAGGAGAAAACCCATAGGAAAAAACTCCGCCCCCAAATAGAGACATAGAAGAAGTGAAGAGGCTAGAAGCCCCCCCCACCCCATAAGATGATGGTGTTTTTGATGTAGACTATACCCTAAAAGTATCTCAAAGATGAATGAACTTTTTCTTAGTGAAAGGTTTGGTAAAGATATCTACAACTTACTCTAAAAACTATCAAAATCTTAAGTCAATGACATGACCATGAATAAGCTTTTGAATAAAATGAATGTAAATCTCAATGTGTTTGGTCTACTAGTGTTGAATTGGATTCTTACATACTATATCATGTTAAATTAGATTATTACATATCTATATAGTACTCTTATTGTCATAATAAATGATGGTGGGCTATCTAATATGAATGCCAAACTTAGAATCTTTTGAAGCCAAATAGCCTTAGTAGATGCATTAAAAACTCCCCTATACTCTACTTTAATGGATGATATAACAATAAAAATTTTCTTCTTGTTAGACCAACTGATAGGGCTAGAACCCAAATAAAAATTATTACCTACAGTGGACTTATGATTTTGAGTATTGCCATCCCAATCTAAATCTAAAAATACAACCAAGACAACCTATATGATAGATTTATACTAAATCCCTAATATATAAGAGTCTTAAATGTAGTGAAATATCCTCTTAACTCCTTTTTAGTGAAACTCATGGGGCTCCTACATGAATCATGAAATAATCCATACTTCATATGAAATGTTAGGCCTAGTATGAGTTAGATAAATGAAGCTACCAACAAGTTGTCAATATTGAGTGGTATCAACCAAAGGAGTAGAACAATTAGCCTCAAGTTTGAATCCTAATAAAAAGGGAGTCAGATATGGCTTGCAATCAATTATGTTAAATCAAACCAAAAGATTGATAGCATATATGGGTTATGAAAGTGAAATCTCTAAATTAGAGTGTGAAATCTCAATGCCAAGGAACTAATGCAAAAGACCCAAGTTTGTCATGTCAAATATATCCTATAGAGATATCTTCACCACCACAATAGATGTTGAAGAACTCTTGGTGATCAAAATATCATCAACATAAAGGACTAATATGAGTAAAAAATCATCCTATTATAATAAGTATACATTGGAGTTTGAATAACACCTAGTGAAACCAAAAGTAAGGAGGAAAGAATCCATATTGGCATATGAAGCTCGAGGGGCTTGTTTGAGGCCATAGATATATTTCCTATGTCTACAAACTAAGGATGAATCTTGAAAAAACCTAGGTGGATACTCCATATAGATCTCCTCCTAAAAGTGTCTATGAAGAAAGGCACTCTTCACATCCATATGATGCACATCCTAACCATATAATGTGACTAAATCTAGTGTGATTCAGATTGAAGTCATCTTTGTAATGGGTGCAAAGGTCTTTGAGTAGTCAATGCCAACTACCTGTGAAAAACCCTTGGTGACTAATCATGCCTTATACTTATCAATTGATCCATATGCTATAAAATTGGTCTAATATATCCACTTACATCAAACCATCTTCCTTCCCATAGTAAGTGAATTCAAATCCCAAGTGTGATTTTTGATTAATGAATAATATTCTTCCTACATAGCACTATCACAATCAGGTATGCCTGAAGCCTCTCAAAATATTTATGGATCTGAAACTAAAGCAAAAAAGGCATGTATACCACTTTTATAATCTATCTAAGAATTTCTATAATCAATTGGATCCCCTATCCAAGTGCCTACACTCTAAAGTGTCTAGCTGGCCCAAAGGGGCCCAACGTTGGGTGAGTTAGTTTCTAACTCCTGATCCTTTGAAACATGCCTAGAGGTGGATGTAAAAGACTCCTCAAATTTTCCTCTCTATTATAATTGGAAGAAGAAGACCCTAGCTCAAGAACCTACTCTGGGTGATCTATGTTTGAAGAAGAATCATCAAGTCTAAGTGTATCCAATGAAAGAGAATAAGTGTCAAGTGTTGAGTATTTAAGATTTTCCTGAAAGTGAAAACTTATCTCTTTGAACAACTCATGTTTGGTTGGATGTAGAAGTAGTACCCCTTAACACCATCTAGATAACCTATAAATATACTAGGCTTGGATTGAGTTTTCATTGCTTTATGTTTCTTCTTAGGTATATATTCCATAACTAGAGATCCAAAAATACCAATGTGCTCAACATCAGGTTTCCTTCCATGCCAATCTTAAAAGGGTGTTACACCTTTCAAAAATTTATGAAGAACCTTGTTCTGAATATAACAAGCAAAATTAATGGCTTCAACCTGATAATGAGGTGCTAAGGGCTTAGAGTGAATCATAAAACTACCCATCTTTTTCAAGAACCTATTCTTACATTTTACAACTCTATTCTATGAAATATTGTAAGTAACTATTTGTTATAAATCAACCCCCTCTATGGTGCAAAATTTATCAAATCTATTACTAAAATATTCACCTCCATTATTAGTTCAAAGAACCTTGATAGATTTATTAGATTATTTCTCAAAAAGAGCCTTAAAGTCTTGAAAACATTCAAATACTTCAATCTTTTTCTTAATAAAGTAGACCCATGTATATCTTGAGAAATCATCAATGAAGATGAGAATGTACTTATCCCTTGTACAAGATAGACTGGGAAAATGTCTAGATACATCATTGTGTACTAACTTCAGTGCTTGTGAATCCCTCCAAGATTTGCCTTTGTCATGCTTTGGGGTGCTTTCTAAGAGATAAACCCTCATAGATTCCCTTAGAGAATTGAACTTGAGGCAAACCAATGACCATGCCATTTTCTCTAAGTTTTTCAAGATAGCGGTAGTTAAGGTGGCCAAACCACTCATGTCATACTTTTCCAACTCCATCTGAATGAGTCAATAATGCTATCAAAGAAGAATTAAGTACAAAATGAGAGAAGGTGTATAACCTAGCTTGGTGATTTGTCCTCCCCACTACCACTATAGAATCACTATGCAACTCCCTGATGATAATTGAATCTAGTAAAAAATTAACCCTCATTCCTCTGTCGATATAGGTGATTTGATACATAAATAGGAGATTGGTTGAAAGAGAAGGAATAGTTAGAACATTATTGAATGTTCCTCCTTCCATTTCAATAGACCCTCTCCCTATAACTGGTATAGAAGTGTCATCACCCAAACTGATAAAAGACATACTACAAGGCTCTATGGAAGAAAACTCAACTAGTGAAGAGCCCATCTGGAGAGAAGCACCCAAGTCAATAACCCATGAAGATGTTGAAGTTACAACTGATATAAGAGCCTTGCCATTTTCTCTCTCTTTCCCTTTCCCCTTTGCCTTAGTATAATCTTGGGTAGATGAATTCTTCTTGATGGACTTAGGAACAACTATGTTGTTCTTCTCCAGGAGATGAGTTAGGTGATCTATTTGCTTCTTCATGCACTTATGTTAATCACGCTCATTTTTATTATAGTTTGTCATTGGAAGAGGAAAATTTAATGTTGGTTTTGGTAGAGGTTGATTCTTTTTTTCTCTTGATCATTATTCTTCTTCATCATCTCTTTGTTTGAAGTCTTTTATTTCCCATTCCCAACAATTAGGGCTTGAGGTTTTTTGGAATTCAATGTACCCATTTAGATCAACTTATCTTGCTCCCTATTTTAGTTGGAAATGAAAATATCTAAATATTCCATGCAGTGCCCAATGTAATTTTAGTGGCATAGAAAGTAGAGACAAAGACTGAATAGTTAGGACCTATCTTAGAGAGTATAGAAAGAACAAGTTGGTCATCTTTCTTTATCCCACATTCATTCAACTTCAATCTCAAGTACTTAAACTTAGTGAACAAATCTTGAAGGGTGTCAAAGTTACGAGGACTTAGGCTAATGAGTTCATTCTCAAGATCATGAGATCTCATCACATCTTTCTCTCTAAATAGTTTACCTAGAATGGTCCATACATCATGAGGTGATTTGGAAAGCTCTAAGTGAAATAGGAGACTAGGTGCTACAAAATGACATAATAGCCTATAAGATTTATCACTACAATTATAGCACTTAACTATCTCTACATCTATGCTAGGTTTAATTTCATCACCCATAGTTATCCTATACAAACCTTTACTCCTTATAATAATTGCCATCTTGATTTTATAGTTATGATAGTTGAAAGGAGTTAGTGAGTTGATTGAACTTGAATCCATTAGTGAAAAAAGGAGTTGTATAAGTAGTGTAAGTTGTAGTAGTTGCAAAAATGGATGTGCAAGTAGAATTGAAAGAGTGACACAAAAAAGTATACCCCCCAATCTATGAAATGGTGGAACCTCCCTCCCACTGCCCCCTACCTCAAATGTTACAAATGCATGCTCAAAAGATGTAAGATTCAGTAAAAAGTACATGTAGAGAAATTAGTTCATGTTTTAGAAAGATAAATTTATACAAACAAGGTGAGGACATCGGGCTCATATGATAATGCATCCAAGAGTGTATAAGTGGACAAAGAGAGTCAAGAAGAGAACCCCCAAAAAAGACACTTTATAAATTTTGTGAATTTATAAAAATAAATTAGACCAATGGAAAGAGGGTAAAAATATGCACTTTAGAAAACTATGGCACTCAATTCTGAGTTGCTGATCAAAAGTTATAACACATTATATTTCTAGTCATTAATGGCCTATTTTTAAAAAAAATACACTAAAATTTTAAATGCACAAATTAAAAGGAAATGAACATAGCCTTCAAACCAGTCAACAAAAATGGAATTAAGTGTTGAAAATTATCAAGAAAATTACAAGTCTCTTACAATCCTTCCTCAATATATTTTTTTCTAAAAAATAATATAAAAGACTTTAGCAACAATCACCAAATTCAATTTTATTTTGAGTATCAGTTACTAAAAACACCATAAATTTTGAATTTGTAAATGAAATTCAAAAATTTAAAATTATTCAAAAATCTAACAGAAAGGGACACCAAACCCAAAAAAAAATTAGAACAATTATTTATGGTTGGAGTGTAATTTGCAAAAGAATTGTCAAATGGAAAACCAAATGTTAAAATCAATGTCTTCCTGCAAATATTCAAGAGCACAAAGCCAAAAAATAGAACCATACAATAAGCTCAATGTAGATGAACATTTTTTAATAATTTAGCCTTTGTATTTGACCTTCAAACACATTTAGTAGAACCAATCAACGAAATTTAATGATAAAATAACACACATTCTAAATTATCTAACAAAGAACTTATGATTTCGAATGAAAGCTTAACAACAAATAAAAATAGACTAATGTTTACCATGAGTAGGATTTGATACCATATCAAAGATGTTTCTAGGACTAGATAAAATGAAATCAAGCTGAAATGATCTCATGAGATGAAGCTTGTGCACACCACTATGTTGTTGAAGCAAAAAGAAATCACATAAAATGAGAATATTTCAAGAGACAAAGCAAAGTGGAGAAAACCAATCATTCACTAAGATAATAAGGCTCAAGTAGAGAATACATATAGGAGAAAAAGTAACTCTTCCTCAAATTGTGGTCAAAGAACCCCTAGAATAGAAATTTAACTCCTACACAAAAGGGTGTCACAGTTGCCCAGAATAGAAAAGTAACTCCCATGCCCAAAATAACCAATCAAGGAGTTACCTATGACATATGTGACACACTATCTCCACCTAAGAAAGCATATCCCCCAAATATAGGAAAACTCCATGTGAGCAAATATAATATTCCCAAATAAATAAATATGGGAAAATAAATACCTACATTAATAGTTTCATTTTATTATAGTGTCATTGCTTGCTTATTTTTGTATTACTTTCAATTACCATTTTAAGATCTAGATCATAATTGATTAATTTTTATGATCATATTTCATAAAATTTTATGTTCCATAATTTTAATTTATTAATCATAGTGTATTTATTCTAGTAATCTAAAATTTTAAAACATCTTTAAGGCATCTTATTGCAACTTAACTTCTTTGAGCAATTGATTTACTCTATTTTTCTTAATAATTCTTCAACAATAATTTTGATTTTTGAGAACATGAAAATAATATATAGAATAAATTTATTTTAAATGAATAAAAATGACTCTATAACTAATGGATTACATTGGAAAGACTTGTATCCATAGAGTTGACATCACTTCTTATGGCTTATGATAAAGGAATTATTTTGGATAAAAATAGTTTGATTAATAATGGTCATTGATATTAGAAAAATGTGAGAAAATAATAGGGAGGATAAGGGAGAAATAGGAAGGTAGGAAAACGTGAATAATAAGGTATTAATGAGGCAAGTGGGTAAAATTGATACATGTTATTATATGGATAAAAAAATTCCCATTAAAATCTTGAATATGGGATACTAAGGTACTGACAAGTCTTCTATAAAAAATGTTATTAAAGATATATTGTCATGAGGAATAAGGAGTCATAAAAAAGACACATAAAAAGAATATATTTTGGAAATAATAATATAAATAAAATCAATCAAATAAAATACATATTTATGTAATTGTAGAGTAACTATTGAATCATGTTGGTTCTAGGTATGTTCCAATGATATGGTCATAAAATAGGCCCAATAAACCGAACCACCCACACACACACACACACACACAAATGAAATTAAATATTATATTCTAAAATTATTTCTAGTATCTACCATTCAATCTTTATTTTTCTTTGTTAATAGAGTAAATTATTACAATGTTATGATCATCAAATTAAATATATAAAATATTTAAAAAAATTAAAGTTGGTTTAGAGTATATAATTAGTGGTGTAAACTCTTTATTTATTACATTTTAATTTTAAATTTTAAATTTTTATAAAAATATAGATAAGATCTATCATTTTTTATGATAAGATACAATGGTTACATTTTAGAGACATAGATAATACATGTTCCCTACATAAGGCTAGGTGATGCCAATGATAAAAGTATGTATTTTTTGAATTTTGGTTTGTATGTGTTTATAATTATATAAATAATTTAATTTAATAAATATACCCAATGAATTGTTTTCCTAAGTCAATACAAATGTAGATGGGGGTAAAATACTTATGGGATTTAGGTAATTTTTAGTTTCTATGTATTAGTGTGAAAATGACACCTTAGTTTTTAAATTTATATTTTTTAACATTACTAATCATGTTATTTGATATGTGATGGATGATGATGAATAAAAACATGATATGGTTGGTGACACGAAGTTATATTGATAATAAATAAATAATTTAATATAAATTTAGTACACTATAAAATAGATAATGGCATTGATTTTACCTAATGTAATAATGTATTTCTTTTCTTGATTTTGGATTAAGTTAATCTTTATGATATTTTTTTGGGTATAGGGATAGATTTGTATGACTAAAATTATCCTTATATGGCTCATGATTATTATTTTGTATTATATTAACATCATATATAGATAAGGGATTATAAGTACCATTGGATGTTTTAATTTAGATTATGTTCATGGAATAATAGGATCTGAGGGCTAATTTTTTTTTCGATGGATACTTGGGTGAGTGATGATATTAAGTGCATGATCACCATAAAATAAGTACATGTAGTTTTGGATTTATTACTAAAGGGCATAAATATGGTGTGTCTAATATTATATACATACATTGGGAAGAATAGATAGGATCATGGGTTATCTTTTTAGATTTATAAGATTAGAAATAGGTTATTTTGAAAATTAAATATGTTTATATTTATTTTATTAAATATATATTGAAATAAATTATTGACATGTTAGAAATAAGTTATTTTGAAAATTAGATATGTTTATATTTATTTTATTAAATATATATTGAAATAAATTATTAACATATTACTGAAATGGGTTATGTTAATGCACGGAAATTTAAGGTGTAAATTTAATATTATATGACCCAAAATAATAGTATTATTTTTTTAAGAATATTTCAATAAAAATGTAGAGTCTATTAGAGTCATTGAGACCAAGTTGTGGGTTCATGTTGTTGCACTAACCTTAGATTTTTTAGAGATTATAATGATATCTTCATTAGGTCAAATTTTATTCATAACTATTTGTAGTTAAAAAGAGACCACACACATTTTATATTCATAAATTCCATTTCAAAACTAATAGGGGCCATATAAATTATATAAATGGTTATCTCTAAGTAATATAAGCCCACATATATTTTATAAGAAGCCATGGGATATTTAATTTTTTTCTAATCTATAAAAAATCCACATAGCTAATGAGAAAGATAGGTCACATGAGTGAAGTATTCTAGGATTGTGACATGTGTCACAATCACAACTTACTCATATAAGTTATAAGTCAATGGTGGGACCATAATTTTGAATGGATACATGAAAAATTCATTAAATGGATTTAGTAAATCCATAAGCCTATAGATTATGAAGTTACATTAAGTTATCAACCTTAGGAAATCCCATGGAGTATAGTTTTTCACAAAGTTAATTAGCCTTGGGAACAACCCATGGAGTATAAAGTAACATATTCAGTTAGTATTGAGGATTCCTAATGGAAAATGTGTATTCATACAATGTTTGAACTATATGGATTTCATGAAGTGCTTGAAGATCAAAGATTCATGAGGCATGAAGTGTGAAATGGTCATTAAGAGTTCACAAAGTATAGGAGTTTGTGTAATGAGACATAGATATAGTGACCCATGTATCAATCTCATCTATTCATAGTGAAAATTATTCACAGTGATCATGGAAACATCTTAGAAACATAAGGATCATCATAAAACCATAAATTTCACATGAAATCACTAATTAGGGTATTTTTTTTCTTGTTGGAAAACTATTGATAAGAGATTTTGATTAGAAGTGGAAATTGGGTATAAAATATTATGAGGATAAAAAGGCTCATTGGGAAATATAAAGAAACCATTTCTTGTCATAGATAATCTATTTCAAGACCCACAAGATGTTATGGAGAGATGGAACCATCACAAACGAGTAGTTGAAAGATATCAAAACCATATAAATTGGGTTCCTATTTGTGAGTTTAATTATCTCTCTAGATAAATGAGATGTTTTCTAATGTAGTTGTCTTGTTTTTTAGTTTCATTTTATTTGAGTGATTCATTATTGGGAAATAAATAAACCATTAATTTTCCCACATGTACCTAATGTATACAACTATTAGTACTATAATAAGGTTTATTTATTAGTAAGTTGTGTGTGAGGACTCCAATTAAGTCATTACAAAGACATGAAAAAGGATATTTTACTTGGGAGAAGTGATGGAACATATAGGTAATGTTTTTTAGGAGAATTTCAAGAGTAGGGGAACCTAGAGATGTAAATAGAACATAAATCATGAGTTGAATCTAGGAAATATTAAAAGCAATGGATACAACATAAAGAAAATGTAATCATGTTGAACGTGTGAGGGAAGATGAAGGAGAAACATGAATCAATAAATTGATGTGAAAGATATAGATAATGAAGATGAGAATATGTTTATCAAATCTATGAAAAATATTAATAGGAAACACAAATTAGATATGTTTTTATATAATGAAATCCTAAATATAAGGGAACTCATAGATTAGATAACACAAATGGATAAATAATTTGACTATAATTTAATGTAAAAACCCTAAAAGGTGAAAATTTCCTACAACAACATGAAAATCCACACATCCTTATGTTGGGAGCATTTTATATTGAGAGACCTAGATAAAATAAGGATAACATATTTTTTTTGATAAAATGGTGATGAAAATGAAGGTTAAACTCTTATCTTCCAAATATCACATCGGTTTGTTTTATAAATTTTAGAACTTGAGATAAATTGAAATGTACATCAAATAATATATTGAATAACTATATAGTCTTACTACAAGAGCTACACATTTGAAACATTAATTAGAGAAGGTGGAATGATATGTGAATAGAATACATATTGATATTCAAGATGAGATAAACTATATGAACTGAATAACTATGGAAGAACGATATTGATGTACATTTAAGGAAGAATAAAATTTGTCAAGATGATAAAAAATTAACTCTAGAGGTAGAGGAAGGTCCTCAAAATGAAGAATAAGAAATAGTGGTAGAATAAGACAACAAACCCAACATGGAGAAGCAAGAAACTCTCAAATTAGAATTTGATTATAAAAATATGAGGCTAATCTTATAAAGGGAGAGGATATTTTTTTAGAGGAAGAGGCCAAGTTTTTATGGATAAATGTTTTGAATGTAATAAGTTTATTAGACATAGATTATTTGAGTGTATAAAATCACCTGAAAATAAGGACAAAAGAGTTGAAGGGACAAATCATTTTTCTCATGGTGTTGAATAAAGTGTTGATATCCAATACACATAAAATAACCAGAATAAGGAGAGGATATTATGATGAAAAAATCTTTGTTGAAACAAGCCAAAGAGGTGAATGAATAATGCAGATGAAAATTCTAGTACAAATTATTTTAATATCTAGAAATAAGTGGTTCAAGGTAGTTACTAATATTTATAGCACATAAATTTTGGTATATAATGAAATTTTGGAAAAAAAATGTACTAAAAATATTAGAACATTCAAATCCATATAAGGTTTCATGATTTATTAAAGTCCACCAAGTGTTAGTAAATGAAAAATGTGTGGTGAAATTTAAAATTGGATCATATAAAGATGATTTATTTTTGTTAAATTATTCCTATGGATGTGTGTCACATGTTTATAGGAAGGATATAAAAGTATGATATAAGGGATGTACATTATAAAATAGAGAAAACTTGCATGATTCAATTGAAGGATAGAGGAGAAGAGGCTTTAAATATTTCCAAAGTATTGATGGCTTATGGTAAATAATTTTTAAAAGTGGAAAAGACAAAAGACACATTATTTTATCTCATATTAAATCATGTTCATGTTATAAAATCCAAAAAGGTGAGTGGTATTCATATTAAAATTCATAACTTATTAGAATAGATTTTTGATATTGTTACAAATGATTTTATAAAATGAATTAAACATGTGAGGAAAATTATCCATTATATTGATCTATTCCAAGAGAAAGTGTGTTTCCCCAAATTTTACAATGTTAATTATGTTAGACCATTTGGTTATTATAATCATTTATTATTCTAATGTTCTGTTTATGTCATTTTAGACATTACATTATTATCCAGACAATTTTTTTTATGTTATTGAAGATATAAGTTGCTAACATGAGTACTATTAAAATATTGGTTATGGATGATTTAACTTTTATTATCGAGATGCATATTAAATTATCATATTACTTTAGATAATACTAAATAATCATGTTATTTGAGATTATATATATGTGGATGTTTGTATGTTGAGATTACCTAATGTGGATTATTAACATGTTCTAATTTGAATGTTTTGCATATGCATTTTTTATTATTAGTTATCACTTGATATGTTTACATTTAATAGATTTATATACCTATGGTAGTATAAGTTTATGTGTGAAATAATGTGTAGGTGATATGGGAGGCCAAAAGAGTGAATTAGGAATACACCAAGCATAAGTACACCATTGAATTTAGTTGTGTAGTGGATTCATGACGTGTTTAAATTGAAATTCAATCATTTTGTTATAATTTAATCTAGTCTTGATTTTTGACCCTCTTTTACCCTCAACACCATTCACACCACTTTGAAACTATTCATTACATTTTTAAAAAACCTTAGAAGTCACATCATTATTAAATATAGTCATAAAGGTAAGTGTGTAATCCAATAAAGTGCTCCCCTTAGCTAGAGATTCAATGGGAAATTAGACACATGTTTGCAAGTGGATATAGTGTTTTAAAAGTGGTATTAAGTATATTTAAGATCATTTTTAACTAAGGGATGGGTTAAAAAAATTTAGAATGTTGGAAAATTTATAATAAATCCCATGTGCCCATTTATGGCATTGGTAAGTGATGAATTTAATTAGTATGAGAAATTATTGCTTTCCCACATGGGTGTGTAAGATGAATTAATGGCAGAGAAGATTTTTTTCAAAAATTTAAAGAATGGGAAGGTACAAGTGCCATATTCCCATAATCCATTAGGTTAAAGTGTTTTTCCTATAATATCAAGGAAACCCTTCACTATAGAAAATTTTTGGGCTCATTTTCAAATTAGAGTGTTAAGGAGAGCTTGATGGACGAAAGAAAGAACTTAGAGAAATATAAAAGTTTGGTTTATGAAAGAGTTAGGTTGATAAAAACACTTGTATCAAATCCCATTTTTGTAGAGCAAGGAGGTGGAGCTAAGGTAGGAAGTCATGTCTCCCATGCATGTTTCATTTATTTTTTTAAATAAAACCCAAATTTTCCATCACACCTTATTCTTTCAAGAGGATGTAATGCCATTTGGTTTGCCCTCTCTTCCTATTGTTTTCTATAGTTGTTCCTATGACAGCCTTATGTTTTTTTTTCCTCTTTTGGATTGGAGATTAAAAATACCTCCATTTTTGTCAGATATTTTTACAGCCCATTTTGAAATAAAAAATCATATTTTTATATTTCCCAAGTGGGATTATATTTTTTTTCATGGAATGCACCTTCACATGTAGGAATTTGGGAAGGGAACCACGTTATAAGTCATCCTATCAATATCCAATGCATGGGGATTATGAAAATGAAAATATGAATGTTTCTAAGGTCCTCCCATATATTTATATAAAGGTTTTTGATAGGGATAGAATCTAAAATCCTCTTTCTCCCACCCCATTGTGTGGAGAGTGAAAATTTTCATACATAATGGCTGACTTGAAGTCCTTACAAGTATTGATTATTTTTAGCTTCCATGTGAGTTTTATACATGTTCATATGAAATTTATTTATTTGATATTATATGGGTTTTATTTTTTGGTAAATGTGTAATTATTTTGATATAAATATGTTTTTATTTGATAATCCCAATTGTACATCTAGTTGAGTTAATTAGATTACCATTATCCATGTCCTTCCATGTTTATATTGCCTTAACCTAAACCATTAGTGGAGTTATGTTTATATATTTATGTTCTAGTCTTTAGGGTGCTTAGGGTATCTTTTTAATGATGGAAAAAAATTGGAGGCAATGCCCTCTTTAGTTTCAATTTTTAGGTGTACTTCGGAGCTTGTTTAGAGACTATCCATACTATTGGGATGTTGTAAAATATAAATTTTATGAAAATGATCATTGTATGGTCTTAAAACATTTAAATGTAATACTATATTGTAATAAATGTGAAAAAAAGAAAGTAATTTTGATTTATTATTATGATCTTTCACACAATTTTGTGCATTGAAGTGTTAATTGAAAGAAGAGAAGGAAAATGCAATGAAATAAATTTTTTATGCTTAGATAAAGTTGTAAAATTGGTTGAATATTGTAATTTAATATTTTTAAGAGTCAATCAAAAATAAATTTGAAGTATTTTTTTATTATTTCTCATGTGAATGAGTTTCATTAATTTGAAGAAGTGTTATATTCATTTTAACATTTTCTATTAAATTTAAAAGTTCTTATTTTCATAAATTCAAATTTATTGAAAAATAGGATCAATCATGATTCTGATGAATTTTACGTTTTAATTTTATGACTTTAAAAAAAATTATGATTTTTTTAAGTTAAACTATTAAAATTACCTGTTTTCTAAATTGGTTAATCTATGTAATTTTTGTACATGTCAAATGAGGTATAAAAGTCACCAAACCAATTTTATATGAAATTTTAATTTTTTTTAGAATAGGTTTCCTTTTTTCTTGTCATGAGTTTAGGTCTTATGGTTTGTCTATTTTTGGAATTTGGGTGCATGTAGGGTAGTTTCAAGTTACAAAATCCCATTATAAGGGTACATGATCCTTTGTGTATGGAAACGTAGACATTAGACTAATGATCATGCATGTGAACACACTACAAGTTGTTTAAGCCAAATGGGCTAACATGTTTTTGGTGGTGAATGTTGTGGCTAACATTTTGGGTGGTGCATGTGAGAACTATCATAGTGGTAATGTGTTTATGGGAGGCCACATTAATTATAATTCATATGGTAAATCCCCATTGATTTCTTATCTTAAAGGGTGAACTAAAAAATGGTTGACCACTACTCATTTAACTACTGTCAAAAGTTTACAACTTAAATTCATAATTTTTTAATCTATATAATATTATTTATTTAAACACATTTCATCTTATAAATTTTTATGAATTATAATTTATGTTAATTATAGAACAAATAGCCCAACCTTGAACTAATTTTTTGCATTCATTTAAGGTAAATAGTGGACCTAGAGGTGGGGATACATGAAAGTTCCATCTAATAAATTTTTATCTTTCCTCCACATGGAATATTTTTTAGGGTATGAAAATTCATATTTTTCAAGATATGGCTCATTTGTTGAAGATAATCTATTATTGACATTTTTTATGCTTAAAAGATCCTAGAATTCCCAAGACAAGTTGACCCAAAATGGAACCCTACTTAATTTATTCCCCTATGTCACAAGTACATAAAATAAAATCTTTATACTAAAAAAAATAGTTTTTATTTAAACTTGTTGGTAGTCATTAATGGTTGGGGAGATTAAGGCTCCTAAAGGCATTTTCTAAAAATGTAAGAGTTTGGAATCACTTGAAAAATATTTGAGAAGATAGGTACCTAATGATTAACCTTTATGGTGTTTTACTATGTGAATCCTATGTTTATATTAAAGGATTGAGATGTTTAATTTAGTAAAATAATATGCAATAACTCAAAACTAATTTTTTATATATCTTGATCTTATTATAATTTCTAAAAATATTAATAAATATTTTCAAATAAAGACTTATCTAGAAAGTGACTATTGCAGATGATATGTGTTCTAAAAATTGAGTTCTAGATAGGTTTGAGTGTCATAAATAGGGTCTTGAGATCTGTTTGCTTAATGGATAGTAGCATCCCACCTTGATATTAGTTATAATACTTTATTTTCCTCAAATTATCATTAGTGTCCCCTTTGGAAGACTATTCCTATTATTTGGGAGTACCTTCACCTGTGTTTTTGGGTTTTATTCCTACACACAAAATCTAGAACTCTATGTTGTGCCTAAAAAACATGATTTGAAGTACAAACCCTAATATTCATTGAAAGTATGGCATGATAGATAATTGTGTGTTAATTATTAGGATAGGTTGGACATACTCCATACCCTACTTTGAAGATATTTTATTACATACCAATACTCCAAGGAGGGATCAATCTTGATGTAGTTCTCCCACCTAGAGTTTGGTGTAAGTGTAAGTGAATGATAGAATGGGAGTGGAATTGGATGCCTTGAGTGTGATTTAGCTTTGAAATATTTAAACTATGAGATTAGGGATATTGTAGATGGTAGTATGCATAATTAATGTAGAATAGGGATCAAATACCTTAATTTTCCTCAATATGTCTTTTATTTGAATATGCTTTTGCATCTATTTCCCATCTAGTTAATAAAGGTAAAGTAGACTTATATTTATAGACATATATATCTTGTGTAGATAATAAAATGTACTTAAGAGAAACTTAAGAGGGGAACACATTTTAAAATGTGTCCATTCAAGAGAGTTAGGTTGAATGACAATAACACCCACTTGGGGAAATTGACACCATGTGGTTGTAGTGTCCCAAATATGGTGCTAATGTCCACCTAGTAAAATACTAGGAAAATTGGTTTGGGATGTGCGAAAGCTATCTTGGGACTATGTTTTAGCTAACTAAATGTGTATGTGGCTTGCATAATGGCTATAAAAGTGTTGTAAAGGCTTTAAGATAGGTTTAGGGATAAGCTAGGAATAGGCTAACTCAAGCAATACTCTTAGCATCTGAATACTACTTTTAGGTGATTACATTTACCCCCATTTATGAAAGAAAAACAATAAAGATAAATGACTAGTATAAAGGAAAAAGAAGCATACCTAGACTTACCTTGAAAGTTAATCCCGTGTAGTTGAGTTTGAGTATGTGAATATGGGTCTACATATGTGTAACATGATCCAAAGCAATGTCCTATGATTAAACATGCAAAAATAAGTCCTTACTTAAGAGATGATCAAAATTAAAAGACAATGGTGAAATAAAGTAACTGAGTAAAGCTGAGTAAAGAGAGAGGAAGGAACGAATACACCTTATTGTGTATATTAATCATTGAATAACTTGGACTAAGATGATGGCTTGATCACTCCTCATATGGGTGGTTCAAGAACTCAATCTGATTTGACTTCATCATTCCCCACCCATGCTTGGTTGATCTTGATCTATGAATAGCTTAGAAAAGACTATAATTATGTGTAATCCTCTCATGTGGGTTGATCATGAAATCAAGTACACTATGAATCCATCATTACACATCCATGTGAAGTAGATACATCTATAACTGAATTGCATAAAAAGTTAAAATTATCTAACTAAGTATATCTAACTATTTATGTCAGCTAGATGGCCACTCAGGTATATTAGGTAGCTCTAAGACACTCAATAATGCCAAACACTATAGATGGAGTATGTAATTAATATATTAACAACCTGTAATATGGTGAAGTTATATATAAAATAGAGAATGACATGGAGTTTACCATTCCATATAATAAACCTATGTGTAGCTGAGTATATGGAAACTATGTGTCATGCACATGACCCCAATTTGGTATTTGAGTATACTGAATATGAACTATGTAATAACTAAATCTATGTACCATAAATAATTGTTGGAGTGATCATTCCATGCGTGATGCCCCTGAATCTGAGCAATTGGCATGAATCTCAGCTGAAATGAGTGCATTTGAACAAATTCTAAACATAACTACAAAATCTATGACTACATCTATGTAATATTATATTATACCTAGTATTATGATCTAGATAATTTGGATTGTTGATTTTGGACAATATCACTTTATAATGGATAGTAGTGACTTGTGGTGCTAGTATCCCAATTTAGGTACTAATGTGTGTCTAGATTAAAATTTGGGTGATCTAAACTGCCTTCTTAGTCTCTATTTTTTATGTCTCCCGTATGTCTGATTTAAGAAATTGATCTTATGTTCTAAAATTAATATATTAATAGAGAAATAGGAGCCTAATCTCTTTGACAAACCTCTATTAATTCCCCTCTTTTGAGGGTAGTTGTGAAACTTGTGTAAGAACTATCCTCAAAAGAAGTAGCTATATAAAATGAGTTAGTCGAAACATATGCATGATATTCTAATACAATGTACAAACATAAAATTGGAATGTAAATGAATCTAATAACAAGTAGGTAATGTAGGATGTATGTTGTAATATAACATTGTACAAAGGTGTCTAGATAGATGTAATCAATGTATAGCATCAAATCTAAGTAAATCCCTAGGGGGATGGTGCATGATATCCATCATAATACCCAAGTAGGAAAGGTATATGCATGAGTTCCCTCATAGAATTACAAATTGGTGTGTGTGTAGCAAGAAAATAAAAGTGTCATGGTGAAGAAGATAAATATAAACACATGAGACACGTAAAATTTGGCCAAAAGGCCATAATACAAGGGACATGGGCACATGTCACTAAATTTGAGAATGAAAACATGAAAGGACTTGGTCAAATGTCCATACATGCAAGTAAAAGGTAATTTTGATTATAACCACATATAAGGACGTGTGTAAATTCCCACATATAGAATCAAGAAAGCACACACAAGAGACATGGGCACATGTCCAAGGCATACAAATAGAGAAGTGGCATAGAGCCAAATAACACTTGCATATTCAAATTCCCTTGAAGATTAAAGAATAATAGGAAACACAATCAATTCTAATCTAGGAAAAACTAGAAATGAAAGCATGCATAAATATTTAGTACAAATATGTGTAAATTCAAAGATGTACATCTGATGAGTGTAACTAGTGATAGTCAATTAAAAAATTGGTCAATGAATAACAATGATCAATATCAATATGTATCAATGCATAAAATAGAATGTATAATATTTAAAAATAAAATATGGTAGTAGTAACTATGTATGAAATTCCCCCATGTGGGTAGATGTATCAAATATATAGACCTAGATCCTTGTATATGCCCCTAGTGGGTAGATGAAAACAAGTCTAGATTAGTGTAGTGGAATGGAATCCTATATGTAATTTGTAATAACTCAACAAGAATAAATGAAGCACATGTGTATGATAAAATTGACTATACTAAGATAGCTATCAATTTACAATATCTTGGCAAGTAATAGAGATGAAAACATAGCAATGCATATAATTTTTAAATTTTGTGTTTTTGAAATATTTGAATGTTTTTGTATTTTGACATGTTATATTGTTTTTTGTGTTTCTTGAGTATAATATATGTACAATAAAATGAAAATAAACTATGTATAAGGAGCAAGAGATAGAAGGAAAGTATGCACAAGGGTAGGAACCATATGAACCAAGAGTCTCATAAGAGACTCACTATCACCACGACCTCTATATAATAAGGGAAATATGATCATGCATATAGTATGAAAGGTAAAATATGATCCCATGATATACTATGCTACATAATATGTGTCTGAAGCTAACTATGTACTAATTTTATGATATTGTGATACTGACTGTGATGCCCTATAAACTATAGGGCTCTTAAGAACCCATCTGATAGAAGAAGAAGCTATAGGTGATGTAGGTGCCCTATGTTGATAACTCCTAGAACCCAAAAAATTGATCTCAAAATGAACCAAGTAGAGTAAGGTCCTCTAAAATCCATGACGTATCTCTGATACATGGGTCTCTCTAGTAATTGTCTTCATGGGAGAGTATGCATATGTGTAGATACTATGGGAGTAGAATTAGCTTGCACTGATTACTCTAGTAAATGCTATGATGTATTCATAGAAGTTTTACTCTATAATATAACTCATAACCATGCAATATATGGTAATGGTGATGAAACTATAACTAGTGTCTCTACTAGAACTATAGCTAGTGTATGTGTTGGAACTACCTATCGGATAGGTAGAGGATACTCATATGGTACACCTTCAAACTTAACCACCTAGTTATCATGTATAAACTCTAGTCATAAATGTAATATATATGGGATGGGTTATATTTAATGTAACTATGGCCTACCAAGTAATATCTTACATACACATACACTAGGTACCACTAGGAACAAAGTGGCTATGTGTGTTGGTCCAACCTGTAATGGAAACACAATCTCCTTGAGGGAGATTTGAAAATGGCCACTAAAAAATGAGTATATAAATGGGGAATATATCCCTCTATATATATCCGAAGTGATGTAGGAGTGTCATAGTGCACATGCTTATGCTTGACCCATTGTCACCCATAACACTATGACTAGGATGGTGGTCTATGTATGCTCATATGAAGAGTGCCTATAAATCTATGCTAGCATCCATAATATCCTTCTCAAAAAATGTGATAAGTGGTCTAGGTCACACTATAGTATGATGCATGTCAATGATGTTATGCAATGGATGTGTCTCTTCTAAAAACATGTGATAGGAATATGGTGGTGGATGTGCCTAGTATGTATAATAAACACTTGATTTCCCCTTACCTCATTCAATATATGCTTCAGGAAAGTATTTGAAAATTTATTTAGCTCCTTATCCTTTATTTTTTATTATTTTGGTGCCTATGTGGGTGCACCCACATCAATAATGTTAAGCTCAATTATATCTTATATCTTATGCTTTAGGCTAATGTATTTGTTTGTCATGTAGTTTAGTGCCCTATGATACTTTTAGAATGCATTTGAATAATAAATATTTGGAAGAGGTTATGTCATATCAACCTATTAAATGTGAGGGAGAGATGACATTTCATTCTAATAGTTTTTGTAGAACTCATTTTGGTGACTACAGAATATTAGTGAAAAATCTACATTGAGGAGCATATAAAATGAATCTGGTAGATGGCTCAAAAGTTGCATTTAATGTGGCATCTTGATCACTTTTGTTTTTTATGGACCTTAACTTTTATGGAGGTTTCTTTAAAATCCTTATAGTTGATTTTGATCCTTTTGTGTACTTGAGTTTACTCATTGATAATAGTTTAACCTCTATTTCCTTGATTATGTAGAACAAATCAGTAAATGTAGGAAATTTATTAAATAAGATAACTTTGTATAGTGATGATAATAGAATTTATCTAAATATATGCTGAAGCTTTCTATTTTCCATGGGGCTAGTCATTTTAGTTAATATAGTCTTGTATCATAATACCTAACATGTGATAGGTGCATTTGAATTTTACATTAACTATGTCATTTATGCATATGATATCCTATCACTGATGTTGATAGAGAAGCGTGCTAGGAACATGTAATCTAAAGGATTGAATGTTGTGATAGGTTGTTTGGGTAAATAATAAAACCAATATAGGGAATAATCCTTGAGACTAAATGGAAATAAATTTTTATGAATCAAATCATTAGACATAGAGTACAATCATGTTACGTGAAAATATCTAAGGTGATGCTTTGGGTCGCCCTTTCCATTATATAATGTGAGCTTGGGTGCAACAAAATAAAATGTCAAAATATTTGTCATTATGTGATGTACCAAAGGTGTATGCAATAAAATATTAGAATCCAAGGCATGTGATTACCTAGTTGCTCCCTTTTCAAGATGAAACACCTTAGACTATAGAGTATGAATCTCATGCATAGGGGATTGTACATCTAAAGTGGAGAAACTAGCCATAAATGGTGTCACTATCATTGATGGCTAAATTAAAATCTTGGGTTATTCTATCTTAGTTGGTTAAGTTGTCCGCACTAGAGGTGTAATAACATTGTTAATTAAAGGCGTTAAACATTGACCATTGTTTATCTTTTGGAGATCTTGTTGAAGAATGTTTATGAAATCATCTGGTATATTTGTATGTTTAGACATAAATTATTATAATTGTTGCTTATTTGTTTCATCAAATTAGTTGTTAAATTATACCATTGTAGGTTAGAAGGTATGAAAACAAGTTTTTTATATTTTGAGCCTTTTAAGAAAGTAATCTATGGAAGATTGAAAAATTTAAATATTCTAAGAAATATGATATTTTTGGAAATAAAATTTGAGTATATATTGAAAAGGATACAAACCTAAGTGTGTCTAGGTTTAGGGTTTTTTAATTTTAGGGTTTTTTTCAATAATTTAAATTATATATAAAATAAAATTGAAACCTTAATATGAAATTTGATTTAATTTAGCTAGTTTATCTAAAAATAATCATAAAATTAGAAGTATGTAGCCCTAAATTATTTCACAAAAAATTGGACTAATGCAAGTTAGGGTTTGAAGTAATATTCAAAGTAGGTCAATTTTAGCAAATGATTTAACCTTTTTGGGGTTTAAATATGTAAATATTATGTTTATATTAAAGGTTTGAGATGTCTAAATAAATTGACCAATATGAAATAATTAAGCACTGATTTGTTATATATTTTAACCTTATTTGAATTTTTTAAAATAGTAATAAATATTAATAAATAAATACTTATCTAGAAAGTGACTATCATAGATGATTTTTGTTCTAAAAACTAAGTTAGGGATAGGTCTAAGTATCATCAATAGGGTCCTAAGATATATTTACTCATTTGATAGTAACACCCTAGATAGACAATAGTGATATACTATCGTAGTGCCCTCAAAGTGGCACTATTGTCCCCTTTATAAGATTGCTCCTATTTTTTGGAACACCTGCACTTGTATTTATAGGTCCTATTATTGTGAACATGAAATCTAAAATCTATGTTATTCCTAGAAAACCTAACTTAATGTGTAAACCCTAATCCTCCTTATAAGTATGACATGAGCAATAATTGTGTGTTTATTAGTAGGATAGGCTAGCAATCCTCAACACCCCACTATGAGGAGAGTTACCTGCATACCAATACTTTGAGGAGGGATCAATCTTGATTTAGTTCTCTCACCTGGTGTTTGGTGAAAGTGTAACTAAATGCTAGAATGAGAGTGAACTTTGATGCCTTGAGTGTGCTTGATCTTTAAAATATTTTAATCTATGCTTAGGGATATTTTAGATGGTAGCATGTATAACTAGGTAAGAATAGGGATCAAATACCTTAATTTTTCTCAACTTATCTTTTGTTTGAATAGGATTTTAGATCTATTTCCCATCTAGTGAATAAAGGTAAAATAGACTTGTATGTATATAGATCTATAGCTTGTGTGGATAAGAAAATTTACTTAATCTAACCTTAGGAAGGGCCCAAATTTGAAAAAGTATCCATTCAAGATATTTTAGGCTAACAAAAATAGCACCTAGTTGGGGAAACTATCACCATGTGGTTATAGTGTCCCAAATGTGGTGTTAATGTCAACCTAATAGACTCCTAGACAAACTAGGTTGGGATCTGGGAAGACTATCTTGGGATTATGTTTGAGTTGATTGTAGGTGTTTTTGGTTTGCACAATGATTAGAAAAATGTGGAAAAGGCTCTAAGATAGGATTAAGGCTAAGCTAGGAATAAGCTAACTCAAGCAATACTCTTAGCATCCAAATACCACTTCTAGTTGATTACACCTATAAAACCTACCCAATGTTTGTTTTGAGATAGGTTTTTGAAAATAAAACAAAATAAGAAAAGGCTAAAATCTTGTAGACTCCATTTATGGTAGTCATTAAAGGATGAGGAAGGAGAAGAGAGATGATTATGGAAAATTGTTAACAAGAGATTGTGTGAGAATCACAATGCATGGAGTATAGGCGATGCATCAAATGGGTTATAGTTGGTTGTATGTTTATTTCCATTTAGGTTATTCCTAGATTAACACTAGATACATGTTGTTTCAACAACTTGTATGATGCACTGATAGTGGGTTATGAGAGAAATCACTTGAAAGTTACAGATAACTGTGAAGACACTAAAATTTAACTTCTATTAGATGGAAAGAGGTTGATTTTGCTATTGTAATTATTGTCAAGCATGTTTATGATCATAGTATTTCCTATTGTTATGCTTGTGGAGAGATTATTTCATTTATCATGTAAGACTTGTTGAGTTGTGGAGCTAAAAGCTTCACTAATGAGCTAATGTGGAGGTTACTAGGCTTACATAGTAACTACCATCAGTCAGAACCAACTAACATCAATTAGGGGTCGACTGACATCAGTCATCTTCAAACTGACACTGACTTTTGTGTGTTTCTAGAATTGCTATTTTTAGGATAACAGATTTGAGCCTTTGATTTAATAGGTGGATCTAAGGGTGGCAAATGCATGGATCATGAACCCTAGTGTTGTAATATACTATATAGTAGGGTTAGATCCTCATAGCATGTACAATTCAGTAATTGAGTTGATTGTAATTGATTGAGAGAGAGAGAGAGAGAGAACTCTAGAGGGAGAATTACTGTACATCTGTGAAGTGTGAGGAGAGAGAGATTTCTTCATTGTATTTCCTTCCAAAAGAGTTTAATATATATTGGTTTTTTCTTGTATCTCCTATTATTTATTGTTTTTGATTTCTAGTTAGTTATTACTTCTGGTTTCAATTCCATGTTTAGTTGCTTATACAAAAGTAATCAATTGTACTCTAAGATCCTAACAACTAGTATCAGAGCGCGTTAGGGTTTGTTGATTATAGAATTCACTCACAAGGGTTTTTGATTGAGTGGGAGCAAAGCAATGGCAAAAGAAAGTAAACTAAGAATGGAGAAATTTAATGGAAAGAATTATCAATTATGGAGGATGCAGATTGAAGATTATCTATATCAGAAAGATCTATATTTACCATTGGGTGAGGTTTTAAGGAAGCCCATAGATATGGAAGATGAAAAATGGAATGTTCTTGATAGAAAGGCTCTTGCATCTATAATGTTGAACCTGATAGCTTTTGTGTTTTCCAACTTATCACAAACAAAGATAATGGTAGAGTTAATGGATACTTTGGAAAATTTATATGAAAAATCCTTAGCTTTGAATAAGGTATATCTTATGAAGAAATTATTTAATTTGCAAATGCAGGAAGGTGGATCTATATCTAGTCATCTTAATGATTTCCATGTAATAGTAAATCAGTTAAATTTAGTCAAAATAGTTTTTTATGATGAAATTAAGGCTCTCTTAATCTTATGCTCTTTACCTAAAAGTTGGCATAGTTTGGTAATGGTAGTTAGTAATACTGCATCTGCTTCAAATATCTTGAAAGTTGATGATGTTGTTAGTGTAATCTTGAATGAAGAAATTTGCAAGAAAAGCACAGAGGAAACATCAGGTAATGCTTTAAGTGTTAAAAGTAGGGGAAGGCAAAGAGAGAAGTGCAAGCAAGGGAAATCAAGGTCAAAGATGGGAAGTAGATCCAAATCCATAAATGGAAGAATAACTTATTAGAATTGTGGAAAGAAAGGGCATGCAAAGAAAGATTGTTGGTTGAATGATAACAAAGAAAATCAGCATGAAGGTAATAAAGAAGCAAAGTTGCAGGTATTGTTGCACAAGATGCTCTTATATTTTCTTTGGATAATAAAGTAGAATCATGGGTTTTAGATTTTGGTGCCTCTTTCCATGTAACCCCAAATAGAGGATTTTTCAATGATTATGTCCATGGAGATTTTGGAAAAGTTTATTTAGGGGATGATGAGCTTTGTAAAATTGTTGGCAAAGGAAAATTACAGTTGAAATTGTAGAATGGAAACACATGGGTGTTGAAGGATGTCATGCATGTGCCCATCCTGAAGAGGAATCTGATTTCTATAGGAAAGTTGGGTGATGAGGGTTGCACACTAACTCTCACAGCTAAATCTTAGAAAGTTTCCAAGGGTGCACTTGTATTAGCAAAAGGTAAGAGAGTAGGTACACTTTATCTATCTACTTGTATTACTGATTATTCTCCCTCTATTTTATCTACTTCAGATGTAGATGCAAAGTTGTGGCATTGTAGGCTTGGTCACATGAGTGAGAAGGGAATGAATGTTCTTAAGTCAAAATGTAAGCTTTCAGATTTGAAAAGCATAGATCTAAATTTTTGTGAGCATTGTATTTTTGGGAAATAGAAGAAAGTGAGATTTCTAAAAACTGGGTCAACAAAGAAGAAGCACAAGTTGGAGCTTGTTCACATAGACATGTGGGGACTAGCTCAGGTAGCTTTTATTGGAGGATCAATGTTTCTTTCATTGATGATGCTACAAGAAAGGTATGGGTTTATTGCATAAAGAGGAAATTTGATGTTTTTGACACATTAAGAAATGGAAAGCTTTGGTTGAGAATGAAACAAGTTTGAGATTAAAGTGCCTTAGATTTGAGAATGGTGGTGAGTACTACAGTAATAAATTCAACAGTTACTATTCTATGAGTGAAATATGTAGGGAAAGGATGGTTCCAAGTACACCTCAGCAAAATGGAGTTTTTGAAAGGATGAATAGAACAATAATGGAGCGTGCACAAAGTATGAGGTTGCATGTTGGTTTGCCCTTACAATTTTGGGCAAAAGTTGTAGATATTGTAGTTTACCTGATTAACAGAGGACCTTATACTACACTGGATGGTGGGATTTTGAAAGAGGCTTGGATAGGTAAAAAGGTAGATCTTTCATTTTTGTGAGTTTTTGGTTCTAAAGTTGTATGCTAAATCTATGTGGTGCACTTTCATTGGTTATGGTTTTGGAGATTTTGGATTTCGATTGTGGAATTTAAAAACTAACAAAATTATTAGAAGTCATGATGTAGTTTTCAATGAGAAGGTGATGTATAGTGATCAGCTCAAGAGGCTAAATAATTATGAGTAGGGCAATCTTGATTTGGAAGAGGTTATGATCTAAAATGAGCTCATAGGTAAAAATCATCACTCACAGAAAAACACAGAGACTGACGTCGGTCAAGTGGAAATTGACGTCAATCAAGTGGAAATCAACATCAATCAGGAAGAATCGACATCAGTTAGGTGCAGATTGGCATCGATCAGAGATGACTAGGATCAGTCACTATCAAAAGAAAATTTAGGCAGACAACAAGCTTTAAATGAGTCTCAAACACCCATAAGGAGGTCTGAAAGGGTAAGTAAACCTCCAATTTGGTATTCCCCTTCTTTATACTACTTGTTTCTCACTGATAGTAGATAACCAAAAAGTTTTGATGAGGCAATGCAGGTAGAATCCAAGATATAGTGGGAGCATGGCATGAATGAGGAAATTGATTCCATAGAAGAGAACCATACATGGGATTTGGTTGAGTTGCCACTTAGAAAGAAAGCACTAAAAAGAAAATGGGTATACAAGTTAAAGGAAGGAGAGAATGGACAAATGAGACATAAGGCCAGGTTGGTAGTAAAGGGATTTGCACAAAAACTAGGTATTGATTTTGGTGAATTTTTTTCTCCTATAGTAAAGATGACTTCTATTCAGACTGTATTGTCTTTAGTTGCTATTGAGGATTTGCATCTTGAGTAGCTTGATGTTACAACAACATTTCTTCATGGAGATTTGGATGAAGAGATATATATGGATCAATTAGAAGGTTTTAAGGTCAAAGGTAAGGAGAAACTTGTGTGCAGGTTGAAGAAAAGCTTATATGGTCTTAAGCAAGCTCTAAGACAATGGTATTTGAGGTTTGATAGGTTTATAATAGAGCATGGATTTAGTAAATGTCAATCTGACCATTGTGTTTATTTTAATAGATTGGATAATGATAGTTATATTATCTTGTTACTATATGTAGATGATATGCTTATTGCAGGTTCACACATGTAGGAAATTACTGAGCTTAAGGTAAAACTATCTCGCACATTTGCCATGAAGGATTTAGGAGCACCAAAAAAAATCCTTGCAATGAGTATTAAGAGAGACAGGAAAAATCAAAATTTGATTTTGCCTCAAGAGGATTATGTGAATAAGGTGTTGGAGAGGTTCAATATGTAGGATGCAAAACAGGTAAGCACACTTATGGCTGGACACTTCAAGTTGAGCAAAGAATAGTGTCCTAAATCACATGATGAGGTTGAGTACATGAGTAGAGTTCCATATGCTTCAAAAGTTGGGAGCTTGATGTATGCAATGGTATGTACTAGACATGATATTGCCCAAGCAGTGGGAGTTGTCAGCAAGTTTATGGCCAATCCAAGAAAGGAACACTGGAAAGCAGTTTAGTGGATTCTCAGATATTTGAGAGGGACCAACAGTAGGCATTTATGATATGGAGGCTCAAACACTTCTCTACATGGGTATGTAGATTTGGATATGGTAGGTGACTTGGATGGTAGGAGAAGCACCATAGGATATGTGTTCACTATTGGTGGAATGGCAGTTAGCTATATTTCAAAGCTACAAAAGGTTGTTGCCTTGTCTACTATAGAGGCAGAATACATTGCAGTCACAGAGGCTACCAAGGAAATGATTTGGATGACTTAGTTCATGGAAGAGTTGGGAAAGGAGCAAGAGAGTTGTAGATTGTATAGTGATAGTCAAAGTGCAATTCATTTGGCAAAGAATTCATCCTTTCATTCAAGAACCAAACATATACAACTTAGGTACCACTTCATTAGATAGGTATTGGAGGATGGACATTTGAAGCTAGAAAAGATCCATACGGATAAGAACCCTGTTGATATGCTAACAAATCTGGTAACAAAGGAGAAGTTGAATCTTCATTCAACTTTTGTTGGTCTTCAAGATTGAACTTAAAGAGGGAGAAACAAGCTAGAGATGTTTAGAGGATGATGTTGTACAGGTACAAGTGCAGCTATTTATCTCCAAGTGGGAGATTGTTGAGTTGTGGAGCTAAAAGCTTCACTAATGAGCTAATGTGGAAGTTGTTGGGATTACACAGTAATTGGCATTGGTCAAAACCAATTAACATCGGTTAGGGGTCGACCAACATCGGTCATCTTCAGACTGACACCGACTTCTATGCATTTTCAAAATTGTTATTTTTAGGAGAATAGATTTGAGCCTTTGATTTAAGAGGTGAATCTAAGGGTGGAAAATGCATGGATCATGAACCCTAGTATTGTAGTATACTATATAGTAGGGTTAAATCCTCATAGCATGTACAATTTAGTAATTGAGTTGATTGTAATTGATTGAGAGAGAAAGAGAGAACTCTAGAGGGAAAATTAATGTACATCTGCAAGTTGTGAGGAGAGAGAGATTTCTTCATTGTATTTCCTTCCAGAAGAGTTTAATATAGATTGGTTATTTCTTGTATCTCCTATTATTTGTTGTTTTTGATTTCTAGTTACTTATTACTTCTGGTTTCAATTTCATGTTTAGTTGCTTATACAAAAGTAATCAATTGTACTCTAATATCCTAACAAGACTTATTCTACATTATGTTAGTAATTAGAGTTTTATTGTAATGTGTGAAGCATAAGTAAAATATGGACAAGTGGTACTTCTAGGTATTTTCCTTCTATGAAGAGTTGTGTTTTCTATATGTTTTCTATTATAGTTTTATTAGAAAGAATAAATATGATTTAAGTAGTATTAGTTGTAATAGGTAGATGATATATATTTAAGTCTCTATGTAGGCATTCTTAGTTGTATTCTCATTATGATAATAATTTTTTCTCTCATTTCTATGAATTTTAAATTTATTCCCATAATTAACATGTTCTAAGTAATCTTAGAAACCTTTTCTAAAAATGGTCTGGTGAGTGTGGAAACTCACTATTTCTAAGCATGTTATAGTGGATACCTAGTCAAAGAGATGTAAATTGTTGTTTAGACTATAAAATCATAGAATTTATAGAAAAAAGAAGCATAAGAATTAGGTGTTTTGAGTGATATATTGCTAAAAAAAATATTTATAGTGAAATATATGAAATATTCTAATGAAAACTACCTGGACTATTGGCTAATTCATTGGATCATCCAAAATATCATTGATCGATATCTAAATCAACTATTGACACTATATAGACTGAGGAAAAAATAGAGTTTTACACACTAGAGAATAGCTCAACTCATGTGATAGATCATTGGTTAGCCACAACTATTGCCAAATATATAAAAAAGTTTATAGTACATGTTTACATAGAATTTGAAGTGGCACAAGATTTGTTTGTGAGAGGGATAAGAGGTAAACTTTTGCATCAACTCTCTATGCTAGTTAAGATGTTGGGTATAAAAAGAGTAATGGTACTTAATACTTGTAAAATTGAGTAATCACTTTAGGTTCCATTGGGATGTGTGGGATGAATGGGTTAATAGTGTAATAAAACATGGTGAGAGCTTGAATCTAAGGTGAGAACAGAGGTTCAATAGGAGCTAAAATGAAATTAGACACTAGAATTAAAATGAGAATTACAATAATATTTGAGGTAGAATTTCTTAAGGAATACTTATATACCTATGAAAAGGAGTAAATGAAACATTAGAGTATGAGAAAAGAGTAAGGATTAATAAAGATAAGTGGAGTGAGATGAAGGAAAAAGAGATGATGAAATTGGTTTTATAGAGGTAGATCAAATTGTTAGTTATCTTGCATTATAGATATATAGAATAGTATTCCATATTAAGGAACTAAATTTATCATTTAAGGAATAGAGAGAAAGTCACAGTCCATGAGGTATAGTTTCAATCTCTCAAAATTATGAGGATAAATATAATGGTTATTCACCATAAAAATGCACATCCCCCCACCCCAATTTTTTTTAACATAGTAAGAGTTTCATAGAAGGTTATGAATATGAAGAGTGGTGAATACTAGTGTTTGAATAAGTCCATAACACAATAAGGAAAGTTTTAGAGCAAATATATAATCAGGTAGCATAAGGGTTTAAAAGAGAATAAAAGAGAGGCATAAGAACCTTAACATGGATCCAAATCGATCAACACATTCTTAAATAGATAAATGAGTGGATTTACCAAATACAATATCTATAATAAGAAGAGCAAGGGAATAATTCAGACACTTCTTCATCATCAAATCCAAATCAATTACAAAAGATATTGAGATCCCTAACTAAAACAACACCAAAAACACATGTAAGTCCTACTATTTTTAAAACACTACTAATCCAACCATAGAGTTTCATAGTTGTGACAAATCCAAATATGGCATTGCAGTTGGGTGCCTTTATTCATCACACACACTATGATGGGTTTATAGACCCTAGAAATATGTATTGACTTTTGATATGAAGTGGCAAGCAAAAGGAGTCATTGATGAGAAATAAATAAATGTGAATTGATTGGTGATTTATCAGGAAAAGCCTTAGAATTTATGTTTTATAAACACATGAACTTATCGAGTCTATAGGATATGAATAATTAGGTTATCATAGAGTTCAAAATAAAAACAAGTTCTAGCCAAACTATCCAAGACCTCAAATAAATTAGGCAAGGAACAAAAGAGACTATTAATAATTAGGATTGTATACTCTTTGATGTAATCAAGAAAGTTGAATTTGTCTAGGAAGATAAGGATAAAGCTACCTAGTTTGGATAAGGCTTATGATTGAGCATAAGGTTTTCCATTGTGAAAACATAGTATCCTACAAAAGTAGAGGCAAGGACAACTATGATTTGATTAGCATAGATTAAATATTATGGAGAAGCTTCAGATCCATGTTTGTAGATAGAGAATATGATATAATATCTATAAAAATATTAGAATCATAACATGACATAAAAATATAGCTAAGATTTGGTCTTTGATGCATGAAGTGTGGTAAAGAAGAAAACAACATAAATTAGTGTCTTATAGTAAAAATGGATTGTTGTGATATATGTATAATTGTGGGATATGTGATGTCTCAATGTCATCTTCTATAGTAGTACATAAATAATCCACATACATTATACTATAACTTCTACAACTCTCATAATCATGATGAAAATAATTATAAAGCCTTTCAATAACTAAAAGAAGACATTACTAAATTTTTTTTTTGTGGTCATTACTCAACAAATGATTGATATGGCTCAAAAAAATATTATTGTTGAAGAGAACATAAAAGGTACCAACCCTGACACCATACATTGGGCACCAAAGATACCATATTATCAACCTATATAATGAGTATTTGGAGTCATCTTGTACAAAATTGGACACCTCATATTCATAATTAGAATTCTTGAAATTTAGATATTCTACAATCATAATAACTTATGTGGTCATCACAATCATCGTAAGCCCAACATGTTAGATATGTATGTGTACAAAAAACTCAAACATGGAATTCCCAATTGAACCCTATGGATTTTGAACTACAATAGTGCTGGGTATTTTAGGTGAATAAAAGAAGAGTTATATAGAAATGGTGTTTTCAAGGAGGTGTGAAGAGAGGAAGAGTAAATGATTATCAAAGATATCCTATTTAGTGTTATTTATGCATAGAATTTAACAAAGTATATAATAATTATCCCTTGAATGAAAAATGGTAAGCCTATTATGCTTATTATTGTATGTCTGATAATCATGATAAAGTAGTTTAGAACATTAATTCAATCAATACACAACTACAGGTTGGTGTAGTTATATAGGTGATAATGCAAAGACAACATGTAGATCGAGGACTATTTCTTATTGAAATTCCATGAGGCCTTGATAAAGAAGGTTTGTGTAGACAATTATCATAAACCTACCACTAATAAATTATTAATGAAGGAATCTATGTAAACTATAAAAACCATACAATAACAAGGGACTACATAAACTAATGATGCCATCAGTAATGTGTAGTTATATGGCTTAATAGTGTGAATTATGTGCCAAGAGGGAGTTGTGACTACACTAATAGATTTTATCAACATATTTAGTGCCCTATGAAATCAAGACATATCATAAAACAATTCCAACTTACTCCATAATCTATTGGAATGTGCATATAAAAAATAATAGATAATGGATAAATCGATGTGGTACATAAAGATGAAGAAGTCATGGGACATAGATGCAAGGATGGATATAGAGAGAGTGGTATATGAAATACCTAATGTAGCCTTTGAATTTCATAGCATAGTAAATATAATTCCAAGGTTGACATGGTAAGCCATTAGTAGATTTCCATTGAATTATAGTCCAGTCATACTCATGCTTTCAAACTATAAACAAGTGTAACCTATTAGATGTTTAAAAGATGTGGATATCAAAATTTTAAACCTCAATGTATGAGGATATTTTGAAATCATCAACATGAAGATAATGGCTACATATTACAAGGTATTTTTTGGAACAAAATGGGCTTGTGATGGTTGGATGATAATAAACATGGTCTTGGACTAGTTGGAATCTCACCAAGATGACAAGTTCATCATAATCTTATTGAATAAGTTAGAGGACAAACCATACATAATCCCTAAGGAACTAGACTCTTCATATTATCCTACAAGGAATATTTGGATGAAAGTTAATGGACAAAGCAAACCATAGGAACTAGTAGGTATGGTCTAATTTTTTTACCATAACTCTAAATCTTCACTCCAAATTCTACGGAAGTGAAAAATTACCATTCGGGACTATGTAACTAACATACAATCCCATGATGAACCTTATAAATGTGTTATGACTGGACAAGGCCAACATGCAATCTATGTCGATAAGATCTACCACCTATTTTAAAGTAGATTTTATGTATCAAGTATGTTACACAAATAAGGACTATCTCAATCTTATGCTAGAAGGTATGCTACCTTGGGATATGATATTTTTAATCAATAGTGATTTAAATACTCATCTATTTAATTGGTTAGAATGGGACAATGAAATAATACCTCTATGCATGGTCTTTGGAATTGAGTGTCAAGTACTTCAGTACTTTACAATTAAGGACATCAACCAGTTCATTTTTCAATTTTATAAATATTTGTTAGACATTGATCAAATGGTTATCATGCTCAACTATTCACTAAAATAAACCACTTTGAATTGGTGGTTAGTGCATTAGGATGAAAAGCTAGACTAAGAAGAAGTGTGTGAAATGATGAATACATAATTTCAATTACCATAGGGATGAGGTAAGACTAGTTACCCTTTTAAGAAGGATGTTATTGATAGCTCCATATTTATAGGTGCATTTAGGTTTGGAGTTGGGAGTGAGTGGCTTATAAATATTGGGTACATTATTTTAAGTATGCCCTAGGGGTTTTTCTAGCTGTGTGGTATATACACCAAAAGCACTATAGTAAAAAATGTATTGGAAATAGGTTTAGCATGATTGTATTCAAACATTTAGCTTTGAGAGTGACAATATAATATAACATCAAGCATTTAAAAAATTTAAAGTGTTCCTATGTCATGGAAAGATTGAAGATAAATAACTTAATAGAGTCGACACAATATCATAATACAACCTAAAACACAAATGATCCTTACAAACTTACCAAGAGGAGAAAAGTAAAGAACACAATAGAAAACAACCATGTCATAGAATACAAGAATAAGATGAATTGACATTGGACTCAAAAATCAAAGATATGTATTTTTCAAACTGATTTGAACCATAAAGAGAAGTTGAACAGGTAGCAAATCCAATTGTAGGATAAACTAAAGAGGATAGACTTTGAAATATTGATATACCAGAGAGGGAAGGATAATGAGTATTAAGATATTTAATTATTAAGGAGGAATGCAAGAAGTATTAATAACCTCTTAATGAATATATTGGAAACATAGGCATAGATGATACTCCAAAAATGGCACACATTGGGGATTACTAGAATCAAATAGACATCTCAAAAGTCATGTTATCTTAAGGGATTATCAAGGTGTTCTCCCTACAAATTTTATATAAATTAAAGATGTATATCCTTCCCTAGAAGAAATTCACATTGAATTTAAGCAGTGCACACATTTGATCATGAAAATACTATACCACATGAATCCCAATATGAAGATAAAGGTCAAACCTAGAATAGGATACATGAAAGAAGCAAGAATCATCTTTCTTTTAGAAAAAATTGATTGGGTAATTCCAATGATAGTAAAACCAAATAAATTAGGTGTAATCTGAGTTTATAGAGACTATCACAATTTAAATGATTCTTTCATGAGCGATCCCTTTCCCATACCTTTCATAGATGAAGTGCTTGAGGATTTCATAGGATATGAGGTCTACACATTCACAAACAACTTCAATGGGTATCATAATGTATCGATCACAGAAGAGGATCCATCCAATACCATGTTTTCCATAGAATAGGGCACATTTTCCTACAAGGTAAAGCCTTTTGGATTGAAGAATGCACCTATAGTTTCCTCCAGATCCATAGTGATTATGTTCAAATATTTTATCCTTGAATTATTGAAAGTCTATTTGGATGATTAAGGAATGTTTTTATTTATTTAGCAATCACCTACCCAAACTTCAGCTAATGTTAGTAAGATGTATGACACTTTGAATTACCATGAATTTTTAGAAATGTTTATTTTTTACACCCTTTGGGGTTTTGTTAGGTTATGTAGTATGTAGCAAAGGACTTATGTTGGACTAGGACAAGATCATATTAATTCCTAAGATTCCACCATGGATGAGTTCCATAGAGGTAAGATATTTTTTGGGCCATACTGAATATTATAGAAATTTTATAAAAGAGTATGCAATTATATCAACACCCTCGGAAAGGCTACTGTGAAAAATAAAACATTTAATATGGATAGAATCCTATCAAGAGGAATTTATAAATTTAAATAAATGATCAATAACTATGCCAATATTAATTTTCCTAGATTAGAGTAAGCCATTCCACATTCATGTAGATGCATCAAGAATAGTAGTGGGAGCCATTATAGTGCAGTAGGAGGAGGAATGGAACACCCCATCCACTTCATAATTAGAAATACATCAACCATAAAAAGGAATTAAACTACAATAGAGCATGATATTTTATCAATGGTGTTCACACTATAGATGTTTAGACACTAAGTACTAGAAACACCATTTGATTTATTTATAGATCACAAAATACTATGACATTTGGTCAATAAGCCTATGCTTGGAGGAATAATTTTTTGAGAAATTTCAATTTTGCATAAGTTTTAAACCTAAAAGGGATAATTTAGGACCTAAACATATAATAAAATTGTTTAATGGTGAGGAACCAAAGGAAATATAAGATGAGTCTTCAAATCCACATTTTGTTTAGCAACTATAATTTTGAAACATTTATAAGAAATTGCATCATTTTTGGAGTAAGGGACTTTCCCATCACACTATCAAGAGAGAGAGAGAGAGATAGATAGATAGAGAGAGAGAGAGAGAGAGAGAGAGAGAGAGAGAGAGAGAGAGAGAGAGAGAGAGAGAGAGAGAGAGAGAGAGAGAGAGAGAGAGAGAGAGAGAGAGAGAGAGAGAGAGAGAGAGAGAGAGAGAGAGAGAGAGAGAGAAATCATTTAATCAATATATCCTTATCATATACCATTATAAGGATATATATATATATATATATATATATATATATATATATATATATATATATATATATATATATATATATATATATATATATATATATATATATATATATATAAAGAGAGAGAGAGAGAGAGAGAAATCATTTAATCAATATATCCTTATCATATACCATTATAAATGGATTTATTTATCATATAGGTAAGGATGAGGTTCTACATAGATTCATCTTGGAACATGAGAAACCATAACTACTCAAAGAAGGACATCGAGGAGTAGTTGGGGGTCATTTCATAGGTGATGATACTACAAAGAATATTCTCCAGAGTGTGTTATGTTGGCCCATTTTTTATAAGAAGTGATATAAACTACACAATAGTGTGATGTATGTTAGGCATGAGAAAACCAAACCATAGGGATGAAATGCCTTTATAGCCTATGTTTGTGAAATAACTATATAAGTAGTGGGGCATAGAATTTATTAACCCAATAAATGCATTCATAAATAATAAATCATTACTATGATATATTACTTCGAAAATTGAGTAGAAACTACTATGACATCTAATTATGGTCTGAAAGACACTATATATTTTTATATATGAAAACATCATTACTAGGTTTGGCTGTCTGATAAAATTAGTAAGTGATAGGGGTACCCAATTCTTGAATAAAATAATCAAAACCATCACTGATGAATTATTTATTATGAATCATAAGATCACAACCTATCATCAACAAAAAAATAGCAAGGTGAAAGATGTGAATAAAGTGCTTGATAAAATGCTTACAAAAATATGCAATGTATAGTATGATGACTACGAAGATTGAATTCCTATAGTTTTATGAGAATATCACACACACTATAAATGTGCGACATTATTTACACCATTATGACTATTTTATGATATGGAGTATATCATGCCTTTTAAATATGTGGTTTGTATCCTGTGCGTCTTTAATATCATGCATTTAGATGATCAAGAGTCATTGATCAATAGACTATAGAGTTAAATAGGATGGAAGAACAATGAATTAGATTAATCTATACACAATAAATCCACAAATATATATTTAAAGTGTTTCATGATAAAAATATGTGCACTAAATAATTTTATGTGGAAAAACTAGTCTTGTTGTATGATAGTTTCATGTGCTTCTAGGCAAACTCAATATCAGATGGAAAGGTCCATATATAATCCATGAAATATTATGATTTGGGACTATGATTTTTTAAGGATATAGAAGGAAATATTCTACCAAGCTAAGTGAATGGTTGTAGGCTAAATCCTTACTTCCAGTAAGTTCAGTTTGGAAAGTTGAGGAGGTGATATGAAGCACCATTTTGTTTAAGGTTTTTGTAATTATTGTTGTGTCTTTTTATGTTTTTTTAGATTTTCTTTTATGTGATTAGCATGTTGTGAAATTTTGGTTAAATTTTTAGTAAATAGAGTAAGGAAAATTTTTATAGACAATTAGATGCAATAATAAATGGGTTAGTAGAAACATGTGGCATAATTAAAAGCATGATGGTTGATAGTTATTATGTCTAGGAGATGAGATGTGAGATGTGATATTTATAAAAAATGGATAACAATTATTTTAGGTCTATTAATGATGAAGTTAATAGGATAATCAAGATGGATCCAATAAATATATTGTATGTTGACATCATCAAGTGAATAGACATGTATAAAGGAAGAAAAGAATGATAGAGCATCAAATCAAATGTCATAAAAGAGTCAACCGGGTGCTAACCTAGGATGGTGGAGGCCAAATTAGCAAACAACAATCTTGGAATTAAATGTTTCAATGCATGTGACCCAATGGAATAATAGTGCATTCAAAGAGAAAGGAGGTGAATTGGTGCATTCAAATGTCTAAATAAGTGATAAAAATTGATGAGTTGAGATTACAACCTTTGCCAAATTTTAGCCTAGTGATTTCATAGAGTTTGAATAACTTTATAGGAGTAAAAATATTATTTTTCTCCACACTATATATAATTTAACTACACATAATGTTGATACCAACAATGGACACATGTGATGAAATCAAGGGACTTACAATGGATGAAATGGAAGATATTAGAATTAGGGGTAATTTGAAATATACCAAATTTGTAGATCTAGAAGCATATGATTTCATAAAACATGAAAAAGAACATTTTTTTGAGTAGATAAGACCACAAGACACACAAGCCCTTTTAATCACTTATTAAAATAGAGTGCACAACATAGATGGTGAAATATTGATATAAATTCCTACTTTTCATGATTTTAGTGAAATCATGCAATTATTGATGGGATAATATAATGAGGGTAATATCTATCTAGCCCTAGATATTAATTTTTATATTGATGTAACTATCATGGTAAGATCAATAGGACTAATAGCATAAGGGAATATATTGGCACCTTATAAATCAGAGAACACACCTATACTATTAGAAATCAGATTGACATATGCTAGAGATAGAATAGGAGTCTTGATAAATGACATTAAAGATGTACCTATTTGCATTCTTGTAGAATATATTAATAGGCGGTTCTATAAAATAGCCACAAATTAAATGATGAATGGTATCATCAACATTTTTCATTATAGGATTCACCTTATAAAGGAAATTAATTACTCATAGTTCCTCTTTTTCTAATCTACCATGAACATTGGGAGAGAAAAGATTATTACAAAATAGACATTCCATTATCAATTTATGGTATTTCTCATGGTCTTCACACAATAGAAATATCTGAAGGGTATTGTACATCTAGAATTCAATCACTATCTTGTAATAACTTTTAGAATATCATATAGAAGAGAGTGGAGATCACATATTTCACACACAGGCAATTATTTGGCACATAATGGAAGAACTTGTTAAATTATTGACCTCTCCCCCTTGCATCCCACCCAGTGTGATGAATTACTTGGGTCAACATGGAGATGTCATGAAACTCCAAAACAAAATCATCATGCACATCCATGAGCTACCCAAAGTACTTTGGTGTAGCATTACCCTTAATTATTGATATGGAAAGTGCGTAGTATGAGGTCACCCACCAGAAGGAATGGATGCACACATAGTGATGCCTTTATAAATAGTCATTCCAGAGGACCCTACATTCACTTTGTCTACTGTTGATCCCACATTAGTATCTAGAATACTAGTAGATCATGGAAAGAGGAAGGCCCTTGAAGGGTGAAGATATCCTTCACCTCTTAGATAATACATGCAGAGAAAGACATGGTTAGAGGACCCAACTACACCCTAAATTTAAAGCCAATATAATTAATATGAGATTTAGATGGATATGCAAGACATTTATCAAATTATAAATGCTAACATGGTTGGTGATTTATATGATAAAGAGTAGTAAAAATAATATTTATTTTGAAAAGTAGTGCGCATTGAGTAGATATGCAAAAACTTGTGAGAACATATTTGGGTAGAGTTACATATTTTCCCACCATCCATTATTATGGATACTATTGTCAAAGAAGTTCCCTTGAAGTATATTTCAAAAAAATTCACTACAAGGGTAGTTCATAGATTTTTTTTGCATCCATAGCTATTGGTTCTACTTCCTAAAAGTCCTTCAGAATTACTTAACCAAATGAATTACATGAAAAGATGATATAGATAGGTAATAGATGAATAATAAATGGAAAAATTAGATACCCCTATGTATCCAATAACTAAAAATGTTCTACCAGCCTCTCCATCACCATAAATAGTCAAACAATATAAGAAGATGACTCTAAAGTAATTAGCATACCTAAAGATTGGGTTATCAAATAAAATGGTTTAAGTGTATGAACCTATACATTCTCTATCATAGTCTATTGATATGATGACAAAAGATAAATAATTTATGTTGGATTAATCCACATTAAAATAATAGTAGGCTACCTAGGAAGATGAGGCAAGGGCCATAGAGCATTGATGAAGGAAGGAATAGAAGAGATGGAAGAAAGAAGAGGATCAAAAAATAGGCTACTTAATAACAACAATAGAGGGTTATGTGCAACCATCCAAGGAATTTGAGGCTAGACCATGAGTTAAGGATGTAGAGGCACTACCCAAAGAGGATAATGCACAACATGTGTAATAAATATAAGAGGAACCATAAAATAATGTTATTCAAGATGATGACACCAAAAATAAGAAAATCGCCAATGAGAGAGACAAATAACATGCTATATAGGAGGAAAAGAAAAGGAAAGCTACTATTGATGCAACCAACAAATATATTGAAAAAAACTAAAATTAGAAGAATGAAGAAGAACAAAAATAATGGAAATAAGATGAAGCCAAGTGGTAAAAATAAGAAGAAGAAAGATGACATAGAAAATAAAAGTTAAGAGGAATAAGAGAAAAATTAGCATGAGGTGGAGACTCCAAAGAATCAAGCCACTGACATAAAATAAAAGAGATGGGATAATGAATAAAGCATTGAGTGCAAGGATGTAATGAACCAACTTAGAAGAACACAAAATAGGTGCAATAAAGGCTAAGGGAGGAAACTACAAAAGAAATGATAATATAGGTGGCTATACAACAAGAGTTGACAAAAAAATTAGTAGTTGGTGCCCATAAAGTTATATCAATTCTGAACACCACAATCCTATTACAAGTTCATTCTTCAATACCACTTAGTTCAAGTATCTATATGTGGGATATTTTATCCTCCTCATCCCATTACACCACCTTTGCCTTTCACATTGATCATTCAAATCAGGCCTCAACCACCATGGTTGATTCTATTTTGGCACTTGTTCCACCTACTACAAAGGTTTCTCTAAATGTATCATAGTTATTGCTGACAAAGTAAATCTAAGGGGCAATGACATTTTATGGGTCCATTACCTAACAAAATACAAACTTAGGATAATAAGTGCAAAGCATATAGTGATCAAAATTTTTGGTTGACAAATATTTCAAGAACATAAATATAACATAGTAACAATGAATTCTCTGAGAAGAGATGGTTTTTTACTCAAGATCACAAAACAACTATATGCTTATCTCTGGGAAGAGATGTATGATTTCCATTTTGGGTTAATTATTCATTTATACACATTTTTAAAGTAGGGGAGGATGTGGAAGGTCACAAATCTTGAGGGAGATGAAGTGGTTTGACTTCCATGATTTAAAACAATACAGAATTTAAGGAATTACTATTTTTAAAAACTTACTATTTTTAGACTGCACTACTAAAATTGAAATTTGGGGCACTTCCATTGGGTTTTCTAGGGTAAAAATCCATTGAGAAAAGATCTATTTCATCTCACCACATTCTCCTCATTATTATCTTTACAACTATTTAAATGGAAAGTCAATTAGAGATATGGTGAAAAAGTTATTGCTCTCAGAAGTTTGGTCATCAATTGGGGTGGAACCATCACCCAAATTGTTGCTCAGATCATTCCTCCCTCCTTGTGAAGAAATGGTCCCCATTACATCAATGTTCCTCATCAGGTGTGGTAGCTGTGTCTTTATTTGATTCTCTATGAGCCACTCACCTTGGTGGCTAAGGTGGCCCCTTTTGACCACCTAATAAAGTAGAATAAAGCATATTCTTATTGTCTTCATCTAGGTGTCCACAATCTGATCCTCCTCCACTAGAGAAAAACTCTATGGATCAAGATCATCAATGTCTAGTTGTTCTACTATGACTAAAGTGTCTAATAGAGGTGGATGATATGGTTTGAGAAGCTCCATGTTGAATATTAGATGCAGACCAAGGTAGGCTGGTAGGTTTAACTCAAAAGCATTTTTTCCAACTTTTATGGTGATGGTGTAGTGACCATATCATAGAAGATGATTTTTTTTGTGTGGGATTGTAATTTATTCCTTCTAAAGATGCAACCAAACCTTGTCACCCAAATAAAAATGGTGTGTAATCCTATGTTTGTCAAGGTGTTGCTTATACTTTTGATTCATCTTCTCCAAGATGTCATGAACTTGTTATTGGATGTGTTGCATTTGTTTGATGAAGTTTATTTCTTTTGCTACCTCAGATCTTCCATGAGGTGTGTATTCCATGGTGGAGAATGGAACAATTATATCAATTGGTTCCATGGGTTGGAACCCAAAGCATACCTAGAATAGATTGTGCTTCATCAAGCTATGTAGGACCTGGTTATATCCATGTTGTATGAAAAGAAACCCCTCATCCCATGTGCATAGATGTTTGGAGTGATACATCTGAATCATGTGAACAATCAAGTGGTTCACCACATTTATCTGAACATTAGTTTTTGGATGGAAGGATGTGGACTTCATCATTTTGGTATCCATCATCTTCCATAGAGTGGATCATAAGATGATTAGGAACCTGTTGTCTCAATCTGAGACAATGGACTTGGGGAGACCAAAATTTAGTCATGCATGACTAAAATATAGTTGAGTAGTTTCTTCAGTAGATATATTTTTCTTACAAGTAATCATGATAGCCATTTTTGAAAAATGATCAACTACAACAAAAATATAGTCCTTGCCATGTTTTGAAGTGGGAAAACTTGAGAAAAAATCCATTGAGATAGATTCCCAAGGCTTGGTTGGTTCTGACAATGGTGTGTACAATACTTTCTTCTTATTTGTTGGCTTGGCTATCACACATGGGGTGAAATATTTGAGATACCTTTCCACATCCTTTTGTATATGGGGCTAATAGAATTGTTTTTGAAGAACTACCAATGTCTTTTCTACACCAAAGTGTCCAACTGTCCTACTAAAATGTACTTCCCATATCATATTTTGTTGCTTTATAGCTAGAACACATATGTGCCCCATATGACAGAGGACATTATCTTGAAAATATAAATCAAAAACATGTTTACCTTTTTGAATCATCTGATATGTATTAGTAAAGGTAGGATCTGCTTCATACAGAGCACCCCAAGTGCTAGTCTCATGTTCACATAGGTCAAGAACTATTGTGAGTGTAGTAATTGGTGGGCAGCTCAAACAATTTATAGTTATATTTGAGCTCCCCTTTTAATTTTTGATTATCAAATGGAATTATTGAAGATATGTGGCCCAATTTTGGTGCCTCTAATTTCACAATTTGCTCTGTGTCTAGATGAATTCCAATGGTCTGTGGTTAATGTGGATGACCATCTCTTTCCCTAAGATGTAGTGTTTCCATTATTTGCAAGGTTTCATAATAACATAGAGCTCGTTATCATATGTCAAATATTTCTTGATTGTATCAGTGAAAGTTTCACTATGATATGCAACAGGATGGCCATGTTTCATGATGACAGCTCCCATGGCATATTTAGATGCATCTATCATCAACACAAAAGGTTGATGTAAATATAGCAAGGCAAGAATAGGGGCTGAGTAGAGTCTATTATTCAAATTTTCAAATTTCCTTCGTTGTATTTCACCCCAATAAAATGTAGCTTTAGTTCCTCCTTTAGTCACTTGGGTTAGTGACCAAGCAACATGTGAAAATCCAAGAACAAACCTGTGATAGAAATTTATAAGACCCAAAAAAATGTGATGTTCTATGAGGGTCCTTGGTGTAGGCCATTCTTGAATAACTTGAATCTTTTTCGATCGACATGGACTCCTTCCTCATTCACAATGTGCCTGACATATTAAATTGTTATCATCTCAAATGTGCATTTGTCAAGATTTGCATATAACTTGTGCTCCCAAAGAGTTTAAAGCTCCTTATGAACATGTTACAAATGTTCCTCCCATGTTCTACTGTAGATGAGTATGTCATCCAAGTAGACAACCATGAATGAGTTGGTGAAGGGTCGTAATATGTCATCTATCATCCTCATGAAGGTTATAGGTGCATTAGTTAAGCCAAAAGGCATAACCAACCATTCAAAGAGCCCCTCCTTAGATTTGAATGTAGTCTTCTAGACATTAGTGGGATCGATGGGAATTTGGTGATAGATAGATTTGAGATCAATTTTGGTGAAGAAATTTGCACCATGGAGTTGGTCCAGTAGGTCATCAATCCTAGAGAGAGGGTAGTGATTCTTCACAGTGATTTTATTTAGGGCTTTATAATCAATGTAAAACCTCCATGTTCCATCTTTATTTGGTGCCAAGACAATTGGGCTACCACAGGGTAAAGAGCTTGGATTTATGTGACCGTTTTAGATCAATTATTGAATTTGTCTTTTTATCTCATCATTCTCCAAAATTAATCTGTGATAAATAGGACTGTTAGACAAAGGTGATCTTGGGATCAAATCGATAAAATGTTTTACCTGGCAATGTAGTGGAACTCTTGTGGGTCACTTGAATAAGTCATCATATTCTCCTATGATTTGTCCCATCTACTTCTATTATTATGTTGATTTTTTAGTAAGGACTGCAACATTATCCTTCTCAAATTTATGTGGTTTGACCACCATGAGAATGAATTGCTTTGTCTTTTCCACCAATCTCTTACATTTCATGGCACTGATTAGGGAGATGGATGTGGGAGGTGGTACCTCTGGTACCCTGTAGCACCATGTTATAAGAGTGAGGGTGATTATTTAGGTCCTGATTCATAGATGGCATGTTGATCAAACATGAATGGCTAACCAAGGAGTATATCACAAACATCTATATTAACCACATCACACAAGACTTCATCTTGGAAAGGTTTTATTGCGTATGAAAAGAGACAATGATGGGTGACATGGAAGTCTCTCCCTAGGCTCAACCATTCAAAATTATGTCTTTGGGTGAGGTTTCATGGATAGATTTATACTTTTCAAAACTTTAGTAGAGATTAAATTATTTTGACTCCCATTATAAAGAATGAAATGTAGAGGCTTACCTTTTACCCATAATTTGGAGTGAAACAGTATTTCTTTATCATCTGGCCTTTCCTCATAGGTTTATGATGAAGAGACAATGGTGTCAGGCTTAGAATCTACAATCTCTTCTTCATCCTCTTTGACTATAGGTTGTGTATGAGATAGATTAGTAGATGTCAAGTATCGTGACTTAGAAAATAGTGACTTGATGGCTCAACATTCTTCTTTGGAGTGAGTTCCAGTTTTGTGGTAATCACACCATTTTATAGCCTTCCCCTTCTAAGTTTTCTTATCTTGAAACTCATTTTCCTTCCAATTTTGGCCTCATGTTTAACCTTCCTTGTCACTTTTCCATTTTGAAGGCTGAATCTTTGTATTCTTTCTACCATGTTTCTACTCAATCTTCATTGTGAACTTGTATACCTCACCAAGGGTTTCCAAATTGAAGAATTCCATTCCCCCCATATGTACCATTGTAGTCCACCATGATATTTGAGAGTATTATGTCTCTCACTTTCTTGGATGCCCAATCTTGTAGACACATAATTAAAAATGTCTGTGTAATCTTGAATAGATTGGTCCTTACCCTAATGAAGTTGTTGCCACTGTATGTATAGATCATCATATGCTCCAATGGGATAGTTTTATTCATTTACCACTTCCATGAAATCATCCCAGGTAGGTTCCAACTCAAAACTAATGTCATTTATATGGAACCTCTTTTTTTACACTTCCCACCAATTTTTCATAGGCAATGACTCTTTTAAAAGAGAAAAAGTTATCTTTTCTCCATCGATGAATTTATTTATAGAGAAGTAGGAAGATAATTGATCCAACAAATTTTCTACTACATTGACATTAATTTTGCCTTAAAATGTAAGAATATAAAAATTCACCTAAATCTTGAAGGGTGTTGGGGCACTGAAAGGATGTTCCATGGATGAGGAGCTAAGAGTGCAGATGAGGATCTAGAACTTCCCATCGAGAGTTGTTGGAGAATTTGGGAAAATTATTGTAACATATATGATTGTTTCCATTGGAGAGATTCATTCACCATTTCCTTGAAAGGATCAGATGTCTCAGTGTAATCTACCATTTGAAGTCATTTGGAGTGAATAGATGGAGAGTTTGGAAGATCTGTTGTTTTCCACCCATGTTTTTTGTAGCCTGACCTCATCCTCAAGATCATACACTCTCAAGACAAACTACTCTAATACCACTGATCCAAAACTAAAAATTTTTGGTTGAAAAATATTTCAAGAACACAAAAATAACATATTAATATGAATTCTTTGAGAAGAGATGTTTTATTACTCAATATCACAATACAACTTTATGCTTATCTCTAGGAAGAGATGTCTAATTTCCATTTTGGGTTACATCTTAATTTATGCAAATTTTGAAAGAAGGGGAGTGATATGGAAGGTCACCAATCTTGAGGGATATGAAGTGGTTTGACTTCCATGATTTAAAACAATATAGAATTTGAGGAATTATTATTTTTAGAAACTTACTATTTTTAGATTGCACTATTAAAATTTAAATTTTGGGCACTTCCATTGGGTTTTTTGGGGTCAAAATCCATCAAGTAGAGTTCCATGCCATCTAAATTCATTCTACTTTATCTTAACATTGCAACAGTTCAAATGGTGAGTCAATTGGATCTATGGTGCAAAAGTTATGGCTCCCAAAAGTTTTGTCATTAATTGGGGTGGAACTGTCACCTAAATTATTGCCTAGATCATATACATAGAAAATTCCATCTTACACAAGAAAATTCATAAGGCCAATGAAATAATTTAAGGTGTTTGCCATATATTGGTCAAAGACACCATTAGTGATCAGCATCTCTTTTATTTTGAGTAACTCCCACTTTTTCTCAGACACTTAGTTGGTAATTGAATTTATATTGATAAGGTTGAACAACTCTACGCACAGGGCCAAGATGCTAAGTCTAAGACTAAGAATTTATTTTATCTACTTGTAGTTTATTAATAAGTTATATTTTAGGCTACCACTCAAGCACAACAAGTTCCTTGTCACTTGATAGATTGGAAGTAACAATTATATGACACATGTATCAGTTCACAAGAAGATTTCACTTAGGCATCCATATCCCACACTATTATGGGATATATTAAAACTACTTTTGACCAAATGGATGTTTGTTTATATTCTTTTAATAATGTCTACAATACTATTATGCAACAATTTGAAAATTGGAAAAACCACATGTTGTACAATACCTTGTTGGACTACAAGTGTAATGTTAGGTAGTAAAATTCAATGATCTACTACAATATATCAATGCAAATGTATCCAATACTAGTTATAAGTTGTCTATAACTGAAGATGACAACCTATTCTAGACCCTTTTAAGTCAGTCTCCCCCACATCATATTCTATGTGTTATTCAAGAGTTTTTTTTGGATGGGAAGGTACTCAAGGTTGATCTTACTACATTTGACTATTAAATAATGCCCTTGCTTAACACTCTTCTATTAATTCCACCTAAATAACTTCTAGTCATTTTCTAATAAAAATAGAGTGCACATTTTTCTTCTACTTTTCCTACTCTTTCTTCTAGTCTTCGAGCTTCACCATCATTATCCACATAAGAAATGTCAAATGTCAATTTTGAAAATTTGGATCCAATTTTTATACTTTTGTTATTAGATGCACTCTCAAGTTTCATAGGATCAGGATGGTTAAAAAACCATAAAGGGTGGCCACCTAGCACACCATTTAATTAATAACCTAAAATGACAGTTAAGTGGTGCATATGGAATGAAAATTGGTAAACATGACTTCATGCAATTTTTATGAATCTTTATTAGCTATATCTAGTTTTGAGCTCATTCTCTCTACATACCAGATTCTTCACATTGGTTACATTATCTCAGGGTGATCAAACATTTTATGTCTAAGAGAGTGTTAGTGGGAGATTGTGTGAGCATTACAACACATGGAATATAGGTGACATGTTAGATGGGTTACATTTGGTTTTAAGATTGCTTTTTGTTAGTCTATTCCTATCTTGACACTAGATACATGTTTTAACAACTTGTGTGATGCACTGATAGTGGGTTATAAGAGAAACCACTTGAAGGTTATAAAAAGCTATGAAGATACTACAAGTTAACCTCGATTAGATAGAAATAGCTTATTTTTTATATTGTAACTATTTTCAAGCATGTTATTTATCATATTATTTCCAATTGTTATACTTTTATAGTGATTATTACATTTTTCATGTAAGGCATGTTATATAATATGTTCAAAATTAGTGTTTTATTTTAATGTGTGAAGTGAAAGTAAGATATGGATAAGTTATATTTGAGTGCAAGCTCATCAATACACACACACACACACACACACACACACACACACACACACACACACACACACACACGGGTATTTATTTTATATGCAAAGTTATTCTTTATATATGTTTTCAAATATAGTTTTCTTGGAAAGTCCATATCTAATTTATGTATTATTAGTTGTATATGTATATGATATATGTTTGAGTCTCTACACAAAACTTCTTAGTTGTATTATTTTTATGATAATCATTTTTTTCTCTCCTTTCTATTAAGTTTCAAGTTATTCAAATAATTAACATGTTCTAAGGAATCTCAAGAACCTCCACTAAAAAAATAATACCCTAAAAACTAATTAATTTTCTCCAAAATTGAAAATTGAAACACAATAAGTGATATAAAACATTTATTTCCTTAAGGATTTATAGGGTTTCTTCATCTTGACTAGATCTAACTGTCAATATACAAAGGATCCAATAGTTGAGATAGATTGTTCCATTCTCAAGTAGATAAGAAAGGGGATTTTAGACCCCTTCTAAGGTCATATGAGGAGTATGCATGAGAATTACTATGAAATTTTATAAAATTGTAATTAAACTTTAAAATATATTCCAATTACAACTTTAGGTGTGAAATGAGTCCCATGATTGGTTGAAATCACTTCGGGCCCCTCTTGAACTAGATTGAGAGTTAGGATGAATCATTTGAGCTAGTGTTTTCTTGATACCAATGTGTTTTAGTCATGAATCCATTTTATACCTTGGTGTTATGGGGAATGTTAAGTTTACTTAGATAATTTTAGGCCTATTTAAGATCCTGTAGCTTGATTAGAGAAAGTGAGGAAGGAATAATTGTGAAGTGACTATTTCAATGAATTTCTTGATTATTATTGGAATAGGGAAAAGAGAAGAAACTAAGTACAAGTATGGCTGAAAAATTTATTTGATTGTACATGTATGAAACTATAAGATCATGAAGATATCCTATTTGTCTCAGGAGGATGACTTGTAGATAACAAAACACCAAAGCAAACTTGTTTATCAGGTAGATAGTTGAGTGGATTGCCTAGCGATAGCTAGATCCTAAATGTAAGAGCTTCTTTAGGTCCTATCAATCCACACATTTTAAAAAAATTAAGTTTATAAAATAGAAATGAAAGTACCTGCAAAAATAAATTAAAGTTACTAAAATGAAATACAAGAATGATTACTTAGAAAATAGACTAGAAATGATTAAAGTAGTGATAAATTAATTAATACTAGTGCTAGAGGGTTGGGGTCTACTTCAAAGAATTAGATACGGGTATATGAACAAAAAGGAACATAGAAAATTAGGTTTGATTGGGTGCAGGTAGGTGAAATTATCTTGTTACTTTTTGTTACCATAGTGATCATCAGTGGTTCAGATGACCATCAACGATTAAGATAATTGTCAGTGATCAAGGTGACTATCAGTAGTTAAGGTGACCATCAATGGTCAAGGTGACTATTAATCATTGGATAGGCCATTAGTGGTTGAGACAACCATTGATGGTTACTATGTATGGATCTATGTTGGTAAATAGGTTGATTGATGAGATCTAAAAGATGGATTCTGAGATTTGGGTTGTTGTTGGGATGGATGTGAAAAGCAAATAAATTAATTAAATACTAAAGATCAAATAGTTATCTTATATAAGGCTGATTGGGTGTATGGTTAAGGTATAAACTTATTGGTGGAGTCTATCTTAATTATAATAGAGTAGTGGTACCTAAGAACTTGGTAGAGAAGTGGTGACAAATTGACACTCTAATGAGGTAGCTAGTTTACTAGATTGCTGATAATGATTGACCTAGAAAAAGAAACTCCTAGATGCATAAGCTCTTGATAACAAGTATAGATTATGCATCCCTTTCCACCTCTTATTCCTCTCTTCTTATAGGCAAGGTAAGAGAGTTGCAACAACATGTGAACTAGGCCTTCTAATTATAACTCATATATGTAATGGCTTGCAACATGATTTAGATGAGTTATTTTTAGAAAAGAAAAGTGGATGATTTTTCATGTTAGTGGTTGAGGAGGTGGACCCTGACTGTTGATAGAAAGAGTGACCATAAAAAATCAACCTAACCATCTATGGTTGAGGGTAAAGGGTAAAAAGTGGGTAAAGGCTAGGTTAACCCAGTTTAGTCAAACTAAGTATGGGCTAGCTCAGTTAGGGGTGTTTTAATATTTAGGATTATGGTGTGCAAATTCTTAGTGTCTACATTTTACCCCTTTTTGTTATGTAGCTTTGAATAAGTAAGCTAAAAACTAAAAATAGATTGATAGTCAATGATTTGATTGCCCTGAGTATGGGAGAAGGTGTTCCACCTCAAATTGAGAGATGATGAGGTAAAATAGATTTAGGTGCAAGTTTGATAAAGTGGATGAAGGTGATGATGAAGGTGGAAGTCATGAATGTGGCTGAGAGGTTGGGAACTAAAATTAAAATAGGTGCATTAATTACAACAAAAGGCACAATAGCCAATATCACATAAAGATAAAGTTACGATGGTTGATAATAATAAAGGTTGATGTTAAGGGATAAGTGACTACTGTATTGAATGATTATATTTAAGCATGATAAATAGGTACACCTATTAGTCTCCTAGATAAGGTTAGTGTTTTCATGGGTATCTAAGGTAGAAATTTCTCATATGGAAAACATAAATAAGTCAAGTGTCATGGGTATCCAAGTTATGAATTTCTCTCAAAAAGACACAAGTAGGTCAAGTTGTACACTAGTTGGTGAAAATTTAAAAAGGTCAACATGGCAATGTTGTCATTATAATAAAAGGAATAGGAAAAAGTGTCATAAAACATGTAATTATTAGGCTAAAATCAAGCAATGGTGAGGTGGTGAGGTGTTTGAGTCAAAAATGGTCAATGTCAAGGTGGACATGGTCTAATGGTTGGTTAAAGAAGAGTAATCACTTATAGGTTGGTTTTGCTAGCACACGATTAGATCCAAATAAGGGATTAGGTTCTTAGGATATTTGTAAGGATCCACAAAAGGATGATCGAGGATGATTGGACACACATAGAGGAGGTTGGCCTCAAATCCATGAGACACTACCAGCACCTACTATGAGATGCAATTATGATCATGGCCCTCATTAAGAGATGGGATTTGGCCATGAACACCTTCTTCTTACTGATAAGAGAGATGACCATTCTAATAGAGGATGTGCTTAGGATCATATGAATGCCCATTCAGGAGGAGATAATATACCATATTAAGATAAAGGATAGGGATTAGTAGATGGAGTTGCTATATGGAAAAAATTAGGCCCATGCTAGGTGGCATGTTGGTGGTTTTATTTATGGGCCATTACACTAAAGGGTTCTAGATAAGAGGTTCTTGATAACTATAATGATGATATCAGTGTGTTTATATTGCTAGATTTGAGTAGTGGGTGATTTTAATTTTTACTACTGGGTGTGCTAGTGTAGATACTACTTGGTAGGATAGTGTTTGGATGGGCACCAATTTTACTAGTTCATAAATACAAGGAGCTCTAGGCAATTCAAGTTGATAGGAGGTATATGATTAGTGTTGGGTTTGTACTCTATTATTCTTAATATGAGCACATTAGGGTTTTGAAACCATTGGGGCTACTATGGAAGGGATACACTTAGATGGATTTTAGAGTGGGTTTCATGCAATGGAGGGAAAACTATGCACTGATTATAGACAGAGGAGGTGTGATAGATATTGATTAGTTTTAGGATGCACTGGAGGTCTTGGATGTAGGAGATATAGTCTAGAGTTCATATGTTGGATTTCTTAGGTGGGCTCTCTATAGCCATCACACATTATCATTGTAGAGATAGAGATGAATCTATGGGAGGAGAGAGGGTGGGACTGAGCTCATTCCATTTGAAAGAGTTTACATGCAGTTTTGCTTACTATAGGGGATCTTAGGTCCATTACTAATATATAGGAGGGAGGATGCTTAGTTTTTATTACCATGGCCATAGTTATATGAGGTGGTCCTAGATCATTAATAGATACCTACTAGAGTAGGGGTTGATGATGCTATTTTTATTTTTGGCTATGTGGCATGGTACTAGGCACTTTATGGAATTGCTGATTTTGGGTGGTATGATGGGGTGACAGTCTATAGATGTGGATTCCTGCTAGTGTACAGGCATAAGGAAGTGGCCTAGATGGGTAGGCAAGATTATAAGGGTAGGTAACCAAATTATAAGGAAAGATCATGACACTATAAGGTTAGGTTTCCACTATGATAGGTGAGAGAGATCAAGCTAGGACCTGTCTAAGTTTTGTGACCTAGGAGAGGGACACCTTGAGATAGAGGGTAGGAGACATGGCAACACTAGTAAAAGGGCCACCAGGTACAATCCTTATGGCATGGTATTTGGAAATAGTGGAGGAGTTGAGGTATTACGAGGCCATTATTCTAACATAGTGTCTATAGGAGCCTCGATGGGTGAGTATAGGGCTAGTTTGGTAGGTGAGGTAGTTATGTTGATTCCAAGTTAGTGGGATGCTTCAATTGGGGGATAGGTAGGTATCTTAAGAGGATCTACACTAGATAGTAGTGGAAGTATAGGTGGAGCTAGTGGTAGTAGCTCCCTGGGGGCATGACATACTTATATTATGTCATGTAGATGTAGATGTACATAATTTTGATACTAGCCTACATGTCAATGTAGTGAGGTGTACATGCATTGAGAGAGAGGACATACATTATCACCTAAATTATTTATCTATACACATTATGATATTACTTGACTTATGATGTATACACACACACACACACACACACACACACACACACACACACACACATATATGTATGTATATATATATATACACATCAATATATATATATATATACATACATACATACATATATATGTGCATATATATATATATATATATGTATATATATATATATATGCATGTGTATACATATATATGTGTGTGTGTGTATAATAAACAAAGATCACACACACATGCACACACACACACACACACAAACAAATTTATTTGTGTGTGTGTGTGTGAGCATGGATGTGTGTGCATGCGCACGTGGATGTGTGTGCATTATGTGTGTGTGTGTGTGTGTGTGTGTGTGTGTGTGTGTGTGTGTGTGTGTGTGTGTGTGTGTGTGTGTGTGTAATAAACAAAGATCACACACACATGCACACACACACACACACACGCACACACACACACAAAAAAAAAAAAAATTATTTGTGTGTGTGTGTGTGTGTGTGTGTGTGTGTGTCTGCGCGCACACGCGCAGATGTGTGTGCATGCGCGCACGGATGTGTGTGCATGTGATCTTTGTTTATTATGCATGATCATGGTATATTATTTTATGTTGATGTTTATATATATATGCCTATACATATACATACATATATATATGTGTATATATATATATATATGTATATATGTATATATATGTATATGTATGTATGTATGTATATATATGTATATATATATATATATAATAAACAAAGATCACACACACAAATATTTGTGTGTGTGTGTGTGTGTGTGTGTGTGCGTGTGTGTGTGTGTGCGTGTGCATGCATGTGATCTTTATTTATTGCTCATGATCATGGTATATTATTTGATGTTGATGTTTATTGCTTATGATGTGATGCTTACATTGCTTATGAATTATGCTTATACTTTGGTTGTTTAGAAATTGATATATGCCTAGCTAGGCATGAAATGGTTTTGACTTATGGTTATGTTTCTTGCTTGCTTACAACATGCTAATTTTTAATGAATATATGATTCACTATTTAGACATAGACATGTAGTGTAAAATTGTTGGTTATTTTATTGCTCATGGATGTTATGATTTTATGCTTGTTTATGGTTTTGGTTATGATTACGATGTTGCATATGACACATAGATATGCCTATTATGATTATTTTATTTTATTTTGTTAACAAAACTAGATTGGAAAATAAATAATATAATCAAGAGATAAACACCTTAATGATAATATCAATTAGTCATGATAGGATAAGATGAGGGCACGATGATTCTTATTTGACAAGGAATAAAACAATACCAAAGTTGGATCAACTTAATGGGCATAAGTCCATTGAATGCTTTGCATTATCATTTGTTGGTTGGTTAAAAAGGTGTCTTGACCACATAATGTTAAGTAAGCTAAAAAATCCTTTGCACATAGTGTATAAATGGGGAATGGATGAAAATGGAACCATATTTTGAGACTAGGATTCCTATTCTATAGCCATCTAAAGAAATAGAATAAATAAGTCTATATTGAAAATATGTAGATTGATCGACGTGGGAAGTCTACTTATGAAAGCTGATTATGTCTTCCACTATATTATGCTATTTGAGAGCTAGTAGTGGATTTTAAAAATTAGTTTGCTTTTGTTGTTATTTTGATGATGGGTCATTTTATTTACTAATGTATATGGGAAGCTAATCAATTTAGGAAACTTCTAATAAGTTTATATGCTTTTGACAAATGATTTACTCAACCATCCTTTAAGGGAGTGATCTAATTTTTTGTGTTTTATTTAATACTTTTGATATCTTTCCTTTAAGGGAGATATCTACCTTAGATTGGGCAATTTCAAATAATTTTTCAATAGTTGTCCTTCAAGGGAGAAATATATGAACTCTAGGAATGACCCATGATTGCTAATGATAAGGATGATTTACTTTGATTGCTCTAAATTTTCATGACATATACTTTCTTAGGCCACCTTAGTGGCTCACCTTTATGAAGATAAAAATAAAATCAAAAAAAGGTTACTTAGGTTCAAAAGAGGTTTAGGTGATAATGACCATGGGGATTCATCCTAAAAAGGGCTGAAAAGTACCATGAGAACCATACCATGGGTAGAGATATGGTAACCAATGTTGAAGATCAATCTATGACTATGATGGATAATCATTTGATTCATCTTCAATTGGTTACCCCTAAAATAGGGATATGGAATATGGGAAGATAGTAAGGGATGATCTTAAGTTAAACAAAAGGTGAACTTGATTCTTCTTAAAAAAATAATGGATGTAGATGTAAAGCATTGATGGGTTTAGGTTCTAGGTAGCCTTCAAGAGAAGACAATTGGTAAGATCTTGATCCATACTTGTGGGTTATGATATAAGGTTCAAGATAATTGAAACTAAACTTGCCCTGGTTGCTTTTCTCCATATTAGTGATATCTTGATTTTCATTTAGGATGAGGTCTTTGATGTTGAATTTTTACACTTTAAGGTGTTTTTTATAGGCATGCTTGAGATGATATTGATAGATATGGAGATGGGTGAGGGCTGCTAAATGACTTTTGTTGAGTATCTCAAGTTGGGCTAAATGGTGTTGATGATAATTATCCTCAAAAATGATATCTTAAAAAGATATGCAAAGTGATGGGATTTGGAATTTGAGAGGAAAAATATTCTCTACTAAAAATATGAGGGAGAAAGGTGTAGCATTGGTAGGGGTCTTAATGCTAGTACGATATACCTATAAGTAAAGGGGATGTGCAAATTTTAATCTTGATCAAATACATTGACCATTTTAGTTAGCATGTTATTAAGGGTTTTGTTAGAGGCCTCAACTTGTCCATTCACTTGAGGGTGATATGGTGAGGAGAAGCTTAACTTAATGATAAACACATCACATAGACCTTAGACTTACTTGTTTTTAAGGGATTTACCATTATCGATGATAATCTTATGAGGAACACCAAAGCAACAAATGATATAATGGTTGATAAAGATAACAATATTTTCTATTTTAGTCAAGATTAGAGGAATAACCTCTACACACTTAGTAAAATAATCAATCATGGTAATGATATAATGGTGCCACTATGAGGAATGAGGATTAATTTCACTAATGAGGTATAGACCCCATTATTAAAAGGGCCAAAAGTTGATAGAAATGTGAATACTATAGCTAGGTATGTGATGTAAATGGGCATGTTGTTGATACTTAACACACTTTTTCATATAATCATAGTAGTCTTGGTTAAGGGTAGTCTAATAATAACAAAGATGAATGATGTTCTTAACTATAGTGAGGCCACTAAAGTGTCCTCCATAGATACCATCATGTATTTTATTGATAGCGTGAGAAGCTTTGTGACTACAGAGGCAATGAAAGAGGAGGCCATTAAATCCACTCTTATAAAAGATACCTCTTAGTATTATATAACATGAGGTACTCTAAATAAATGCTTTTTGTGAATTCCAAGATAGGCTAGAAGAACCTATGCAAAGGTTAAGATAGTTAAAGGTTTGTCAATACCAGAGGTTAGGTTAGATCTCCCCCACATTGAAAATGGTCAAAGAATCTAGTTTGACATAGGAAGGTTTGGTAAGCCTATGGTTAATGATAGATATCTTAGAGTCTGAGGGTGTAGATAAGATTTGAAAGGCAAGGGAAGCCATTATGTCGATAAACTTGTTAGTAGATCATAGGTTCGATTGGATGTAGTAGTGTTCAAATAATGCTAATATTTCATCAACTCGTTTTTTTATTTCTAAAAAACATCATTTTTACATTGGTAAATGTCATTAATTTTATCGACCATAATTTGGGAATTACCAAAGATATTGATTGTTTTGACTCTAAGGGCTAAGGCAGTTTAAAGTCATATCACTAGAGCTTCATACTCAACCATATGATTGGTATATTAAAAATCAAAATTGAAAGACAAAGGAAGAGTTTCAACATCAAAGGGAATAAGGATGATACTTGATCCCCCACCACATTAACACTTTGATCGATCAAATAACATGGTCAATTGATAGGTGAAATTTGCTTAAGAAAGGGTCATATTTAGCTCATCAGGGAACTCAAGAAGAGGAGGTTGGTTCTATACTAAAGTTTCCTTAGCTAATTGGTTATCAATTTATTTCCCTTTAATTAATTTTCACTAAAGGAAATCAAGGTAAAACTTAGATAAGAGCATGAGCCACTTGGTCATACATTGGTTTTGGTATGGCTTGGAGTGCATGTTATTAAATGGGTTAGTGTTGGTTATGATATAATTTTTATGATTATGAAGTTAGTGGAAAATTTTTGTGGTCATAAATACTAAATCTAAGTAAATCTTCTCAGTGTGGGTATATTGGGTCTCATATTCTACAAGCATGAGACTAATTTAGTAGATGGCTTGCTCTCTGTGTTGTTCATCTTGGTGAGTGAACATTGTCCTTAGGAAATGGTTAGTGGTAGAGATATAAAGGTAAAAGTGTTGCTCATCCTTAGGAGGGATAAAGATAGGTGGTAGAAAGGTTGGTAGTGGTCCAAAAGTTGGGAAATGAAATGATGAATGGATTGAAGATTCCCCTAAAATATATAGAGTTACTTAAGGTTGGTTAGAGGAAACATGTCTAAAATGGATTTAATTTTATTGGGATTGCCTTCGATTTTATGAAAAGAAAAAATAAAGCTAAGAAGATTTCCTGACAAGGTCCCAAAAATGCACTTCTTGGGGTTAAGGTAGACATGATAATGGATGAGGCATTCAAAAATGATCTTAAGAATAACCAAGTGATATTTTTGGAGTTTGGATTTTCCAAAAGGTTATCCACATAGTCTTCAATAATATTATGGATAAGGTCATGGAAGATATAAGTCATGGCACATTGGTAGGTTACACCAGTGTTATTTAGCCCAAAAGGTATGAATCTATAGTAGAAGGTTCCCCAAAGTGTGGTAAAGGTGGTTTTGTGTTGATCTTCAAGATAAATTAAGATCTGATTATAACCTAAGAACCCATCTATGAGAGATAACATCTCATGGTTGGTTATAAGATCAATAAGCTAGTTGATGCTTAGTAGAGGAAAGTCATCCTTAGGGAAGGCAAAGTTGAGGTAATGAAATTTCACATAAATGCATAGTCCCCTTATGGATTTGGTGATAGGTACAACATTTGAGACCCATGGGGTGTAGTTAATGGGTTGAATGAAATTGATATATATGAGATGTTGGATCTCTTCTTTAATGATAAGTGCTATGTGCGGGTGCATGTGTCAGATTTTTTAATTAATAGGTTTGGCATCATAGTGAGTGACTATGTTATGGGTGGCAATGATGGGGTTAATTATAGGTATGTCACTATAAGACCAAGTGAATGTCATGTTTTAGTTTTGGAAGAAAGAGGGGAAGTCCTAATTTTTTTTAGAATTTAACGATTGGTTGATTTGGATAATGTATGGGTTATTCAGAGATCCCAAGTCGATATCCTTGGTAGATTCATTCAACATGGTCAATGTATCTATCATAAGGTATTTTTGGATGGAAGTATCTAGGGAACTAAGGTAGGTGATAATAGAATCATCATCCTAGCAGTGGATAGTATTAATGGTAGGAGAGTCATCTCATATCATCTCAGTATGGGTCAAAGGGATGGTTATGATTATCCCCTCCTTTTGATTAGTCATGGGTATAAGGCTGATCATGTTAAAGAAAAAATAAGTTATATGGGATAATTTCATCATCCTCACATGTGATTGGAGGTGATTTTGATGAAGAAGGGGCATTTTGTTCAAAAATAGTAATGACGGGTTGTTTGGATTTCTTCTTATTGGGTAAGATGAAACCAAGATCATGATTCTTGTGTGGATTCTTAGATTCAATGGTGACCAATTCATATGGGCTATGCTCATACCACCCAAGACCAAATCCTTTTCAAGCACACTAATAGAGGTATGTCTTGATGAATCTTGGTTAATCTAGGTAAGAGAAACTAGTGGTGAAAGGTCAAGGTGGTAGAAACTACAAGAGATTTGTCAAGTCTCCCATAGAAAAAATGGGTTTGATAGTGGGGAGGTCAAAACGGAATGATAGTTTTGACATTAGGGTCATATCTTAGTTAGTTAGTAAGTTGCACATACTTGTGAGAAGTAGAGAGATCATCAAGGGATAAAAGGTGATATTCATCAAATGAAATATGGTGAAACATTGATTTTAGAGGGCCCATGTTGGGGATTTGGTGTAAAGGGATAGAGGAACTAGTTGATGCCTCATCAATAGAATGGGATATGATATCTACTTTGGTGGTTGAAGGTTGTATTTTAGCTACTAAGGGTGGGTTATATAGGGGTATAAGGACATTATTGGGGTGATAAGTCATGTTGCATGTTGAGAAAGGAGTTGGGTTAGCTTGGATGGTGATGACCTAGCTTTTATGCTCAAACCTAATGCAATGATGGGGGTAGAGAGAATTCAACCCATGGAGTGAATCCAAGGTAATCCTAGTAATAGATTGTATTTGAATTCACCTTCCAAAACATATAAAAAGTTTGGGGAGTATGCAAGGTCCTAAATGGATATGAAGGAATATAGTTCCTAAGGTGGTGGCCATGGTATCATTGAATGAATGAAGGATAGTTGAAGATTCAGACACGACATTGTTAGAAAAGTTGAGTTGGTTATAAGCATGAGAGGATATGATGTTAATTATATCTCCCCCATTAGTCATGACCCATTTGATGCAAGTCTATTTGATGTAAGCTATAATAAAGAGAGTGGGATATGGGTCCTACAGGTGGATGGAAGGTATTTTCAAATCCTTAAAGTTAACAATGTTAGAAATTTATAGGCCACTAGAAAAGTTGCTAGAGGTTAGGGGTCCTCAAGTTGGACCTTAATGGATTACAAATCCTCCATTAGTGCTTGGAAATGATGAGGAGAGGTAGATATGAACTCATACAAGTGCATTTTCACTGAGGTCTAGTGATGTTGCTAAAGGATAACTCTTATAATGGATTCTAAGCAGTTAAATTGGGAGGCACCTAAAATGGACACCTTCGGTGTGGTGGAAGATGGGGATAGATGGATATGGGTTGGCTGGGAGGTGGAAGATGGATACATCCTTGGATTAGACACCTTGGCCTTCCCTTTATCCTTTTACTACAATATTATGACTAGTTTGATAATATAGAGAGAAGGAAAGGCTGAAGAAGTAGACTAGTCAGACTCATCTTCACTTTTAGGTGAGGGTGGAGGAGTAAGAATATATTGGGTAGGCATGGTTGTTGGTTAGATTAGTATGTGTTCCATAGGATGTGTTTGTTAATATATCATCCTCATCATAAAGCTAGTGGATAAGGGTTTGAAAAAGATTCTAGTTCTCTATATCATGGTTGAGTGTCCTATGATAAAAACACATGTGGTGGTCATTATACCAGATAGATTTGGAGGTAAGAGGGTTAAAGGGTCTAATGGGAGGTAAGGATAAATAATAAGTTTTTAGTAACATATGGATAAAATTTGAGTAGGAATCATCTAAAGTTGGTAGGGGTGCGATGGTCTTTTATTTGATGGTTAAAGTAAGAGGTTTTTTGGAGATAGGTTTGGTAGTAGGTGTCTTAGGTAGGGTGGTGTGCTTGTTCTATGAACTCAATTTACTCAAGGAGGTTGATGAGATAGACGTGAAAGATTGAAAATTGGGTAGATTAGGTGTTGTTCATGTGGGGAAAATAGGTGCATCAGAGTGCAACTACAAAGGTATAATTAAAAGAGGTGGTGGGGTTCTGGTAGAGGTAATCGGCTCCTTGTTTAATGTAGAGGGATGAGGCCCCAAAATGGAGGGTAGGGTTAAGTGAGGAAAATTTTGGGCCTTCTAGCCTTTGTGTGGGTTTAACTCTTTGGTTGTTTCGATTTTCCATTTGGTTGTTGGTTCTGGTGAGGTGACCTAAACCTTCACCAAGGGGTGATTAAGGATTAGTGTAGGGAAGGTGCCAAGGTTTTTTATTGGCTTGGTCAGCTTGGTTTGAGAAGGTGATTTGGTCACTTGTGGTTTATATACCTTAGATGGTTGAGGGATATTCAGATTGCTAAAAGTTGTTATTGGTTTGGTTGATAGGGTATATGCTTGGATGGTGGAAGTGGTGGGTTGGTCTACTAAAGGCATGGTTGGAGGTTCTTGCTTCTTGATATAGGGTAACCCTAATTTATGCTATAAGGTGGCTCAATCAATGTCAAGGTTGGAGATAAATTCCAATTTTTAAACTAACCTATTGAATTCTTTGTAGTTTGGTTTAATTCCTTGAATGGTAGACATGAAAGACAAGCCCCTAGGTAGAAACACAAGGATGGTAAACTCATCATTTTCCTCAATTAGAGGATGTGAGGTTGAGGTAGGTGGTTCCTTAGTAGGAGTAAACATGGGGGTTTCCTCCTTGGAAATTATTTTTAAAAGGGGAGTGAGTTGCTCAATAGTTGAAGGTAAAGGTGAGGTGATGATGGTTGGTTATTCTGATATATCAACTAAAAGATTGGTTGTGGACTCCACTACCTCAATAAGTAGAGGTGGAGAAGATGAAATTCCCTTGGTTTGAGTGTCTAGAGAAAGGGAAGGTAATTATAATATCTCAATAGATGGAGGAGTTCTAAAATATTGGGTACTAGGTGGTTTGATAATGAGTGCATCAAGGTCCATGTTAACGGTATGGGTATCATGAGAACACTCAAAGTTGTTGCTTTCATTCTTTGTAGGATCATGTTTAGGGAAGGGTTTCCTAAATATGTCAAGGGATAGGTTCGATGGTTAATTAGGGTTGTAAAATGTAAGCTCCCCCTTGTCAATGAGGGATTGGACAAGGATCTTGAAGGTGTTGCACCTATTGACATCATGTCCTATTACTTGATGAAAGGCACAAAAATCATTCTTATTGTACCAACTAGGTGGAGGATGAGAGGAATTAAAATACTAAGGAGGTTTGATAGGAAGAATTTGAATGATGTTGGATTTCAATAACTTCTCCAAGATGGATACATAGGATTTTCCAAGTGGAGTGAATTTCTTTTGCTTGTTTTAGTTTTGGTTCCTTCGATTTTGCTTTGAGGAACTAGAAGAATTTGTTTGGTTGACAAAAGAAGGAGGGGTGGCTTTAAGGACTACCATATTTACGGTTCCTTTGATCTTATTATTGATATTGGACTAGTTTCTTGACTTAGAGGAAGAAGCATCACTAGTTTTATAGGTTGAATTCTTATTTTTAAGCTTTAACTTACCTTCATCAATGGCTTAGTTCTCTAAATTATGCATCATGGCAAAGGCTTCATCAAAGGTTTGGAAGCTTTAGACATCGACTGTAGAAGAGATATCTTTGGAACATGCCTAAGCAAAGAGCTTTATGATTTTAGGTTGAGGCAAGTAAAAGGAAATTTGGATAATTAGGATCCTCTAATGAGCCACAAAAATGAAAATAGATATATCCTTAAACTATCCTATAGAAAAGAGGTTGGTGATAGAAAATTTCTTGGAGACATTGATCAAAAAGTGATCCAAGAAGGTTTGAGCCAGTTGGGTAAAGGAGAAGATGGAATGGTTGGGTAAGAAACTAGACCAATATAATTCTAGACTAGTGTATAATACCATAATACCATAGCCTTTCAACATTATCTTACCATGTATGGATCTAGGTTGGTAAAAGGCTGATTGATGAGATCCAAAAGATGGATTTTGAGAGTTGGGTTGGTGTTAGGCTAGATGTGAAAAGAAAATAGAGTAATTGAATATTGAATATCAAATACTTGTCTTGTATAAGGTTGAATGGGTGGATGGTTGAGTTAGTTGACCTGTTGGTAGAGTCTAACTCAATTTTGACAGAGTAACAATACCTAAGAACTTGGTGGAGAGGTGGTAACAAATTGACTCTTTGACAAGGTACCTATTTTTGGGGACTAATAATAATAATTGACCTATATAAAGAAACTCCTAAATGCATAAGCTCTTGATAACAATGTTAGATTATAGATCCGTTTCCACCTCTTGTTCCTCTCTTCTTATAGACAAGGCAAGGGAGTTGTAATGGCATGTGAACTAGGCCTTCTAATTATAACTCATATATATTGTTGTACCTAAAAAATGTCACTCACCTTGGGACAACATATAAGCTATTTTGGTCTTGCAAGACCAAAATATCTCTTCCCATTTCAAAAAATTGTTCTAAGCTTTCAAAATTGGGAATTATTCAAGCTTTCTCAGTCAAAGGACTAATGGTTCAAATGGTTTAAAGGATTCTATAGGCAAGTTCAATCAAACAATTTTTTGACATGGTCATTTTTAGGACTAGTTTGACACTTTGGTTCAACCAAAAGAACCTATCAACAAGCTTCTATGCAATGTTTGAACCATTGAACCTTGAACCATTTTTAGTTTGAAAGGTTCAACAGGTTCAAAAGGTTTAATAGGTTCAACAAGTTTAACAGGTTCAATGGCAGTTGGTTCAACAAGGCTTGTTTCAAAGAAGCTTGGTTTAAGCAATGAATAGAAATGAAAGAATGAACCATTGAACTGTTGAACCAAAGTTGGTTCAATCGGTTGGTTTAAGTGATAGGTTCAAGGAGTGCCCAAAGAGTCAAAGATACAAGCACCCTTGTGAAGGGAATTTCTATGGCAAAAGTGACTAAGGCAAATAAAAGCCTGAAATAGAAGCCCAACAGAGCCCAATGGATGCTACCAAGTGTCATTTGTTGAGCCTCATTTCACTTTGTTTTTAAGAGCTACAAAAGTTGCCACATGTCCTTTTTAAGATAAGAAGAAGCTGCCATGTGTCATCTTTCATGGGACACTCAAAAGGTGTCCAAAGCCTCTACAAGTTTAGTAGATCCTGCCATGTGTCCTCACCTATTTCATAATGGATGCCGCCATGTGTCACCTATTGAGATTCACAAAAAATTGACTAAGGCAAAAGCAAAAGACAAACAACCCTTTTAGAATGCACTCAGAAGCCAAAGTGGACCATTGAAAAAATGTGAAAGGTCACTCTAGAGCTCAAACAACCCTTGTAGAGGGTAGGAGGGGAACAAACAGACCAATTCAAAGGATGAAAGAGCAAAGAGAGTTCCTTCATAGAAATTCCCATGGCAAAAGTTGCAAAGAAACAATTCTTTTAGACAAATTGTCTAAAAGAAATTCTTTAGACTTTTTGTTTGAAGGAAAAGTCTGAAGAAATAGAAAACTTCCAAAGCTGACACATGTCCATTAGAAAGTCATAGAGAAAAGCACCATGTGTCATCTTCAAAATACAATGAAAGCCACCATGTGTCATCTATTGAGACACAGTTTTAAAGCAATGGAATGTGCCACATGTCTTCTTCAAAACTCAGTGGAAGCCACCACGTGTTGATGTCCATAGTTTCTTCTTTTGATCTCTTTGTTAAGTAGGGATTGTGGTGAGCCTCCATTAAGCTACTAATGTAAGTGGAGTGTGCCAAGTGTCATCCTCCACGGGATTCTCAAAAGACAAACAAAATATGCCACATGTTCCATTAGAACTCCATAGAGTGTGGTAAGTGTTCACACCCACATTTTGAGTTTCTTATAGATTTCAAAACTCCTTTCAATAAGCATCTCTCAGATTCCCACAGATGCTACCATGTGTCTTCACCTGTTATGCAATGGAATGTGCCACATGTCCATTATTAAGACCAACATAAAGTGACCAAAGAATAGACCATTGATTTGAACTGAAAGACTTGACTCAAATAACCAAAAAAGGAGGAATGATGAAGAAGGACTAGAAACATTCATGCATCAGATATGTTTTTATAAGTAGACCACTGGGTAGACATTAGAGGATACAAACATTCAATGGCGTGACCCATTTCCCTATAGCAATAAAAGCAAATGGGCAAAATATGCCCAATTCTAGCATATCTTCATGATAAAATTTAATGTAACATGATGTGTTACTACTCCCAAGTCTTTCTTGGAGAGGCTATGTAAGGGACTCTCTTTTATTGTGTTAAATATATCTCTCTCTGATTATCAAAAACTAAACTCTGCCCAAATTGAAAGGCATTACTGAGACTTTGAGCTTAGATTGTTAATCATATTTTGTTATTAGAATAAAAAAGCAAGTGACTTTTCAGACTTTGTTTTGTAATAACTTTTTTGTTGAGAAAACTATTCTTATGTCTATTTCCTTAATATATTTTATGTCCCTTTAATTCAATAAGCATAATTAGTGAAAGTAGTTAGGATGGTGTCCTGAAGCCAATTGTGGAGAGACTTTGTGCCTCCATAATTGCTTTTAGTGTGTTTTCTTTTTGTTTTTATGTAAAGGACCTTGGGATGAATTTGTGCCCTCATTATCCTTCATATCTCACTCTTGAGCAATTGAGGTGGAGACTTTGTGATACATCTCAATATGCTAGTTACTACGCCCTTAGTTACATTTTGTAATTACTACCAAGAATATTCTTGTGGTTTGTTGAATGTTACTTCTGAAAGAAGAGGAGTTCTTTCTATCATTACCCTTAAGATTTCTCCTTTGATTTACATGCATCATCTCTGAAAAAAGAGAGATGGATGTTTTATCCTACCCTTGATTATTATTTTCTATTTATATATATATAACATATCTATAGGGAACCTCCCCTTAACGAGAGGAGAGATTAGTCCCCTTTCGATGTGGTAAACCTACACATTTGGCTGACCAATCTTCCTACTATGGATGATCAAACATATTTTGTTTATCAGTACACTGATTGACAAAATATTCACCCAATAATTTTTGGTGACTCGGCTGGGGATAATAGTTATGTGCATTCTAAAACCTCAAGTTTTAGATTGAACCAATCTCTACCCTTATCCATTATAGACTTCATTCCATTTCTATGTCTTACTCATTATCATTATAACCTTACCATTCACTTCCACACCAACTGGGAAAGAATGTGTAATTTAAAGCCTCAAGTTTCAAACTAAAGCAAGGTCAATTCTTTTCCATTTTTGTTTAACAATCTGGCAGATTCAAGGTATAGACGAAGCCAAAGGGCTAAAGGTATTGTTGATACTGTATTCAAGTTGGTACAACAAATTAATTTTGATCTATTTCCTTCACCATCTCACCTCTAACAAACCAAGATCTTTCCTCCTACTAAAGTCAGGTCTCCATCACCAAGCAAAGTATCTAGTTCTACTGTTGATAAAGCTTTGTCAATAATTACCCCTCTGAGGATTGTTATTCCTCCTTTTCATAGTCATATAATGGCAGTTCAAGGCCCCTAGGTTAATTCTTTTGGTCCTCTCAATATTACTCCACCTTTACATGAGCTCCCACGTAGTTCAAGGAAGAAAATCTCTAAATTTTATGGTGATGGGAAAGTTCATCTTGATGAACACATTGCAGCCTTCAGCATAGCCTATGGCATAATTGGAGTAGAATTTGAAGATGCAGCAATCAAGCTATTTGTAGAAACATTACAAGGTGCTATTGTAGATTGGTTTTATTATCTACAGGCTTAGTCAGTAACTGATTGGAATACCCTCAAAGCTAAGTTTGAAGCCAAATTTGAATATGTATAAGATGCACATGCCCTTTTGGCTCAACTCACATAGATGAAGAAAGAGCCTCATGAACCAATGAGGGACTTCATAGCCAAGTTTGACAAACTGAGGAATATGATCCCTATAATTATTTGATTTACAACTAAGAATCTAAAATGTTTTTTCATTAATTCTTAGTTACCTAAAGTGAGTTTTATTTTGAGACATGCTAGTCAAATAGACCTTACTAAAGCTCAAGATTTGGCCACTAAGGTAGAAGATGATCTCATCTTAGTAGGGAAGATATGAAGAGTCCCTAATAGAAATAAACCCTCATCATCTTCTGAATATCCATCTATAGGCACCATTTATCTAATTTGCAAAAGTTGGCAAATGAGTTACTTGCTCTCAAAAAGCAAATGGCATAAGGAATGTCTTCTACTCCTTCGTACAGAGATATGCCAAGAAGGACATTTCCAAATTAATCATATTAGGGCAATGCTTCCAAGAATCAAGGGCAACTAAATCATCTTCCTCCCCCACAAGGGAAACTTGCCATTGAAGCACCCCCAGCCAATTCAACAATAGGATATCATGAAGCAAAATCAAATTTCTCTTTCCAGCTTGGATTGAATCTAGAAAATGATGTTGATCTCCTTGTAGAAAACCAAAAATAATTAGTTGATGACTCCAACATTGGTTTTCTAAACTACCAGGAAGAACCCAGAAGCAAGAGAGATGCTTTTGATGGATCATATGTTGTGTTTACCCAATCCAAGAATCAATCAGCTCAGCAAGCTGATAAAGGGAAGACATAAGAGCAATCTCAACCATCAATTTCAATTGTTAAACATGGAACCTCTCTACCTTTCCAACCAAAAGATTTAGTGATCTCCATAAAGGTAAGTACATCAATTTCACCTTCACCTTTAAATTCAATTTCATAATTCAGCCCTCCTCCCATCCCTCCTAAAACCTAGAAGGTTGAATTGCCCTCCTCTATGCCTAATCCAATTCAACAATTTGACATAACTGATGATGTAAAAAAGACCAAAATTCAAATGTCTAAATTTGAATTCCTATAGTCTAATCCCAATCAATTAGATAAGTTGGTCTAATGTGTCAAGAACGAAACCATGCCTGCAAGACAAGAGGATAAAAAGGTAGCTCCTGACTCCCTAAATAACATGCCCATTCCAAGTAATCTTGTCATTACTCCTCCATCTACCCCTAGGAAAATAAAACCTTTCTATGTTTCCTTGTTGATAAATGGTCACAAGCTAAGTGATTACATTATAGACTCAGGTGCATTTGAAAATGTCATGCCTAATAAAGTAGCTAAATCTCTTGATCTCACACTGACCAAGACATTTGGGAGATGTTTTTCCATGGAGAACAAGCAAGCGACACTACTGGGACAAATTAAGGATGCCTAATTTGCATTTGCAACCTTTCTAGACAAAAGAATCAAGATGATAGTTTTGGTGGCTGATGTTCTAACATCCTATGGTATCCTACTTGGGCAAAATTTTTGTAAGGATGTTGGTGGAGAATTGAGCATGGATCTATCTGAAGTAAGAATCCATGCCAAAGGCACCATGCAAAGGTTATTTCCTGAATTGGAATCAAAATATATTGTCACTCAAACATCAGCCCCTAAAGCTCAAATTTTGTTTGAATCTTCAGGTATGGGTAACTACTTTCTATCTACAGAAGAAGTTCATGAACCATCTGATAAAGTTCTTGAAAGTGTCAACCCAAAAATTAGTTCAACTAGAATAGTAGAAGAACTAGTAGGTTGTAATATAGATGAAGAAGGATCTTCCCTCTCCAATGAAGGAAAATCTAAAGAAAAATTAGTATTTGATGAGGTATGGACTCTGGAAGTTGATGGTACCTGCTCCTCTACCGGTTTAGGAGCTAGGATTGTGTTGATATCTGCTCAAGGAGATATTTTTCCTTCATCTTACAAATTACAATTTAACAACAATAACAATACGAATCTCTATTGCTTAGATTGAAGGCTACTCAAGACAAAGGCATCAAGCTCCTTCATGCTAAAGGGGATGCTAAATTAGTGGTTTTTCAAGTGAGAAATCTATACAAAACCAAGAATGAAAGATTGCACCACTACCACAACCTAGTCTGGGACCGAATTAAAAGCTTTGATGCTTTCAACATTTTTGCCATACCTAGGGAATCTAATGACAGCGCTGATGCACTTACTATTTAAGGAACTCTCTTAGTTCCTCACTTAGATTTCAAAGAAGATAGGTATAATATTGAGCTAGTCTTTAGACCAAGTGTTCTTGACAATGCTGATCATTATCAAGTATTCAATGATGATAACCAAATCATTGCCTTCATGGAACAAAAAGACAATTTCAAACAACTACATTTTGAAGGTGGCGAACCTCAGAAGTATGAACTAGCCTTCGAATCTAGTTCAAATATAAATGAATAATTCTTATAGCTGAAAGGAAATAAAATTAGCAAAGGCCTAGATTCTCTTGAGAAATTATTTGACAAACATGATAGATTCATCAAACAATAGCAAATAGATCCAAGCTTCTCTCAGGGATTTAATCAAATAAATCTGACCAATAAAGAAAATCCAAAGATGGTTAACATTGGTAAGTGCTTCACCCCTAAAGAGAGATTCAAGTTCACCACTTTACTCTATCAATACATGGACATCTTAGCATATTCTTATGATTACCTAAAATCTCTCAAACCTGATGAAATCTGCCATGACATTCCTCTCAAGGCTGACTCAATGCCTTATAATCAAAAATCTAGACAGTACAATATGAAGATATTAAGTACTATTTTGTTTGAGATAAAAAAATGTTAAATGATAGAATAATCTTCCCAATCCATCATTCCACATGGATTGCAAACATAGTGCCTGTAAGGAAGAAGAGTGGTGAAATTCTCATTTGTGTGGATTTTAGGAATCTAAATCAATCATCTTTGAAAGATAATTATCCTTTGCTAATCATGGATCAGGTGCTTCAAATAGTGATAGGTTTAGAGATTTTATCAATGTTATATGGCTTCTAAGGATATAATCGAGTTGAAGTTGGTGAAGCAGACCAACACAAGACTACATTCACCACACCTTCGGTTACATTTGCATATAAAAGAATGCCTTTTGGCTTGATAAATGTTGGTGCTACCTTTCAAAGAGCAATGGACCTAACTTTTAAAGATGAGATGGGTAAGTTCATTATGGTATACCTTGATGACTTGACCATATTTTCAAATCATCATTCTAATCATCTACGCCACTTACAACAAGTGCTAGAGCACTACCACCAGAATGGTATTTCCATGAACCCCAAGAAGTCTATTTTTGGAGTAACAAAGGGGAAAATCCTTGGACATATTGTGTCTAAAGAAGGCATAAATATTGACTCAAATAGAGTCAAGTCTATTCAAGAGCTTAATTTGCCTACAAGTAAAAATGTTGTTTACTCTTTTTTTGGAAAGGTGAATTTCTTACAAAGGTTCATTCCCGAATTTGTTGAGAAGACTCGACACATTGTAAACATGATGAAAGGGAAGACCACCTTTAGCTAGACTAAAGAAGGCAAGTCAGCATTTGAGGATATCAAGACTACCATTGCCCACGCCTCAACTCTAGTTTGTCTAGATTATAACAAAGATTTCATCATATAAAGCTATGTTTTTGAACACACACTTTCAGCAATTCTAGTTCAACAAGACAAGGAAGGTATGGAATCTCTTATTTCTTTCATGAGTTACCCTCTCAAATCCCATGAGCTTAAGTATTTGAACATAGAGAATCATGCTTATGTAGTGGTGATAGTAGTCAAGCATTTCCACTTCTATATCCTGAATTCACACACTACTACCTTAGTTCCTGACACTACAGTCAAGTCCATATTAACTCAATAGGAGTTTAGGACAAAAAGAGGCAATTGAGTTGCAAAGATCTAAGAGTTTGATCTAGACATCAAGCCAACAAAACTGGTAAGGGGAAAAGGCCTATGCCAATTAATTGTTGATAACAAGCCAGAAGATACACAACATGAAGAAGTAGAAGTGGAAGACACACCAACAATCCTTTTTGTCTCCACTACCAATGAGTGGTATTTAGGTATTGTTCATTTCCTTACTTATGGTGAATGTCCTACTAATTTATCTTACAAATAAAGGAGGACTATCAAGTTGAAAGCTACTAATTTTGTCCTTTGGGATAACGGCCTGTATAAGAGAAGCCTAGATGGAGTATTCATTTGCTGTGTAGACAAAGAGCAACAAAGCCAAACTTTGAAATCTTTCCATAATCTAGCCTTTGGAGGACATTTTTCTACTCCTGTGACTATCCACAAGATTTTGTGAGCCAGGTATTACTGGCCAACTCTTTTCCAAGATGCATATAAATGGGTGAGAAAATGTGAACTTTGCCAGCAATTTTTTGGAAGACCCAAGTTAGTTGTCCTGCCTCTCGAGCCAGTGATCATAGAAGAACCATTTCAGCAATGGGAAATTGACTTTATTGGAACTATAAACCCATCTTCAAGTGTTGGACATGATTATGTCCTTATAGTAACTGATTATTTCACCAAGTGGGTAGAAGCAATCCCAACTAAGCATGCTACTTCAGAAGTTGTATGCAATTTCCTCAAGGAGAATAGCATTTCCATGTTTGGAGTCCCAACCAAGATTATTACTGACAATGTAGCTTGTTTCACTTCCCAGGAGATTACACAATTCTATTTCTATTATGGGATTACACTTTCCCATTCTTCTGATTATTTTCCACAAGGGAATGGACAAGCTGAATCAAGCAATAAGAACTTGGTAACTATCATTAAGAAGCTGGTAGATGACAATCAAAGGACATGGCATAAAGCATTAGTTGATGCTCTATGGGTAGATAGAATCACACCAAAGAGGGCAATTGGTATGTCTCCTTTCCAACTTCTTTATGGTATTAATGCTGAGATACCAATCACCTTAGAATTGCTAGCCTTGAAATTGGCTAAGGCAATTGAAGATCAGACATATGAAAGCCCCCTTGATAAGAGAATCATGTGCCTGACAGAGCTGGATGAATAGAGAACTATGGTGGTGGACCAAATTGCTTCCCATCAAAGTTTGGTAAAGAAAATCTTTGACCAGAAGGCAAAAAATCATGATTTCCAGATTAGGGATCAAGTCTTTCTGTGGGACAAAATGAGAGAACCAAAAGGGATGCATGGAAAGTTCAATTCCCTTTGGAGAGGCCCATTTATAATTCATCAACACAATGGTGAAAATAGCTTTTTGCTAAAGTATCAAGATGGCACACTCTTTTCTCTACCTCACAGTGGGAAGCATTTGAAACACTTCAACTCTTGAAGTATCAGATCATTTCATCTATACATATGCATATTTATATAGTTTTTAGTTCTATTTCATTTTGTTTGTTTTCATTTTTGATGCCTTTCATTTTTGGGTAACATGACTCCGTAACCCAATGGTACACATGAAGACACTACAGATTCTAGATTTTACTCCCTTCAATTCCTTTTTACAATTGATAGAAGTTTTCCAACTGGAGCCAGCTGTTGTACCCAAAAAATGTCACTCACCTTGGGACAACATATAAGCTATCTTGCAAGACCAAAATATCTCTTCCCATTTCAAAAAATTGTTCTAAGCTTTTAAAATTAGGAATTATTCAATATTTTTTAGTCAAAGGACTAATGGTTCAACAGGTTCAAAGGCTTGTATAGGCATGTTCAATCAAAAGAACAAGTTTCTAACAGTTAGTCATTTTCAGGACTAGTTCAACACTTTGGTTCAACCAAAAGAACCTATCAACAAGCTTCTATGAAATGTTTAAACCATTTAACATTGAACCATTTTTAGTTTAAAAGGTTCAACGGGTTTAACAAGTTCAATAGGTTCAATGGTGGTTGGTTCAACAAGGCTTGTTTCAAAGAAGCTTGGTTCAAGCGGTCAATAGAAACAAAAGAATGAACCATTGAACCATTGAACCAAAGTTGGTTCAATCGGTCAGTTCAAGCAACAGGTTCAAAAGAGTGCCCCAAGAGTCAAAGATACAAGTGCCCTTATGAAGGGAATTTTTGTGGCAAAAGTGACTAAGGCAAACAAAAGCTATAAATAAAAGCCTGATAGAGCCCAACAGATGCTGCCAAGTGTCATCTACCAATCCTCATTTCACTTTGTTTCTAAGAGTTTTGGAAGTTGCCACATGTCCTTTTTAAGATAAGTGGAAGCTACCACATGTCATCTTCTATAGGACACTCAAAAGGTGTCCAAAACCTCTACAATTTTAGTGGATGTTGCCATGTGTCCTCACCTATTTCACAGTGGATGGTGCCACGTGTCACCTATTGAGATTTGTAGAAAATCAACTAAGGCAAAACCAAAGGACAAAGAGCCCTTTCAGAGGGCTCAGAATCCAAAGGGGATTGTTACAAAAATCCAAAAGGTCACTCTAGATCTCAAATATCCCTTATAGAGGGTAGGAGGGGAACAAACAGACTAATTCAAATGATGAAAGAGTAAAGAGAGTTCCTTCAGAGAAATTACTACGGTAAAAGTTGCAAAGAAACAATTCCTTTAGACAAATTGTCTGAAATAATTTATTCAAAGTTTTTGTCTAAAGGAAAAGTTTGAATAAATAGAAAACTTGCAAAGCTGACATGTGTCCCTCATAAAGTCACAATAGAAAGCACCATGTGTCATCTTCAAAATGTAGCAAAAGCTACCACGTGTCATCTATTGAGACATAGTTTCAAAGTAGCGAAACATACCACGTGTCTTCTTCAAAACTCAGTAGAAGCTACCACATGTTGATGTCCATAGTTTCTTCCTTTGATCTCTTTGTTAAGTAAGGATTTTGGCAGGCCTCCATTAATCTACTAATGTAAGTGGAGTGTGCCAAATGTCATCCTCTGTGGGATTCTCAACAGACAAACAGAAGATGCCACATGTTTTGTTGTAACTCTATGGAGTGTGACAAGTGTCCACACCCACATTTTGAGTTTCTTATATATTTCAAAACTCATTTCAATAAGCATCTCTTAGAGTCCCACAGATGCTGCCACATGTCTTCACTTATTATGCAGTGGAATGTGCCATGCATCAATTGTTAAGACCAGCATAAAGTGACCAAAGAACAAAGCATCAATTTGAACCAAAAGACCTGATTCAAATAACTAGAAAACAAAGAATGATGAAGAAGGACTAGAAACATTCACGCATCACATATGTTTCTAAAAGGAGACCACCAAGTGGACTTTAGAGGATATAAACATTCAATGGCATGCCCCATTTCCCTACTTCGAGAAAAGCAAATGGGCAAAACATGCCCAATTCTAGCATATCTTCTTGATAAAATTCAATGCAACATGATGTGTTACTGCTCCCAAGTCTTTCTTGGAGAGGCTATATAAAGGACTCTCTTTTATTATTTTAAATATATCTCTCTCTCTAATTATCAGAAACTAAACTCTGCCCAAATT